>CM062291.1:26575024-26917524 GCA_031216915.1 Pictodentalium vernedei | reverse complement strand
GAACCTTAGCTTTAATTTGGGAGACAGATAAAATAGTGTGATCACAGACGTTGTGTTTTTCTCGATCTGCTCGCAATCGGTGGGGGTGGGGGGGGGGGGGGACACGCTTATATAACAGAGCGTTGATATTTCAAACAAGACCACGTCACGGAAAACAAAGAAAAATATCACGGCTGATTCAATTTTCTCGCATTTCTATTCCGAAAGGTGTGATTCTAGAATAGGGCTGCACGATATTCAAAACTGAATACCGGTATCGGTATTCAAAAAAATACCGCGGTATACCGGTTTACCGAAAACTGTTCAGATACATGAACACAAATACCACAATCGACACTCGAGGCATCACAGTCGGAACCAATTAGCATGCCTTGATGATGCGGTTCGAAAAACCTTTACCCAACACAGACGATATCAAAATTTACTATTTTCCAAATTAGTTTATGAGAGTTTCCCCAAAGATTTCAACAAAACTATATCATGTGCCCCCTTATGAGGGGTCACATGATATAGTTTTGTTGTAATTTTTTTTTAATTATTTTTTCAACTGCTGAATTTGAATATTACGAGGGCACAAGCAGGCGATTCCTTGGATAGAGGGATAATATTATTCATTCGGGGCTACAGTTATAGAACTAAAGACATCTTGAAAATTAAATTGTGGGTAAATAAATAATGACGAAAAACCGATATTTTTTTACTTACACCGGTATTCAATCGATATTGGTTTGAATACCGGTATATAACGGTTTATGGATACACTGTGCAGCCCTATTCTAGAATTCCGTTAGGAGAAAAACTGAACGGTAAGGTCTATCCGCTTGTGTAATCAAAATATTACAAAAGGTTTTAAGAAAGACGAAACGGCGCTTTCATCTACATACCACGTGCGATTCGTGTTATTTATTTTTTTCATTTATTTGGGGTTTAACGACACTTTCGACCTCCAGGGTCACCTCGTGTCGGACAGTTTTACTGATGGAGGAAGCCGGAATACCCGGAGAGAACCACCGATCAACGGTGAGCAACTGCCAGACTCCCCAACGTACTAACTCCACACAATCAGAGGTAGCATTGATTGAAGACAGGTGGGGGCGCGGTGGCGTTGCGGTAACCGGTTCTCGTCAGTTCACCGAAGTTAAGCAACGTCGAGCCCGGTTAGTCCTCTGATGGGTGACCGTCTGAGCGATCAATTCGGACTCTAGCTTTGTGACCTTGGGCAAGGCACATAACCCCGATTGTCCACATGGGGACACGATGACGCCGTGTACTAAGGCGTATTGCACGTCGATGGTGCGCATGTCTTCAACCAGTCTAACCCTGCCCGTGCTGCAGTGTGGAGTTACGATGTTGGGGAGCTGGCAGCTGCTTGTCGTTGCTCGGTGGTTCTCTCCGGGTACTCCGGCTTCCTCCACCCGTAAAACTGTCTCGGTCATGATTAGCCATTGTGCATAAGTATGTGACCTTAAACACCAATAAATAAATAAATAAATAAATAGATTGAAGACAGGTGCACCATGGATGTGCATTACGCCTCAGTACACAACGCCACCGTGCCCACACGACGATTCCTGTTACATATCCACAACGCTGTGTGCAGTTGATAACAAAATAATTGATTTGCGCCAGGAATCAATTCTAATCAATACTAATTCGACAGAGAGGGTATCAAGCACGCCATTAATTACAGTACCTTTCGCCTGTTGGTTCACTATCATAATCTCAAACGATAAAACATAGACCAACATATTGCTCTGTCGTTGGCAAGTGTACAAGTTAAAGCGAGAGATTGACTGCGGGGCCTGATTTGTCGATAATAATAATAATGCCACCAGCTGAGTGAATGCCTGTATTTGTTTAGTAAAAGTAATTCAATCGAACTGCGTAGCGTCGAAGTACTTGCCATTACGCAGGGCACTGTTCTTGTTCAAATAGTTTCTTTAAACTTGTGTAGGAACCGAGTCACGATGCCATTGTTGTTTGCCTACTTTTTTACGCGGTGTTGCGCGTTTAGCGAGGAATGGGAACATGTGCAATCGTGTTGGATATAAATAAATACTTGTAAACAGATAGGTATATTGGATTGATCGGAGAGTTTCTAAGTATTAAATACGATCAGTTTTTTTTAGTTTCTGAGGGAAATAACTTTCACACAATCTGTTGGAACGGATTTATAACACTTTCAGGTTGATAATTCACGGTATATCTTGACTTGGAGATGTTATCGAGACTGTTTTATAATGTAAGTATATAAATATATTTTCTTTCTCAGAACGCAAAGATTCTATAGAAAGGTTTCGTTTTTGTTTTGGTATTAACTACTCACATTACATATTTACTCAAATATTATGGATGTGTTAATATAGTATAACGGTCAACAGGCAGGATTAGGGCTGCACGATATTCAAAACTGAATACCGGTATCGGTATTCAAAAAAAATACCGCGGTATACCGGTATATCGAAAACTGTTCAGATATATAAACACAAGTACCACAATCGACACTCGAGGCATCACAGTGGGAACGAATTAGCATGCCTTGATGATGCGGTTCGAAACACCTTCACTCAACGCAGACGATAACAAAATTTATTATTTTCAAAATTAATTTATCAGATTTTCCCCTAAAATTTCAACAAAACTATATCATGTAACCCCTCATTGGAACGAGCTCAACGAGCTCGTTCCAATGAGGGGTCACATGATATAGTTTTGTTGAAATTTTTGAAAATTATTTTTTCCACTGCTGAATTTGTATATTACGAGGGCACAAGCAGACGATTCCTTGGATAAAGGGATAATATTATTCATTCGGGGATACAGTTAAAAAAACTCAAGACATCTTGAAAATTAAATTGTGGGTAAATAAATAATGACGATAAACCGATATTTTTGTAAGTACATCGGTATTCAATCGATATTGGTTTGAATACCGGTATATATCGGTTTATCGATATACCGTGCAGCACTAGGCAGGAGCACATCTTAGGCACGGGCATTCTCGGGATTATGGGTTATTTTGCTCGGGCCTCAAACTTTGATAGACCTACTTGTCATTTATAGCATTTATTATATCAGACTGCAAGTCCAAATATAAATACAGATTGAAAAGTATGATATTATGCTGTTATCACGTAGTGGTGTGTTATCGTCGGATCACCGAAATTAACCCCAGTTAGTTCTTGGATGGGTGACCGTCTGAGCGATCGATTCGGACTCCCGCGTGGTGTTATGGGTCCCTAGTTCAATCCCCGTCCAGGATGACCCGTGCTGTGTCCTTGGGCAAGACATTTAACACGGATTGTCCAGATGGGGACACGATGATGCCGTGTACTAAGGCGTACTGCACGTCGATGGTACGCATGCCTTCAACCAATCTAACCCTGTCTGTGCTGCAGTGCGGTGTTACGATGTTGGGGAGCTGGCAGCTGCTCGTCGTTGCTCTGTGGTTCTATCCGGGTACTCCGGCTTCCTCCACCCGTAAAACTGCCATGGACAGGATGTGACCTTGGCTGTTAAAGTGTCGTTAAACCTTAATAACAAATAAATAAATAAATAAATAAATAAATAAATAGTAGTGGTGTTTTCCCGTGGAATGCGTGAAAACGCTATTCCCCCATTATCTGAGTGGGAAGGCCGCTCCCCTGCAATTTCAAGACCTGGAATGGCTAGATCTCTACTAGTATCTAACACAACGCGCACGCACTCGTCTTACTAGCCATACTAAACCCATTTACGTTGTGCGCAGGCGTGAAAGGACAGCAATATCCACTCTTTTTGGTGAGTTTTTTTGTTGGGTACCAACTTTCAAATTTTTCTCGGAGGTGGACATTCTTACCTGGACCTATGAGTGGGCTCCCCACAAAAACAAATTTCGCGTCAGCCATCGCTGCAGCTGCGCGCCCGCTTATAGCGGGAGCTCAACGCGCAGCGATGGTCGACGCTGACTGTTCACCCCTCTCCTTAATTTCGAAAAGCATCATTTATACCACGTCTGTGTACTTTGTATGGTAGGTTTGTATCAACCCAGTGCTAAACACCATAGGCCTATCAGATAAGCCTGTTGTAGTTGAAATTTCGTTTATAACATAGATGTCCGGATTCTGTTAGGTATTTTAAGTTTTTTTCAGAACGCCGAAAATGCGATCATTTTGGGCCCTCCTCAATTTATTTTTCGCTTTTGTCCAGGATGGGTTCCATGGATACCTACAAAGTCTCTCTCGTTTTCAGACTTACCCCTACCGTGAGGTGAGCGTAGATCTTGGAACGAGGCGTATCACAAGTACTTCCCCAACCCATCTCGTATTAACCTCGTTTCGGTTTTCAAAGCGAAACTAGCCCAGAAACCTCGCATAGTTTGAGAGCGCTTATTTGTTCGTATCCTCTCTTTTTGCCAACGCAACAATTTATGCCTCCATTGGACTTTTAAACTTTTAGTGAAACGATATTTCAGAAATGCTGAATATCATCGCATAATCCTGTTGAGAAATCATAATGTTGTCATTATCACTGCTGCAGTTAACTGTGGTGAAACTCCATTGTCACTGTAGAGTCGAATTCAAATTTTAAAATAACTTAGAAATGTACCCCGTCACCTTTCATTGGACTTGGTTCCAAAAAGTCCATAAGACAATATGCTGAGGATTATATTCCCGGTCTTCGGATAAACAGGATTGCCGATAAAACGTGGGCACCAATAAAATGGCGATTAAACTTTCCCTTCAACGGGAAGGGAAAGTTTAATCGCCATTTGATTGGTGCCCACGTTTCATGTCAATTTCGTTTTTATTGGGCTTTAACGGCAGTTTCGACAGCCAGGATCACCTCGTGTTGAACAGTTTTACGAGTGGTTGAAGCTACTGTACCAAGATAGAACCACCGAGCAACGGCAGGCAACTGACAATCCCCAACGTACTAACTCCACAGAAGCAGGGGTAGAATTGCTTGAAAACAACTGCACCATCGAAGTGCTGTACGCCTTAGTACACAGCGTCACTGTGTCACCACGTGGGCAATCCGGATGGAGTGCATTACCAAATGGCACAACGAGGGATCGAACCGCAAGTCCAATGCCTTTACCATTCTTACACCGCGCTCCCAATGGCGTCATTACAAGATCTTGAACCAGATTAGAACACTGTTGTTCTTTATATTTGATTAAAGTATACTGAACAATGCATTACAGCACCGCCTTATAAACTTGAAAATTTTACGATGAGCAGATTGATGTACACATGGATAAATCAATTAAGTTCGGTCAGATTAGGTTCTGCCAATTAACACTTTACCCAACATAACGACAGGGAGAGCGGTGGTTCAGTGGTAGAATGTTGGACTTCTATGATCGATAGAGGCCCCGAGTTCGATCCCCATCCGGGGCGACCCGCGTTGTATGCTGGGTAAAGCACTTTATCCCGGTTGCCTACATGGAGGCACGATGACGTCGTGTACTAAGGCGTACTGAACGCCGATGGAGCACAACCGCTGTAATCCTGCTTGAACAGAACTTGAACAGTGTTAGAATGTTGAGGAGCTGACTGTTGCTCGTCGATGCTCGGTGGTTCTCTCCGTGTATTCCAGCTTCCTCCACCCGTAAAACTGTCACGGTCACGATTAACCGCAGTGCATAAGAATGTGACCTTAAACACCAAAAAATAAATAAATAACGTAACGACCAAAACCGGTCAGCGCAATTCACAAAAATCACCAATCAATTTTCATTATTTTTTTTATCTTTCTGTCAAAAAAGTAGCTTATGACCCCTCGTTGAACGAGCTCGTTGAGCTCGTTTCAGTGAGGGGTCATAAGGTTTGATTTTGACTCAAAAAATGAGAAAAATTAGTTATTCAACAATTTTGTTTGCATAATTCGTCGGCTGAGTGCTAGAATGTTCTATGTCCCATAGAACATTCTAGCACTCAGGCGACGATATGTCGTCTGCTTTTCGTGTTTGGTAAACGGTTCAGTAAATTTAAAAAGTGTAAGAGTGATGTCTAAAGTTAAGATTATCTTTTTTGGACAGCATCTGTGCAGTACCCTATTTTTCTAAGGCATAATTTCATTAATTCGTTTTCAAACTACTCCATTCTATCATGCGTGGTGACGCCAATTTTCCCGATTGCGTTCGACGAATGGCGGTGAAAGATTTTGATGTAAACAAACTGATTGCGCCTAGTAACGCATCAAGTGAAACAACTCTAGCTTGGTTCATCGGCATCATATCAGCCGAGTTTGATAATGAATAATTGTGGGAAAGAAAATCATATTTAATAAATAACTTGTAATAACAACAGGCGCTATATACACACCGACAAGATATATACATATACAGCACAAGTCAAAATAAGTTGTAGCAAAACTGCAATAAACTAAGTATACTGCTGCTCTTGCACTGATAAGATCAGAATCTGACATCATTTTCTGGAAAGCTCTCACTGAGAGCTTTCCAGAAAATGATGTCAGCTTCTGGTCTTATCAATGTAGAAAGAGAAAGATACATAGTTTATAGTGGTTATTCTACAACTTATTTTGACTTGTACTGTACTTACAATGCACCGAAAGAGTGGATTTTACTACCACGACATTACTTGAAGGTGTGGGTACTACTCGATACACCAGGGCAGGCAGGGTGCTATGTGTGAGTCACAAAGTGTGTATTATTTTTTATTGGGATTTAACGACACTTTCGACAACCAGGATCGCCTCGTGTCGGACAGTTTTACGGGTGGAGGAAGCCGGAGTGAACCATCGTGCAACGGTGAGCAACTGCCAGACTACCCAACGTACTAACTTAGGGTTAGCATTGGCTAAAGACAAGTGCACCATCGGCGTACACCTTATCCGGGACTAGCCTATATGGGACTGTTGCTTTTTAAGCTACAGTCCCATATAGGCTAGTCCCGGATCTTTAGCCCAGGATTATCCCGGATTGCCGTAGCTGTGGTCCGGGATGATCCGGCGATACTTTTCCGCCCCGGATGCGTATTGTTGCCCACAATGCGTTATAAAAACCCAACAAGCCGGTGTCGATACGGACCACCCCGGACAGCCCAGGACCATCCAGGAGGAATCACGGATCGACCCGGCAGAGTTAGGGATGAATAGGGATCACTACGGACAGGACCCGGATCATCCCGGATCACCCCGGACCATCCCGAATCATCCTGGACTCCACCGTGTTGGCAACGGGGTTGTCCTGGACGGTCCGTAACTTGAACGGGGTGATCCGGCGTGATCTTGCATGTCATTTATTGTCCCGGACTACCTCGTTTCGATACGGTTCACGCCGGCTCATCCCGTTCAAGTTGCGGATCGTCCAGGACGAGCCCGTTTCCAACAAGGCGGAGTCCAGGATGATTCAGGATGGTCAAGGACCACCCCGGATTAAATCTTCGTCTCGGATCGTCCCGGAGGTTTTTGACAGTCAAAAATATCCGGGACGACATGCCGGATACCCAAGGACCACCCCGGATGGCCAAGGACCACCCCGGACTATCCAGGACCACAACGGCGTCGTCAAGGATCAGGCCCCGCATCATCCCGGACTGGTCCGGGGTGATCCGGGGCCTATATGGGACTGTACCTTAGTACACAACGCCAACGTGTCCCCACGTGGACAACCGGGATTATGTGCCTTGCCCGAGAACACAATGCAGTTAGCTCTGGCAGGGATCGAACTGTCGACCTTTTGGTTTGAAGTTCAATGCCGCAACCACTGAGTCACCGTGCTCCCCACAATGTGTGTATTAAAATATGAAACATAACAAATTTGATTGGCGTCCGACCTTTTGTCCTGATCCGGAAGCGGGGCGTTTCCTGATGTAATTAAACACCCTGATTTATTTGAACACAACTTTTATAGCGTTGACAAAAGTTATACAAAACCGTGATATGAGGTATACAAAATATATTCACGCCTCATGCAACTATATAAAATTATAAAATTAAAGTTTTGAGGAATGCACTGAGATCTGAAGCGACCAAATAATGGCAAAATAGGATTTGGTGTATGATACATGTCCTTCAAAAATTCTGTACCCCACAAATTGATATTAAATGTGAAAATGCCTCAAATCGGGAGCAACTGATGTTTATTGTATTTTCATTCATTTTTCTTCTCCCAAACCAAATCGTATTCCCATTCACACTCGCCAAAAATGGTATTCTACTCCTAGCATCGTATTCCACTCTCAGAGATGACGGACTATTTTTTTTTTTTTTTTTTTGGATATGTTTTGAAAGTAACCACGGAATCAAATATAAAGGGTTATTGAGGGAAAACAAATAAATACAAAAGTTCACTGCACGGATTTGAGTGCGATTTTATCCCCTCGTGAGAGCGCGGTGGCTCAATGCTAGACTGTTGGCCTTCTATGCTAGAGGTGCCGAGTTCGGTTCCCTTCCAGGACGACCCGCGTTGTGTCATTGGGCAAGGCACTTTATCCCGGCTGCCTACATGGGAGCACGATGGCGCCGTGTACTGAAACGAACTGTACGTCGATGGTGCACATGTCTTCAACCGCCGTAACCCTGCTTGAGCGGAGTTTGAACAGAGTTAAAATGTTGAGGAGTTGACAGATGCTCGTCGATGCTCGGTGGCTCTCTCCGGGTAGTCCGGCTTTCTCCACCCGTAAAACTGTCACGGTCACGATTAGCCATTGTGCATAAGTATGCGACCTTAAATACCAATAAATAAATAAATACCCCCTCGTGGGCCGCGCGGATTATTTCACGAGGCTAACGCCTCGTGAAATAATCCTCCGCGCGCCCCACTCGAAGATAAAAATGGTACTCCAATCCGAGCAGTGAACTGTTATCTATTTATTTCATTGCGCATTTATCTTATTTAATGAAAGGTTAAGAGTTATTTAACTACGTTGTGTGAGAGTAAATATTGTCAATTTTATTGGATGAAACAGTAAAGAAAGATTTCGAAATTTTAAAATTTATTACCAAGTAGCCACCTATTCCCCATGTTATCTTCCGCACTATACAACTTATTGGACACTTCACGTCTTCACCTGAGGTAAAAGCCAAAATCGGTCACGGCTATACACAAAAATAGCACCCAAACTTTAGTATTTTTTCAATTTTTCCAACAAAAACATAACTGATGGCCTCCCATAGCAACAAGCAAACTACAGCAAATAAACATGAGTTACACGAGTGAGTGACATTTTTTTCGCGTCACCTCAACTGTTTCTCTAAGTCCTGGCATTTATTTTTGGGAAGTTTTCGGAAATAGCTTTCCAAAATTAATGTCATGGATTGGGTTGAGCAGTAAAGAAAATAAAAGATAAATGTCCCTAACAACTAAGTGCCATATTTATAAAATGATACCAGATTCATTATACTAATACTAAGGGTAATTTGGTCAAAATCGAATATGTACGGGCAAATAGGTGAAATTGAATCAATGTACAGTGCAAAAACGATCAATTTTCCAATAAGACTAATTTTCTCGCACTTTGATTGAGCGAGATCTCGCGAATTTTTTTTATATGTTCACGGCTCCAGTAGCATATGTTATTGCTTGATGTCTCCTCGAGAAATATTTTAAATGAGGTTGCCCGTTTCGCAATTATTCCATCAAAGGTGTGACTTTCAAACCGCTTCATTTGTGTAGGTTTCCAAGACGTGCGCAGAATCCCAGTAAGTCGAGAAATACTTATTAATTGTTATAAAAGAGTTTTGTTTTTCTGGTAAAATAGCATGCGATATCCAACGCCTAGTGTGACAGCCATCTATCATTCATTACCCCTACACAAGTACAAAGTCAAGATTAGCCAGTCGTTTATACGACTGGCTAAACTTGACTTTATACTTGTGTAGCGGTCGTAAGGTAGCTTTACATGCTGAAGGTGGCCTCAAACACTAAAAAACAAGTACTCTTTTGGTTGAAAATATATATACTGAAGGGTCCTTCATTCCTACAGACACAAAGTTTGAATTTATCATTTTTGCTCTTCACAAATTGTGAAATAAATCTAGGTCTGCCCAACTAGGTCGCCTCTGAATTGGGGGGTACCAAATAACAGCACGTAATGTCATGGCGTAACACCAGTGGCGGCGCCAGAGTTACAGAAGTGAGGGGGGGGGGGGGGGGGGTATAGCTGGGTATTGCCCGCCGCGTAGCGCCGAGCCGGGTTGAGGTTCGGGCGGGGTGTCCCCTCGTGAAGTTAAGAAAATTTTTAAAACTTACGTTGTAAATGGTGTTCTCTGGAGCATTCTCAGACAATTAAATTAAAACAGTTTTATCCTTTTGAAACTTATTGGTTAGGTTTTTCTGTTATGGAAAACGTCGCACATAGTGACATTTTAACGGAAGAACGCTGTTGTAAAGTGCGAGCACAAAGCACCAAACGACACTCAGATCGAAAATGAAAGTAGGCTGCATTCCAAACGGATGAGTTGCACGCTCTCGATTCTAGCATTCCTCGAATACTCTTAAGCGGTATGTTTCAGACCGTTTGAACGCGGCAGCACGCCTTGTTGCAATTTGGGCCCTCGACTCTTGTTTGTTGTTTGCAGCTAATGTGTGTGTGTGTGGGGAGGGGGGGGGGGGCGCACAAATATAATTTAAAAACTTCTGTGATTTAGTGCACTTGGGAATATGGAATTAAGCATTCCCACCATTACACCGCAACGTTCAATACAAAAATTAAAATTACTACGCTTGGCGAAAAAAGTGGAGGGGAAAGTACCCCCCCCCCCCCCCCCATCCCATACCTCACCATGGCGCCGCCACTGCGTAACACACCCATATATTATGAGCATACAGCGTCAGTAGAAATACAGCCGATGAAAGCAAAAACGAAGTCTCTTGTTTGTTTTGGTTTTTTTTTTCTTAATTGATGAGCCCATCTGCTCATATTGATCCGGAGATATCAGCACTGGTACATCAATTTTAGAAAGCTATCTGTGAGAGATTTCCTGATATTGATGTCCGAGCGCTGGTATCTCTCACCACACTCTTACAAGATGATTGTACTGTGGGTGTAGATGAGTTTTGTACTGTGGGGTAAATGGATTACATAAATATGAGCAATCACAGATCTTAGTAAATCACTCACCCTTGGACCCACAGTATCCAAACAGACCTAAAACAGAGCAATACAGTGACGGATGGGTTAATACCTCGTTCATATGACCGATAAGTGCACAAAATCATTCCGAGCGCCATATTGATTGCTTTGCAATCGTTCACTGTGTGCAGCAATCACATTTTTTATGAAGGTTTTTGTCATGCCTTATTGACTTCTTGCACGTAACACTTGGTCACTTTGCACATGATATTGACTGGGTAATTGTGATCAGTTCAAAAAGAGTTAGAAGGAATTTGAGAAGAGCGAAAAGCTTCTATGCGAGTCTATTGAAGTTTCTCGTTCATTTATAGTGTATTACTATTTTTTGTCAGTCCATAAATGACACCCTTTTTCATGAAAGATAAATGCGCCGTTTCTGGGCGTTGATAATAAACTCATAAATAAACAAATTCAATATCGTTTGTTCCGTATTTACAAAACCATCCCATGCTCTTGATCTCAGTTTTTATATTAATCTCCAATCATTTAAGCCTATATTTTCCACAAGTAATATACATAATATCGTTGTGTTTGTTTTGAACTTTGATTTTGACTAAAAACTACCTGCATAAGGACTAGTTATATATATATCTATATATATATCAGAATGTTTAAACTCGTTATACTTCACGGAGTGTATACACTCATGCTAGCTGATCATCTTACACACGCATGCGCTCAGTGAAATGTCGTCATCATTTACATTATTTTATCCCCCCCCCCCCCACCCCACACTCCGGAAGAATTGGGAGGTATACTGGATTACACGCGTCCGCCCGCACGTGTGTCCGTTCTTACTATTTCACTCTAAATCGGTTGGGTTAAAAATCAACCCAAATCGACTGGGTTGAGTGAATATGAACCCAATTTGGGTTCATATTCACTCAACCCAGTCGATTTGGGTTGATTTTTAACCCAACCGATTTTAGAGTGTTGGGTTAAAGGGCTACGACAAAAACATTTTATATGTCCATAACCTTATTTTCGCCGGAACCCCACCTCCTCCACCCTAGAACTTATATTTAACCCTAACCCCACCCAATCCACTCAAAAACCACACCCTAAACCTAACCCTACCCTACCCTGACCCTAAACCCTAAAACCCCACCGTGATCCTAACCCTCATCCCCCGGGGACCTAACTCTCCCCACCCTTAATATCTACTCTGGGGCTAACCCTAACCCTTCAGATGAGTCATAATATGGGTTTGCTGATACGAGGCTTCTTCGCGTCCATCGAGAGCATTAGATTAGATGTTCGGGGATTGGGGTTGGTGCGGCTGTACCACAATGGGTCCAATAAGTAACTTGAAAAGCTACACATTCACGTCACATTTGGTACCACCTGTCAATAATCACTCTCACAAAGACTACTTCTCTCTGATGCCTTATCTGTTGCTAGTTTTTCACCTAATTTATATACACTTACGTAGCGCTGTATTCACAATTACCTTATAAATTTTGACATTTTTTTCAATTTTGGCTTTCGAAGCATATCAAATTGCACCTACTGGAACGTGCCCTCTGAGGTCGTTCCAGTAATGAAATGGTTATAAGCTATGATTTCGAGGCGAAAAATGGAAAAGTTTAGTTCGTCAAGAAAAGAGCGAGTATCGTTTCTAGTCATTTTAGGTAAAGTCAAAAATATTTAAAATAATAAGGGTGACCTTTGAGTGGGCATGGGAGTTCATAAAGATTATTATGACAGCAAATGATCAGAGACCAATACAATAGGACTTTTACAACTGTATTTTCTACAATTGTATTTTCTACCTATTAATAAAACGGACTAAAATGAATCATTAGCATTTTTAAGGATATGGCAATTTGCCAATTGGCAAATTGCCACATCTTTAAGAATGCTAATGGTTTATTCCAACCCATTTAAAAGCATAATTAGGAATACAGTTCTCGAAAAAATACAATTGTAAAAATTTTATAGTACTGGGCCCTGTACTTGAGATAGAAAGGTCGAGGAGTTGATTAGTTTACGTTGTATCCCCAGGCAAGACACTTCACTCTGACTTCCAATGTGTGAGCACGGAGGGGCGGTGTAATGAGGGGTAAGGTAGGGTGATGGTACACTTGGCGCCAACTGCTACTAATCTTTCTTGTACCTGGTTAGAAACTTATATGCACTTTAACCCTTTACCTAACATGAAAAGCAGACGACACTTGCAAAAAAAATTCTTGAATAACTAATTTTTTTCATTTTTTGTCTCAAAAACATAGGTTATGACCCCTCGTTGGAACGAGCTCGACGAGCTCGTTCCAACGAGGGGTCATAACCTATGTTTTTGAGACAAAAAATGAAAATATTTTGAAAATTAATTGGCGATTTTTGAGAATAGCGCTGGCCGGTTTTGGCCGTTACGTTGGGTAAAGGGTTAACCCTTTACCCAGCCTAACGGTAAAAACCGGCCAGCGCTATTTACAATGAAAGTGTCAATGACAATGTAGCTCAACTTGTCAAGACATGTACATGTATAATATGTGACACAGCAATGACAAAGATCTAGGTAATGACCTGATAACAAAGGTACAAATAAAGTATTGTAACGGTCTGTACATAAATACTGACCGTAGCCTGTAACAAATGTATAGGTAAAGTATTGTAAAGGTGGGTGACAGTCAGATGCTAAACTAGAAAAGAAATCTTTGAGTCCCAGAGTTGGTCTGACTGAACCCCAAAATATTTGTTCTCATAGCACAGTGATAACAAGGGCACCCCAAAAACACACTCATTCCTGTCCCAAGGTGAAAACAAAGGTACCCAAGAAGTTTCATGAAGATCAGTTCATAAATAAGAGCTGTATAGAAGTTGTGACAAAAAACCGATTGGACCTAATTTCGGTACAAAATGGCCACTGGCAGCCATCTTGAATTTCGGACCGGACCCCAAACACTCGTTCTCGTCCCACGGTGATACCAAAGGTACCCAAGAAGTTTGGTAAAGATCGGTTCATAAATACGGCCTCTAGCCCGAGCCGTATTGGCATTTGCACTTACAGTGCTGAAAGTAACACTGAATACATAAAAGTTAGTCTAATTTGCATACTTTACGCACTTGAAAAAAACCTGTGTTATATGTGATGTATCCCATGGTACTAAACATTCATACAAAAAATTATTCAAATCAGAGTTTTCATATGGAAGTTCTGCGCAAAAATCTGATTGTACCTAATTTTGTACAAAATGGCTACCAGCGGCCAACTTGAATTTCGGATCGGACCCCAAAACACTCGTTCTCGTCCCACGGTCATAACAAAGGTACCAACGAAGTTTCGTAAAGATCGGTTCATAAATACGGCCTCTAGCCCGAGCCGTATTGAATTGTTGGCGGACAGACGGACGACTGGCATGGCATTAGCTCAAATTTGGCTTCGCCAAAGGTGAGCTAAAAATCGTCATTCAATTTTCTTTTCTTTTTTTTTTTTGGTCCTAAAAACATAGCTCATGACCCCTCATTAGAACGAGCCACATCTTTAAAAATGCTAATAGTTCAATTCGATCTATTTAACGTTGTAACTGGAAGTACAATTCTAAAAAATACAATTGTAAAAGTTTTATAGAAATGGGCCCTGATGTTCTGGAATCAGTTGAGTTTGATAAAGGCAGATCATGGCGACGTGTGGGTTGCGATCGACCTGCTCTCACCGCCGAGACACAATACAGAACACCAGTTCAGTTACTGTCATAATAATAATTTAATTATATATCTTTACAGCCAGCTCAAAAACAGGAAAAATAAGGAGTGAGCACAAGCCTCATTTTGAGATTAAGTATTTTATACGGAATCGAAAAACCCCTGAGTATGATTTAACGACC
This sequence comes from Pictodentalium vernedei, assembly GCA_031216915.1. Lineage (NCBI taxonomy): Eukaryota > Metazoa > Mollusca > Scaphopoda > Dentaliida > Dentaliidae > Pictodentalium > Pictodentalium vernedei. The sequence continues at coordinate 26,902,613 of CM062291.1, read as the reverse complement.
ATAATTTCACACACCTTATAAATGTCGAGAATAAATACAACAGATAAATATTAATATGACCAGAAAACGATCTAGCGTCCTGTATTCCGATGAGATGGTGAGAGCAGATAAACACCATACCACTCGTCACCTTGGTGACGATAGGTATGCGGACTTATCTGCTTACATCAACAAGTCGAAAATTGGAACACAATTAATTACTGTCAAAATGATATTAATTTTTCATATAAGGCTACACACAAAAAAAATAAAAAAAGCAAACACACAGTGGCGATATTCATTTCAAAGGTCGTAGTTGTATCCTATCCTATCCTATCGTACCTATCTGACTGTCAACATCAATACATCAATATACGCTGACAGCTATGGGTAATCATCTCCCCTTTGTTTATTGATTATTCAAAATGGCGGCAGCCGATAAACGCTTCAAGTTGAAAGACTGAGTGTTGGAAGCCCATATTTGGTCTGAAGTGCAGGTTAGGCAACTTAAAAGGCTTCTTATTCTGTGGATGTGTGTCATGTTACCTTCAAAATGAAATTGTTTGGTATGTATGAATTTGCCTTTTACAATTTATGGAAGAGTGCCTGTAGGCACTCTCCCATAAACTGTAACAAGGCAAAGACACGTGAACACAATTTGAGAATTCCCTCATTTAATTTTGATCGCTGTTGTTGTTAGTTCTGTGCATCGATGCAGCAGTCGGTAAGATATATTCGTTACACAGTCTGTTGGTGGCCTAATATGGTATATATGGTGTCAGTTAATTCCATGTATACCATATTAGGCCACCAACAGACTGTTGTCGAGTCCAATATGGAATTAACTGACACCATATATACAATATTAGGTCACCAACAAACTGTGTAACTGATAATATACCATCTGTTCATGTTAAAATTTGGCACAAGTGCATTATATACAACGGTTGCCCTGTGCACTCAACGTTACCTGATACAATACAGGTGTTGAAAAATGTACTCGATACATCACGCGTGGAATCTAGCCGACAGGTTAGAACGTCATGTAAGAACGCGTTTTATTGATTGCATCCGACTGACGTTGTGACGTAAATGAACTTCTTCGACACATAACCGTGTCAAGTAAGAAAGTAAACCGCCGAATATAATGTTTTTCTGTTTAAAAATGTCAGCTTCATTCACTTAACCCTTTCACTACCACGCCCACTTTAGACATATCTGCCGGGCCTCTATGTACGCCTTTATGTGAGGAAGTTTAATAAAAATTATGACACACTTGAATCTCTATTATCTGATTAATTGTTGGAAAGGGCTCTGCACGCCCTTTCCAACAACTAATCAGATGGTAGGTTTGATCTGCGCATGCCAGAACATTCAGATAACCATTATAAAATAGGTGAAAATCGTCGCTTTTGGCGGCGAAAGTGTTAATGCAAGTTTAATCGTGGTATAAATACAAAACACTGTTCCTGAAGAGTACGGGATCGGGAAATCTTTTTTCTATATTTTACTTGAGCCTTGGTGCTGCTCGTGAAAAAACCTAAAACCGACCCTCACCCCACCCCCATACGCCACCCTCGGAGTGTTCTGTCTTATTGCCGCTATATGCAGGTAGAACAGTGTGGTTTAATTCGTATTTTTCCAACGTACAATTTTTCGATTTCTTATTTAAACCTGCGAAACGTACATCGATTTTCGAGTGGCTTATCTTCCCTCAGCCGACAGTCAATTATGTCCTTTTCGTTTCTTAACCTCTTTAAGCATTCCTATCCTACTTCCCACGCAACGTCGGATTTTTCAGCAAGATTAAAATACATAGACAAAACTACATGTATGTTTCAATTAGTCGTTTTGTAATCAATGAGTCAGATGTGCGTAGGAAGAAAACGTCGAGACCGAAGGTCGAGACGTTTTGTTTCTACGCACATCTGACGAATCTAGGTAATGACCTGAAACATACATGTGGTTTTGTATTTATTACATGACCCAAGCACCTACTGACCTAATTTTCTTTTCTATCAACGGTGGTAAACACCATGCACTTTATGCAGTCGCATTGCATAAAAAAAGTCCCGGTTGGAACATGTTGGTGTGCAATACGGAATTCCGTATTGCACAGCCGTATTGCACGCCGTATTGCATAAGAGAGACTGCATGGGCATGTAATAAACACATATACCCAACAACTCATACGAAACAATATTATTACATCACTGTATGCCTGTCTTTCATGTGGTATTATCAAAACTGTTTCTCGTCGCCAAACCTGCATTACAGGCGCTGTGGTCTGGTCGTAATCCGCGTGTGGGCAGTGATGACCACGCATGCGTTTACCAAATAATAAAAAATCATCACCAGCAAAATTTCAGTTAATGAAGCAGCAAGTTATACTCGGTACTTCATTTATTAATTATTTTGATAATTATTCCTATAATTAGTGTTTGTAATCTAAATATATTATTGAGTCCGTGGAAATATTGCCCACCCGTGGAAAGTGATCAGTTCGCGGCGGCCGGACTGTATCACTGTTAAGACAAATATTTTGTCTTATGTGGATTTTTTTGTAAATGGAATTCTGATTGGTGGACATTATATAAGCAACACTTTAACCGACATCGTGTATTCAGTATTAGGTCACTATTTACTGAATTTTTCTCACCCGCTACATCTTCTATATACAGAACTAGGAACTACGACAAAATTAATAATAATTGATGGGCGTCCAACTTGTTTAACGTGAAGCGTTGATCGTCGACCGATTTTTTCAAGCTGAAGGCCAAAGGGGAGACCACTCTGTCAGTCAGTCGTCTTTTTTTATTTCGACTGACTCATTATAGGTTATACTTGTCTTTCGTTTGATATTTTAAAACCAACGGAATTCTCCTTGAATGAGGCAATATATTCTGTAACAGTGCTTGTACAGACTAGAGAGAGAGTTGTAAATTTTGAATTCTGATATACAGAGATTATTACCATTATGTGGATGTACAACATATGTATTCGAGTCGAGATTCGGGTTCTAAGGGCAGATCACGACGAGTCGAAGACGAGTCGTGATCTACCCTTAGAACCCGGAGCGAGACTCGAATACATATTTTGTACATCCACATAATGGTAATAATCATTTTATCTTACAACATATTAGGGCTATTTCAAGAATGAAGACGAATATATAACGAACTATTTATTCGTACGGATGAGTAAAAAGAAAAAAAAATGGAACTCAAATGAAAGGAATGTGCTTGTATCCGACCCCCCTGATACAAACATCTGTATCAGGGGGTCGGATACACGATAATTGCGGAGTTAATACAGACAAAATACATGTTGATTGTAAGATAAAATTTATTCCCTTCTAAATGATATACACAAAAACTTGTGCACAGAAATTGTCTCTCAATGATAAGCCGACGAGATAATAAAAAAAAGGCGTAGTTAATTCGGTAATAACTTCATCCCACAGCCCTGGGCTGTGGGATGAAGTTATTACTGAATGTTCCCTTAGATACATAAGAGATTCGCTCATTTTCTTCAAATTAATATTTTGTTCAGTAAACCCATACATGAACTCAATGCTGAATGGGTTAATATCTTCTCCGATGTTCAGTTAAACACAGTATACATGTTTGTATCTGGATTGCGAAATTGCAGAGTCCCTATTTACCTGTCAATCGTTATTTTTTTTTTAAATTGTTTGTGCCTAAATGCTAAAATATTCTGTAAAATTCATACGATGGAAATCTAATCTTAAAACCATTTATTTATTTATTTATTTATTTATTTATTTATTTGCAGACAGGATCACCACCTCGTGTCAGAATTAAAACAATAGTATACTCAGTGCAGATCTCAATAACTGATATATATTTTTTTTAAATCTAATAATACTGATTTTTTTAATCTAACGATGTTATAACATTCTCCTCCTTTTCTTTTCAAAAGACCTGGTCTTCTCTCGCAGGGACAATCTCACAAAACAAATCCCTGTGACAGTTTTCAGGAACCTTTTTAGCAACAGGAAATATCAGACAGCTCATACACTGTAATGAAAGTGTCAATGACACTGTACCTCAACTTAAGACATGTGCATGTATAGTGTGTGACAAAGCAATGACAAACATCTAGGTAATGACCAGATAACAAATGTACATATAAAGTATTGTAACGGTCTGTACATAAATACTGACCGCAGCCTGTAACAAATGTGTAGGTGTATTGTAAAGGTGGGCGACAGTTAGATGCTAAACTAGAAAAGAAATCTTTGAGTCCCAGAGTGGGTCTGACTGAACCCGAAAATATTTGTTCTCAAAGCACAGTGATAACAAAGGCACCCCCAAAACACACTCGTTCCTGTCCCAAGGTGATAACAAAGGTATCAAAGAAGTTTGGTAAAGATCGGTTCATAAATACGGCCTCTAGCCCGTCCGGTATTGGCATTTGCACTTACAGTGCTGAATGTAACACTAAATACATAAAAGTTAGTCTAATTTGCATAACTTACGCACGAGAAAAAAAAACCCGTATTATATGTGATATATCCCGTGGTACTAAACATTCAGACAAAATATTATTCAAATCAAAGCTTTCATATGGACGTTCTGCGCAAAAATCTGATTGCACCTAATTTTGTACAAAATGGCTGCCAGCGGCCAACTTGAATTTCGGATCGGACCCAAAAACACTCGTTCTCGTCGCACGGTCATAACAAAGGTACCAAAGAAGTTTCGTAAAGATTGGTTCATAAATACGGATTCTAGCCCGAGCCATATTGAATTGTTGACGGCCAGACGGACGACTGGCTATGGCATAAGCTCAAATTTGACTTACGTCAAAGTTGAGCTAAAACCAAGTGTTTAATAAATAAACGTCTGTATGCAACAGATTATAAATGCCTAAACATGTTTATTTTGTAAACATGTTTAATACTTTAAACATGTTTAATATTTAAACGTGTTTAATTTTTAAATGCATGTTCAACATGTTCAATTTTTAAATGCTTCTTAAACATGTTTAATATATTTTGTTAAACACCCCAACATCTTTAACACCTTGCAACAGATTAAAAACACCATAAACAAGTTTAAAACCCACTTTTTAAACACTTGAACATGTTTAAATTGTGTCTTTTTAAACACCAATGTTTAAAATAATAAGAGAAAGCAGATTTAAGAATTTATAAGTTTATTTTCAGTAATATAAAATTATATATCCACAACCAGTCAAATAAGTGATAACAAACATGTTAAATTTTTAATCTCTGTACTGAAGATACATGTATACCATAAGTAAAGACACAACCTTGTGTAAACAATTGTGTAAGGCGTGATTATACAGACTGGACAATTACAATCTAGTAATATCCAAGTATTGCAGGCTGTTTATTTATTGGTCTTTAAGGTCAGTAATTTATGCACAATGGCTAATCGTGACCGTAACATGGAGATAAAGTCAAGTTTAGTCAATCGTTTATACCCATATTGCCCATTTGAGAGGACTTCCATCACACGCATTGGTGACTGGGTCCTATTTTACCAGAGAAACAGAACTTGTTTACCATAGTAAAAAAGCACTGATTCACTTCCCGGAAGGGCTGCAACGATACGTCTCACTCACGATACAATATGTATTGCAATTTTATTTCACGATACATTACATGCAGAACATTGAGAGTGAATTATCAGTAATAAAAGGCCCACAAACTGCACAGAGTCCAACTTTCAATGGCCAGTAACATCCAATTTCTTTTTTAGTGCTGGAGAAAGACAAGCAAGTTTCAGCCAATGGACGTCTGGGAGTCTGGGTTTAACTCAGAGGTGAGATGTCTGTTGCCTCAAACTGTGCTTATAATTTAGACAGAGTTGATATTTTACTGAAATAGTTATACAAATGAACAAGTGGAATCACAGATTCCAGGAGTCTAAAATTCTATCAGTATAGCTATAATTCACTTTCAACGTGATAATTATGTTCCCAACGTAATCCCCTTCTGAAGGGGATTACGTTGGTAAGGTAAATATCACGCTGAAAGTGAATTATAGCTATTCTGATAGAATTTCAAACTCCTGTGGTGGAATTATAAGTTGGAAAAGAACAAAATAAACTTGTTGGGTCTGAAAATGCAACCTGCTGACTACATCATGCCAACCTTCTGGAAGTGTATCGTTTGTGTCGTGATACACATGACACGATATGATATGCGTATCGTGTACAAATGTATCGCGATGCATCGTTGCAGCCCTACTTCCCGGGGTTACCACGAGGGATGTGGCCTATTGGAACTCCTCTGAGGTCATGGAAACTTGAGGACCCAAGAAGCAAATCTGCAGTATATGCACCACCAGGATTTATGCCTGGTGGTTCACTAAGTGCAGATATAGGGTTTTAAAGTTTCTATTTAACATTGGTCAGAATGTATAGGTAATATTATGTGTATATTGTGTGTACCGCACCAGGTATAAGTATAATAACCAAATACCAGATCACTATGTGTATACAGTTCAAGACTGTACATGTGCAGCATGTCAAGGGCAGATAACTACAAAGTTGCACTGGAGTATATTTTCCACCCAAAGACTGTTTACAGTTTACGATTTTTGAGAACATTGTAGATAAGAGGTAATACCTAAGTTTCAGGTCTGGAGAACTGCAAATACATGTAGTTGTTAGTTGAATATCTACCCACCCTTCCCCTCCTCTCAAGTAATTTGGTAGTGATCCACCTTCCACATACGTATACTGTATGTTGCTTTGAAAAACTTTGTATTGCTGACTATGCGAATTTGGAGCATGTTATGTTTTAATTAAATGAGAAGGTGGAAAGTGGCTATGTCATAGCTACTGCAATAAGCACTAACTAATTTCCAACTTGTGGACCCATACAATGCGTTGAACCCAGAGGTCCTCGGGCTGAAAATTTGCTATTTCTTGTCCTTTATATAAAAATTTGTAAATATACGTTAGATGGAAAATCTACTCCACCACGATTTAGTAGCAATCAACGACCCACCTATTGTACTGCTGCTATTGCATAAATTTGTACACAAACAATATGTTTTGAAATGAAATCATGACTAGCAAATATGACAACTACAATATGAAGGTCTGCCTTTGTCGCAGACATGCCTCTATGACCCAGATGAAATATTGTATCAGTCAGGACGTGAGCCTTCATAGATGCGGCAAATGAATATTAGCAACCTCCTACAGACACCAAAAGTGTTTCTTTTTTTTTTTGCCATGCTACTATGTAACCACCCTGGGTCATGCTAGTGCACATAAATAAGGGGTGCACCCACATTCAACCTCGACTATCTCATACCACTAAATTACCTGCAGAGTGGAGATTTCACCCAAGCAATAATTGCAAATTTGCTGCAAAGCATAACAAGCACAAGCAAAGTTTCAGCCAATGGACCTCCGGGTTAAACCCGGAGGTCCATTGGCTGAAACATTGCTTGTGTTTGTAGTCGATGTGTACACAATTTGAAAGTTATAGCTTGGGTGATTTAGTTACAATCCACTCTCCACGTACTGTAGGTTCAGTGTTGGCATGTTGGGGCAATTTGCCTTCTTGGTATCATTACAGTTTTCAGTATTGACATAGACTACAACCGGTAAGAGGGCATGCGTCCAAAATATTTTTCACGAATTGTATAACAAACGCCGGACTCCACATGAGCATATGCCCCCAAAAGTGGCTTGAGTTCTAATGCAAAATAGTTGTACGAATGAACTTCTTAGAAGTCTGTCCATACATGTACAAATAGTTTACATTATAACTCCAGCATCTGTTGTCTGATTTTGATGTCCTTTGGTATGGTGATAGACCAGCATGAGGGAACAAATATCCAAATATAGAAGGTTTTGTCCATGCTTACCCACCACAGTTATGGCTCTTGTTACACTAAGTCCAACAAGGGCCATAACTCTTGTAGGAATGCATGGGCAAAACACACAATATATGGATATCTGTTCCCCTATGCTAGTCTAGAAATTATGAATTTTGAAATTTGTTCGGAACTGTAAGTTAGTATTAATAGGATACTGATACAGTGGAACCCACTTAAATGGATATCTCTTAACTGAATAACCCTGTTAATTGAATATAATTTCTCAACACAAAACCATTTACCATACCTCCAGTACAAATTTGACCTGTTAATTGAATATAGGTTATAGAGTAAATTCCTGTTAATTGAATAAAACATCTTGTAACCTCTCGAGAAATTACCCTGACTCACACAAGCTTTTCTTTGTTTATAGACCTATTTGGCCTCAGTACATCCAATACAGGCATTTAATCTATTATATCTTGTTTGACAGAGCTCATGGAGCTCAGTCAAACAAGATATAATAGAATAAATGATAAGTTTATCTCTAGAATACAGGAAAGTGACACAATCCCTGTTAATTGAATAAATTTCTATTGGCAAAGTGGCTATGTACCAAACAGTATACCAATCAGCCTGAAAAACATAGCTTTGGATTATAACCAGTCATTGGAATGAGCTTCAGATGCAGTAACAATCAGAAAGGAATACAAATTTGGTTTCTTAACCCTTTAACCAATATAATGGCCAAAACCGGCCAGCGTTATTCACAAAAGTCTGCCATTAAAATTTTATTATGTTTTCATTTTTGTCTCAAAAACATAACTTATGGTCCTCAATGGAATGAGCTCGTTGATCTTGTTCCAATGAGACTAAAATAAAAATTGTTAGTTATTCAAGAAGTTTTTGTTTTGTTTTCATTTTTGTCTCAAAAACATAGCCTATGATCCCCTCATTGGAACAAGCTTGTCGTGCTCGTTCCAATGAGGGGTCATAAGCTATGGTTCTGAGACAAAAAATGAAAATTTTTAGTTATTCAAAAATTTTTCTGTGTCTTCCTCTATCCGCGTTGGGGTGAAGGGTTAAACCAAATCACAAGTGCTGGCCAATTTTCAGCTCATGGACCAGAGGGTCTAGGAGCTCAAAATCTGCCAGTAATTCTTGTATTTTTTCAGGTGTACATGTAAAATCTACCCCAGTATAGTAGTCATCCAACCTCTATGTACTCTCCATGAACATGTAAAGGGTCAATCAATTCGTCGCCTGAGTGCTAGAATGTCCTATGTCCCATAGGGGACATAGGACATTCTAGAACTCGGGCGACGAAATGTTGAACATGAAACCAACAAAAAACAAGTCTCAACAATAATAATGCTAAAATACCACTTCAAAAGTTCAAGTACTCAAATAAGGCAGTTTGTGTCTGAAAATGACCAATTTTGAATATGGTATGTGCTAACTCTCATAAGCTGGGGAAATCAGAATTAATTTACTGAACATCCCATACAACGAACGACTTACACTGAAACAGGTACTTCTAGTCAAATGCCTCCTGCCTGTTCCAGCAGACACTGGCCTAGAAGCACCTGCTCAGAGTTTCCGTCTCTCCCAGCCCAAAGGCAGTCGGACTGTCACAGGGTGAGTATCTGCCGCAGTTACACCACAGGCAAAAAATCTCGACACCCGTCTTCTAAGAGTCAAGTGTCACAGCTACTACATGCAGGACTGGGAGGAGTTACAATTTTCCTTAACACGTTAACCTGTTAAATAATTCTGCATTAACGAGTTAAATGATGTTAAATGTTAAAATGAAATTTTTTTTAATAACTTCGGTCATTTTTATTGATTTGAATTTGAATATGATTGAACTTACGTACAGTTCGTCTCTTGAGTTCCAATGTGTTCTATGTGCCTACTGGCAGCCTACTGGCACATAGAACACATTGGAACTCAGGGGACGAGTAGTTAATATATTTCTCACAGGTTATCGTAAATTCTAACATTCAGCGATGTTTTCATTTAAGATCGGCCGTATCCTTAGAAAGAGACATCCGCCGTTGCTTGAATACCAGTCTTTACATGGAAAATAGGGCGATCGGATGAAATTGATATTATCGGCGGGCCAACTTCGCCAACGTTAGTAGGAGGGCTTCATGGTCTCTCCACCAAATCAATAGGTCGTCTATAATTTACGGACATCTAAATTATTCGTGTTCTTCAATTTCGTCAAATGGCGCAAAATTTGACGTCATCGGCATGCGTGATCAGACTTGGGTAAACACAAGATAACAACGAAATGCTACATATTATACAATTATAATCTTCAAAGTTAAACATTATTAACTTGGTTAAATTTTGTTAACGATGATAAAATAATTTAACACGTTAACATTTGAAACGTCAACTGCTCCCAGCCCTGAGTACATGTATTTGTACACAAATATATTTCCAGGAACTCCAGCAGTTTTGAATTAAAACCCCAACTGAAAAATATTCCAACTACATTATCAAGTCATGCCATCAATGAAGGCATGCCCAGGTGACACAGATGGAATAGTTTATCAGTCAGGACTTGTGCTATCACAGTTATGACAAATGAATTAATTCACCAGAATTCAATAATATACACCAAAACATTTACACAAAAATCATTGTTGCATTACTTTGTTGAGTTCTGAACAGAGAACTCTGAATTTTTTTGGATCTCATTGCCTTGAAAGGTTCCAAAAAAAAAACTGTATTCCTGAATCAGTCCCAGAAACTGGGAATATGTTCTGGGATACTGAAGGTGGAACACACAGTACACTGGCATGAGCACAAACAGGCCATCCAGAATGTGGTCTGTCTGTGTGTACAGTACGTGGAGGGTGTATTATCACTAAATCACCCGCAGAGTGGAGATTCCACCCAAGCAATAATTGCAAATTTGTTGCAAAGCATAACCAGCACAAGCAAAGTTTCAGCCAATGGACCTCTGGGTTAAATCCGGAGGTCCATTGGCTGAAACATTGCTTGCGTTTTTAATCGATATGTACACAATTTGAAAGTTACAGCTCGAGTGATAACTCCACTCAGCGGGTGATTTAGTTACAATCCACTCTCCACGTACTGTAAACTTGCATACCATCTCCGGAAATGATATTATCTATCTTTGCCTCTTCACCAGAAACAAAGACAATCATGAAAGGTGCTCTTCTTCCTTTGACAGAGCTACATCTTTGTCCTCATCTGATACGTCCTGCAAAAAATAAATTGAAAAAATCAATATACGGCCACAGAATATTATAACTTTTGAAAATGTCCCCAGGGAACCCCAGGAAACTTTGGGTTTCTTTAATGGCGTTTATAGTCATTCTTCTGCATCAGTGGCTAAATATGACCACAACAAAAATAAGGTCAAGATTCCCAATCATTTATTGCCTACTATAGAAGATTTCCACCTCAGCCGTTGGTTAACCCTTTACCTAACGAATCGCCCACATCCGCCCGCGTAATATGCAAATTCAGCAGTTAAAAAAATATTATTTTTCAAAAAATTTCACCAAAACTATATCATGAGACCCCTCGTTGGAACGAGCTCGTTGCAACGAGGGGTCACATGATATGGTTTTGTTGAAATTTTTTGAAAAATTTAAAAAATATTTAAAATAATAAATTTTGATATCGTCTGCGCTGGGTAAAGGGTTAACATGTTCTATTTTACTAGTAAAGTGCAATGCCAATCGCCAGCGATCAGACAATCGTCCCCCATGGTAGGTGGATTACTGTGAAATATATTAATATTTCCTCAATAAAACCCCAACAAATATGGATATCAAAGGAACAACTCAACAAACTAGTCTCAATGTTACCCATATTTCTGTGGTTTTACTGGAAACATCCAAATACCTGCAAAAAAGTTAAGTAAGGCCAACTTGCATAATTTATGCACAAGAAAAAAAAACCTGTATAATATATTATTTATCTTATGTCACGATATTATCACCAAAAATCTTTTCAATAAATTTGGGAAAGAATTCCTTAACCCTTTACCCAACGCAGAGGATTTCAAAATTTATTATTTTAAATATCATTTTTTTTAATTTTTTCAAAAATTTTCAACAAAACCATATCATGTGCCCCCTCTTTGGAACGAGCTCAACGAGCTCGTTCCAAAGAGGGGTCACATGATATGGTTTTGTTGAAATTTTTCGAAAAATAATATTTTTTCAGCTGCTGAATTTGCATATTACGAGGGCGGATGCAGGCGATTCATTGGGTAAAGGTTTTACTGTTTTCTTTCAAATTTGAGGACAAGGAAGGTTATGGAATAACAAGAAATTCTAAATCCAAAAAGGTCAATAACTCTCAAAACAAATTTGGATATAGCTAGTTCGCGATCACATTCATGATATTATCCCCAAAATGCTAAATATAAAATTTCAGGACAATATTTTGAATGTTTGTCTTCAAAATATTGTGGACAAGCAATGTCAGACGAACGGACAGAACCCATTCCTATATCCCCTTCCACTTCATGGTGGGGATAAAAATGTCATACCTTGAGTGACAAAATATAGAACTGTGCATTCTAATCCAGGCAAACCTAGAAAAACTCCTGACATAAATTCTGCTAGAAAACAAATGTGTTTTTTTTTTCTTATAAGATATGAAAATAAGAAACTCACCTTTTTAATGACAATGATTGATTTGGACTTCACTCCCTTCCCTTCATCCAGCTGTGTGTTCTTTTCCGAATATTCGATAACTGATAACGTTCTTTTCTTACCCTAAAATAATTGAACAAAATAATTTTACCTCATACAGTTAAAACTAGAAGTCCTGTCACGAACTGTGCGCTTATCTTGGCTTAATTGCGCGTAGGAATTGCACGCAATTGCCATATCGAATGGCATCCAAAGCACGGCCTGTTTACCTGGTTACTCACAGCAAGCACATGCAATGTTTCTGCCAATGGACCTCCGGGTTACCCGGAGGTCCATTGGCTGAAACATTGCTTGTTCACAGGCCATATGTACAGAATGTGATAGCCTAACTATGGTCATAACGCGTATATTAACGCGCAGATCGACGTGCTATTTGTGCGAATTTCATGACAGGACTACTAGTTTTAACTGTACATGTATATGTAAAAATTTAAGTATTTGACCCTTTGAACCCTATCGGCCGCTTTACCGGCCAGGAACAGGAACGTCATTATATAGGATGGCTGTTTAGTAAGTGTGTGTGGTAGAGCAATTAATATTTTCAGGGGCTGCACATTGAAAATGTTGATTAGGCTACCCCAGATAATATGGACTCTTCTACTTCCAATTGCTGCAACTGAACTGACGGGGAAGATACCACTACAGTTGAAAGGGTTAAGAGTAACAACCAGGCTTCTCAAAGTACAATGGAACCCTGTTAACCCTTTACCCAACGTAACGGCTAAAACCGGCCAGCGCTATTCTCAAAAATTGCCATTTAATTTTCACTATTTTTTTCATTTTTTGTCTCAAAAACATAGGTTATGACCCCTCGTTGGAACGAGCTCGTCGAGCTCGTTCCGAGGGGTCATAACCTATGTTTTTGAGACAAAAAATGAAAAAAATTCTTTATTCAAGAATTTTTTTTGCAAGTGTCGTCTGCTTTTCACGTTAGGTAAAGGGTTAATTGAATAGCCACTTTGCAAATGAAAATTATTCAGTTAACAGGAGTATTCAAATAACAGGGATTGTGTCACTTTCCTGTATTCTAGAGATAAACTTAGCATTTATTCTACTATATCTTGTTTGACAGAGCTCCATGAGCTCTGTCAAACAAGATATAATAGATTAAATGCCTGCATTGGATGTACTGAAAGGCAAAATAGGTCTATGAACAAAGGAAAACTGGAGAGTATACACTACTGCACAAGCGACCATTACATGAATATCCCAGGTCCACGATATCTTCACTCAAGATCTAAGAGAAGTCGCCGACTAATATGGGCGATTTTTTTTTGAGTCAATGTCCGACACGATATTAAAATCGCCGTGATTCACGGGCAAACAGATTACAGCTGTAATTAATTTCTAGGGCACCTGAACGAAAACGATGTACTTATTGTCGTATTTTGCACGACTCTTACAATTTTGTGATCGAAATATGTATAACTCAACATTCTCAACTCGACGAAATGACATTTACCAAGACTCATAAAATATTTACGTTTTTAATCAGAAAGAATTTTTTTTTTAAATTCCGACAAATTGCAACATTCCAACACAAACATACATGTACATAAATATGATTCGGAAAATTATTGATGACTGGTTATCATTCTGATGTTCTGTGACATCAACATGCAGTAGTTTATTTGGTCTAATCTATGTCACAATTAATGCTGAGATTACGCTCTCTGGAGTTAATCCCTTTCACTCCAAATGTCTTGTCCAATTTAATTATTGCATTCATTGTCCGCATAATATCGGGCGGGTTTAATACTTTTGTCTCACCTCGGACCTAGGATATTCATGTAACGGTCGCTTGCGCAGTAGTGTAAGGGTAATTTCTCGACAGGTTACCAGACTTTTTATTCAATTAACAGGAGTTTACTCTATAACCTATATTCAATTAACAGGTCAAATTTGTACTGGAGGTATGGTAAATGGTTTTGTGTTGGGAAATTATATTCAATTAACAGGGATATACAATTAAGTGGGCTCCACTGTAATGACAGCATGACATCTGTTGGTACCGGAGGAGGTCCTGTGGTGCCAATCAAATTCACTGGGGGGGGGGGGGGGGGGGGGCAGTTGCTGTATGGCGAGTCATTCCATTGGCAATTGATCGGTTGAACTGTTCGCGACATGCGATAGCACTGTCATCCGGTTTGGTCAGAGCTTCTTGACTAGTCCCAACTGACTGTATATGAACAGATTTAACCATAACCAAACAGTGTTAAATTCTTTTTTTTTTCTGTCATGGAAAGCAAGGTATTTAATTGTAATTTGAAAATAATTCATATTGATTGGATCTGTTAATCACAAATATATTTGAGTACCGACCAGTACCAGATGTACTCAATGTTCTGAACCGGTACCACAAACCTACGGAGTATTGCCGGTACTGGTACTAGAGAAGCCTAATAACATCCCGCCCCAGAAGTTACACACTATGTGGTGTGGTAAACATAGTTTAGAAATTTTTTGAATGTTCTTTGAGTGTAACTGTAGTTGCATAGAGCAGTGAAATACTTACTGATGCCTTTTCGCCAATTGGGCCTATGTCCTCCACTGCACTTTGAATCTGTCAAAATCGTTCAGAAATTGCCTTCATCTCTTCTTTACCAATCAGTAAAGACAATTCATACATGATCTGGAAAAAAAAATATACCAGGTTCAAAGTATATAGTTCTATGATCACTGGGCTCGGTCTAACTGGATACAGTTAAAACTAGAAGTTCTGTCACGAATTGTGCGCTTATCTAGGCTTAACTGGTAGAATGCTGGAAGCCCATATTTGGGCTTTATTCTGAAGTGCCGGTACCACAGTTTAAAGGCTTCATATTCTGTGGATGTATTTCATATTATTTTTGAGGTGATATTATTTTATCTGTTATGAATTGCCTTGTTACAATTTAAGGGAGAGTGCCTATTGGCACTCTCCAATAAATTGTAATAAGGCAAAGATGTACAAAGAAATTTTAAGGACCAAAAATAATTTAGCACTCTACCAGTTAATTGCACGTAGGAATTGCGCGCAATTGCCAAATCGAATGACATCCAAAACAAGACAGGCTCTCCTGGTTACTCATAGCAAACACAGGTAATGTTTCTGCCAATGGACCTCCGGGTTACCCGGAGGTCCATTGGCTGAAACATTGCTTGTGCACAGGTCACATGTACAGAATTGAATAGCTTTGCTATGGTCATAACGCGTAGATTAACGCACAGATCAACGTGCTATTTGTGCGCATTTTATGGCAGGACTTCTAGTTTTAACTCTAAACATAACATTTTGCTCGCCAATTTCTGAATTTTAGTTCCAAATAATTTTCGGTTTGGGGTGCTTTTGAATCAACTGCTAAGCAATTTTCCAAGGTGACTAGTAAATTATTATTCAAAATTTTCAGACTGAATCAAGCCTTTTTCTAATGTTACTCAAAGTACCTTCAATTTTGGAAAATCACTGACATGCTGTATAAGTACACATATTTTCAACACTGTGTGCGCCTTTCTCATAACAACATCCTCAGTCCAAACACGGCCTTACCAGGGCTTGCCTTGAGTCGGGGCTGATCAGCCCAGGCCCCGAGATCAGCCCCGAGGAGCACTTGCTGGGGGGTTTTTTTCAAGCCCCGACATTTTCCACAAAAAAGCACTAACAATAATGGACAAAATGGAAAATCAGCCCCGAAAAGGCCCCGACCTCAATATGTGGGGCACTTTTTTTAGGCCCCGACCATTTTACTCAAGGCGAGCCCTGCCTGACAGGCCATAATATATATCTGGGTTTAAATACTTCATATCATGCCAAAGAAAAAAATATATATGACAGACCATCAGGCCATGTTTGGACTACAACATTCCTGACATATTTTGTTTTTAAGATGTTCAGTACGTGGAGAGTGTATTATCACTAAATCACCCACGGAGTGGAGATTCCACCCAAGAAATAATTGCAAATTTGCTTCAAAGCATAACAAGCACAAGCGAAGTTTCAGCCAATAGACCTCCGAGTTAAACCCAGAGGTCCATTGGCTGAAACACTGCTTGTGTTTGTTGTCGATATGTAGACAATTTGAAAGTTATAGCTTGGGTGATAACCCCACTCTGCGGGTGATTTAGTTACAATACACTCTCCACATACTGTAGGCTGCACTATTGGCTAAATAAGGAGGTCAAAAGAGTCTTTTACAACAAACTAGTAGAATAAAATGCAGGGTTGGGGCAAATACATTGTAAATGTATTGAATACGAATAAGAAAACTTTTAAATTTTATGAATACGAATATGAATACGAATACACAAATTTCAAATGTATTGAATACGAATATGAATACTTTACAATGTATTCATGAATACAAATATGAATACTTGAATACTTTTCAAAAATTTTTCTTGTAAATGGATGATAATTTGATCATTCTTATTGGGATTAAGGGTATAAGGGATTATAGGTGAAGATTTAGTTTTTCTGAGGGTGGATCTCTTAATCCTTTAGAACCCAATCAACAGACATAAGTTGGTATTAATGACAAATAAAAGAAATAAAAAAAAAAATTCAAATATCAATTTATTTAGAAAACAATTAGCAAAATGTGCACAGTACTCATCCAATGTTTTGTTGTTTAGTGCATACACAGTAATCATTAAATAGAGAACTGTGAGAAATTTACACAATTTTGGGGGTATTTTTTAAAGTTTTTTTTCTTCTAAACTGCATTTTATGACCCCCAATAATGTCTATTAATTGTGGCTTCTTTGCTTCATGTCTTTTATTAATATTTAAACATACACTGCTGGTGAGAATAAAAAAAACTGGCCAGTGCTATTCACAAAAATCAATTAAGCAATTACTGCACTATTGGAAAAATGTTGTAATTCAAGCACAATAATTTTACAGATCTCTCAGTCTACACCTTATTTCTACTATTACTGTAGAAAAATATTAGATTAGTATTAATTGGATAATGGAGTTGTTTAGGGATTAAATAAAAATCAATACTTTGGTCAGACTGATATCCTTTGTCCAAAGAATAATCTGTACAATTACAATGTTTAGTTTACAATGAAACAAATTTTGAACAATGAAGAGTTTGCTATCAAAAGGCAGATAAATAATTGAACTTACCTTCATGTGTAGTATGAAGTTTGATGTACTATTTGATGGACCTGATATGTGCACTTCAAAAGTATTAGTTTAATTCTTTACTACTTTCTAATAGAGATAATCACAATATTTTTTTTTCACAAATACTATATACATGTGTATTAAAAACAAGAAAAGTATTCAAAAAGTATTCATGAATACACCTCAAATTTGACTGTATTCGAATACGAATATGAATACTTTAAAATTGCATGAATACTGAATACATTTGAATACTTGAAAAAATGTATTGAATACGACTGAATACTGAATACGAATACGAATACCCCAACCCTGATAAAATGTATTAACTGACATGGGGAGCGCTGTGGGTCAGTGGTATACTGTTTGACTTCTGTGCTAGAGGTCTTGAGTTCGATCCCCATTCGGACAACCCGCATTATGTCCTTGGGCAAGGCGTTTTATCCCGGTTGCCTACATGGGGGCACGATGATGCCGCGTACTAAGGTGTACTGCACTTTCATGGAGCACATGTCTTCAACCGCTGTAACCCTGCTTGAGTGAAGCTTGAACAGAGAATGTTGAGCTGAGAGTTGCTTGTCGATCCTCGGTGGTTCTCTCCGGGTACTCCGGCTTCCTCCCCCGTAAAACTGTCTTGGTCATGATTGAAATTTAGTTACCCATCCTGATACTGGCTACATTGCAGATTGTTGTTGCTAATTTTGAGGGAGGTCCTACATGTATAACCCTTTACCCAACGCAGACGATTTCAAAATTCATTATTTTAAATATCATTTTTTAAATTTTTTTAAAAAAATTTCAAGAAAACCATATCATGTGACCCCTCTTTGGAACAAGCTCGTTCCAAAGAGTCACACGATATGGTTTTGTTGAAATTTTTCGAAAAATATTATTTTTTCAGCGGTTGTATTTGCATATTACGCAGGAGGATGCGGGCGATTCGATGGGTAAAGGGTTAACAGGGGGGGGGGGGGGATTACTACTAAATCATGGTGGGTAGATCTTCCACTTGGTGACTATTTACATATACAGCTTTTGAGTACAAGAACAGGAAGCACTAGCAAACTTTCAGCTCATGGACCACTGGATTGCACTCAGTGGTCCATGAGCTGAATTATTCCAGGTTCGTCTTGTACAAATGTAATTCATCAGAATATTCTTTTAACCATTTACCTAACATGAATTGCAGATGACACTTGGAAAAAAATCCTCGTTTAACTAAACATTTTAATTTTTTGCTTCCAAAACATAGGTTATGATCCCTAAATGAAATGTGTGCGACACACTCGTTACAATGAGGGGCCATAACCAATGTTTTGGAAGCAAAAAATGAAAATGTCCAGTTAAAAAATTGAAATGGCAATTACGTTAGGTTTTTTATTTTGTTTTTATTAGGGTTTAACGACACATTAACAGCCAAGGTCATATCATGTCGGTGACAGTTTTACGGGTGGAGGAAGCCGGAGTACCCGGAGAGAACCACCGAGCAACGACTAGCAGCTGTCAGCTCTCCAACATCGTAACTCTGAACTCTGCACCACGGCACAGTCAGGGTTAGATTGGTTGAAGACATGTAACGTGCAGTACGCCTTAGTACACAGCGTCATCGTGCCCCCATGTAGGCAACTGACGTAAAGTGCCTAGCCCAAGGACACAATGCGGGGAGCGCGAATCAGTCGTTGAAATGGTCACCCATCCAGCTACTAACTGCGCTCAGCGATGCTTAACTTTGGTGATCTGACGAGAACCGGTTACCGCGACACCCCCCAATTACGTTAGGTAAAGGGATAAAACAATTTTCATACAAAACAGTATTGTTATCAACATTTGAAAAAGAAACACAAAACTAACCTTTTTTCGATAACCTCTTCCAAAGTCCCTGCTACCACTGACTTCTTCTTTGTTCTCTTACAGTTGGTAATTTTAAAAGCCGTGGTGAATGCTGTAGTAAATTAGTTTTACCACGGCACATTAATGCTGTGGTAACATTTTCCCCAGATGCTCAGTTTATAATATTTCAATAATGTGTATTAGAAACCATGAGCAACGCCTCACCCAAAATACCCTTGTGCAACACTCTTAATTATATAACTCAAGTATTGAATATTAGGACTGGCAGTTACCTGCCAGTCCTGATATTCAATGCTTGAGTTAGGAAAGGCTACATGTAGGGCTGGGCGATATTTTGATATACCGGTAAATACCAGTATTGAAATCGGTACCAGTTAAATATCGTCTATTTTTTGGCAACACCGGTATATCGTCTGTAACGATATTGGTTTTGGTCAAATGATAATAAAATTTCAACATGTGTTTTTTCGTAAAATCGCACAGAAAGTTGCTTTGAAAATACAGGAAGTTTATCTTTATGTAGCCTACATGCACTCCTAGTACTTGATTTGTGATGTTCTTTAGTTCAAACCATATTTATTTCCAAGCCAAGTGAACAAATCTTAAACTATACAAACAAGACCATGGATTAGACATGAAGCCCGAGGCTTCCAACTCATCGTCTCCACATAATGTACAGAATTGATTTACGTGTCTGTGATTGCTGTGGAAATGCCGTGGGAAATGGAATTAACCACAGCAATTAATTGTCGTGGTAAAATATTCCTAATTTCAAGGGCTGAACCGTTATGGAGAATATGCTGGGACTGCGGAGTGCTCCCGAACAGCGAATGTTAGGGTTTGTTTTTCCTTTTTTAAAACAACCAGCAAAGTGCGGTTTCAGTATTACCATCCATATAAATATGCCCACGTTTCAGAGCAGAATTCTTACTGTCCGTGCACACACTCAAACGAAGAAGATTATTGCCCTTCGCTTCCGATCCTTGTGGATTCATAAGTAAGTCAAGTTATTCGGGTTGCAAGGGATTTGAATCCCACTTCGTCCCAGTGTGCTTTCAGCTCTCTTAAACTTTTCATTCATTCATTCGATAATGAATTTCAGTCTGTTGAAGTCCTGTTCATGCCCAGCCGACAGCAGAGTATTGGTACGAGAGAATGAATTTTAGCCTGCTGAAGTCCTGTTCATGCCCAGTCGACAGCAGAGTATTGGTACAACTGACTTAGAATCCTAGAATTCGACCATAAAATAGTATAAACATTGCTAAATTAAATATGAAACTACGAAAAAAGGATAAATGAGTTGGGGACGTTTTGACCAACTTTTGGGAACGTTTTGACCAATTGTTGGGGACGTTTTTGACCAACTCTTGGGGACGTTTTCACCAAAAAAGTTAGGGGACATTTTGGTTTGGGGATGTTTTGACCAGCACCCCATTCAAGGGATCATCCCAGAAAACTTGTTTTAGGCAGACAATTTTAAAAAATTAACTTCATTCCCACAAGGCATAACTTTTAAGTGCGATCTCCAAAAAAAACTTTCAAACTTTTCCTGCCCTTGTCCTGGAATGAGACCCGAAGGGAAGTCAGTGGTGAAAAATTGAAGCATAATTATTTCTCAACAAGAAATAAAGCTGTACAGTTTGGTGTTTTATAACACAAAATGTTTTGTTGGATGGTCTCTTGACTTCAATGTTGCAACTCGCAAGCAAGCCAGAAAATAAACAAGATGGCTGTTTCTTCCACAAGTCGAGGGACCTGCGGTATATTAAAACTTTATCACAAGCTAGCGCAGGTCCATGTGAATTATTTCCCTGCCCCCCCCCAAAACTCGGGCAATGTACCAGAGTTTTATGGGGGGGGGGGGGGGGGGAGAGAGAGGGCTACCGCAGGTCCCTTTCAGTTTTTCCCCTCATCTTCACTATCTCCATTTACTGCAGGTTAATACTGATAAATGTTTTGTTTCGCGGGGATTCAGGGATGAGGCCGGTCTGCGCCGTGGGGGTATCCTTACCACAGGTCACTGAATCCTTCGCATATTTATTTTTAATATACCGCAGGTCCCTCATTTTGCTGTTACTCCCACAAATCGAGGGACCTGCGGTATATTAAAAACGTTACTATCACAAGCTACCGCGGGTCCTTTTTTAAGTATTTCCCTGCGGCATGTTAGAACTATCGTGATCTAACATAAGTCCCCTGGTCATCCCACTCCAAGCCTCACTATTGGGGTGAAAAATTCATGAAACAAGGAACCTGCGGCAGAACAAAACTATCAGAAGCTATTGGAATTGGGATGCATTACCATGTAAAAAAATTATAATGAAACTGTTTTTTAGTTGATGATCAAAACTGGTTATCTTAACATATTTTTAATATACCGCAGGTCGCTTGTTTTGCTGTTACCTTCACAAAACAACGGACCTGCGGTAAAATAAAAGCTACCGCAGGTCCCTTTTAGTTTTTCCCCTCATCTTCACTCTCTCCGTCATTTACTGCAGGTTAATACTGATAAATATTTTGTTTCGCGGGGACTCTGGGATGAGACCGGTCTGCGCCGTAGGGGTATCCTTACCACAGGTCACTAAATCCTTCGCATATTTATTTTTAATATACCGCAGGTCCCTCGTTTTGCTGTTACTCCCACAAATTGAGGGACCTGTGGTATATTAAAAACGTTACTATCACAAGCTACCGCGGGTCCTTTTTAATTATTTCCCTGTGGCATGTTAGAAACTATCGTGATCTACCATATTATATTTCTGATTTTATGCAGGCCCTTGTTTTGCTGGTATCACTCTTGCCCCTGCTCCATATAACTGCAGAGTTCGTTATGGAGGTACTGGAAAGAAAATGGACAACAATGATAGAACTGTTTTTATTTAATTTATTTTATTCAATTTAAGGATAATGAGTAAAAACTACACAACGAAAAAATATAAACAAAACGCAATTATTGTTTGTCCATGAAGCTGTGTTTGTCGATAGGCCCGGTAGCTGCGATGTTTGAAAATTTTCAAAAGTGGCACCATTCTATTTTGGAAATACTCCGAGAAATTGGGTACGGTCGTGTCTATTGTGTCCTTCGCCTTTTGAATCCTGTACTCAAAACTGGTTGGTGAATCTGCTTTCGTTATACCCAAATCCCAAAAAATTTCGTCGGTTATAATTTTTCGTTCGTTCGTTGACGCGCCAATTGAGTCCCTCAGTTTGTGAATAACGTTGTTCTTAAGATGTCGGGTACAGGAAATCCGATGGCTGTTTTTGAATCCCATTGATGCTCCTATTCTCATAGCTTTTTCATCATCAGTGCCAATTACAGGTGAAGAAAGGCTGTCCCTAAGAGCTGTGGCAATATCGAAGAAAAAAGTGGCATACGTTGGCCAGTCGGAATTTCCATGGAGCATCACTGGGCCTGGGAAAATGGGGTGGTCGTCGGTTTGCTTGCGCCTTACTGCCATGTATTTGAAGCATCCTATGGTTACATGAACTTGGCCTAAATTAAAGGTTTTGTCGAATCCCAATATTGTGGTTAAAGCTGTAGGGTGGCTGCAACAAAAGCGTTTTATATCCTGAATTTGGTCTTTTGTGTACAGAATGACGATTGGAATTTTATCTTTGGTATGAATGATTTTTTGAATGAATTGGTGTGAATGGATCCGATTTTCTAGATGTACTACATGGTCTGCAAGTTTACCAATGGTCCAGAAGGAATAGTTTCTTGCTTCTTTTGTCGATATTTGGCGTTGCAAACTTGTTTTAAATTTTTGGGGGCGGCAAAAATATCTCCTTCCGTGTTAATCATTTCTCTATAAGGTTTATTTAGCTACTGTATAAACAACGAATCAACTATGCCCAATTCGAGGTAGCCAATATTAAAAAATGAAAGATAAAGCCGTGCAAAAAAATACATTATCTCCTTAAAAGTTTCATTGTCACTGATTAGATATCCCTGTCACTGATTAGATATCAAAGTTCCAAAATATAGCTTCATTATTTTTTTTTCATCGTAATACTTCTGACACCAAAGAATACCGGGTCGCAAGAGATTTTTAAGACCTTTCATTCATCATTCATGGTAATACAATAGTTTCTGACAGTTTTATTGTACCGCAGGTCCCTTGTTTTGTGAATGGTCGACCGCATTGCCTAGCATTTTGAGGGGTGGGAGTAGGGATCAGGGAAATAATTGAAAGGGGAACTGTGGTAGCTTGTGATAGTTTTAATATACCGCAGGTCCCTCGATTTGTGGAAGTAACAGCAAAATGAGGGACCTGCAGTACATTAGAAATAAATATGCGAAGGATTTAGTGACCTGCGGTACAGGATACCACTACAGAGTAGATCGGTCTCACCCCCGAGTCCCCGCGAAACAAAACATTTATCAGTATTAACCTGCAGTAAATGACGGAGAGAGTGAAGATGAGGGGAAAAACTAAAAGGGACTTGCGGTAGCTTGTGATAGTTTTATTATACCGCAGGTCCATTGTTTTGTGAAGGTCACAGCAAAACAAGCGACCTGTGGTATTATTAAAAATATATTATAATAACCAGTTTTGGTCATCACTAAAAAATAGTTTAATTTTTTTTTTTTTTTTTTGTCTTGGTAATACATCCCAATTCCATGCAATAGCTTCTGATAGTTTTTGTTCAACAGCACTGGCAGGTTCCTTGTTTCGAGAATGGTGTGGTACATTGCTAGAAATTTTTTTTTTTTTTTTTTTTTGGGGGGGGGGGGGGGGGGGGGGGCAGGGAAATAATTCATATGGCCCTCTGGTAGCTTGTGATAGTTTTAATATACCGCAGGTCCCTCGACTTGTGGAAGAAACAGCCATCTTGTTAAGCGAAAGAAAACTATTTGAAAGGACTTTCGGTAGTTTACGATCGATTTTGGGACCTGTGGTCAGGCTCGACAGCAGGCCTTTTATGCCCAATAAATGCAATGAATTACCAAAAGCCATGCCCCGAGAAATACGATATAGTAATGTCACAAAGTTAGGCTAACCTGCATTGCTGGAATATTTTTAATCATGTTTCCGATTGTGTGCGTGTGTGTTGTTTAGACACGAAGAGCGTGATAGCGTGAATAGAAAAATACTCTCCGTTATTATTCATTTTTGGTGTAAAGTACCCCCAAATATCATCGAGACCACATTTGCCTCAAAATGTTAGTTAAAACAAAGATAACACCCCGCAAAACAAGGGACCTGCGGTAATTTTGCGGGGCTGCAGTTGTTTAGACGCGAAAAGAGTGTGATAAGTTTATGTTGTTTATATAGCGTAACTAGAAAAATACGCTCCGTTATTATTGATTCTTCGGTGTAAAATACCCCCAAATATCAACGAGACGACAGTTGCCTCGAACTGTTAGTTAAAACAAAGATAATACCCAGAAAAACAAGGGACCTGTGGTAATTTTGAGGGACCTGCGGTATACCCTGCATTATGCATAGCATTGCCATTACTAGCATGGTAGTATCACTAAATTTAGCCTCTGTGAACCTCAATCTGAATCAGGGTCTCAAAACTAAACAGAAAGAGGTACCCAGAAGATAAATTGTCCCACTGTGTGGGATAGCATCATCAAATTCACCCTCTGGGGACCTCATTCTGCAAATG
This sequence comes from Pictodentalium vernedei, assembly GCA_031216915.1. Classification (NCBI taxonomy): domain Eukaryota; kingdom Metazoa; phylum Mollusca; class Scaphopoda; order Dentaliida; family Dentaliidae; genus Pictodentalium; species Pictodentalium vernedei. The sequence goes on along the minus strand of CM062291.1, from coordinate 26,877,522 downwards.
TCAGACTGCTTATTTTCAGACCTGCTCGCAAGCAGTCCGATACGCAAAGTAGCCTGTTTTCGTGTTATTGTTTATTTACCAATTCTACAGAACTGCTAAAAAAAAAAAAGTTCTGAATACAGTGTGCACTTCTTTAACAAACGAACAAAAGCATTTTTATAAATAAATTACTCGACAGGGGGTTCTGTTGACACTTTCACAATATTATATTATTTTGATGCTGAGCACTGCCACGGAGTAACCTCCCTGGCACTGCGAAGTTTGAGCGTTCCTTTCCTGCAAGGACTTAGAATTTGGCGCGTCAGTTGAAACGAAATACGAACAGTGTTGACCTGTGCAGAGCTCTACTCCGGATAGTATCCTCCCCTTATTTTTAAATGCCTGTGTTTATCGCCCCGAAAAAATTTAACACCGGTTAAACACTGACGTTTAACTCGCAATATATACCTGTTATAAATTGCCTATTTGTGTAAGTTACGAAGACTATTCTCAGTTTAAAGGTTTCAGTATCGGATATAGGTTCACCAATACAATTATTGTTTTATGTCAGTTACATATGAAGAAATTCACGGATAAACAGTGTCAATTTTCGTACTGTATGTTCCCATCAAAAGGAAACAAGTACCTTTATTAAATTTTGGTGCAGTACGAATAGGTTCAACCGCTTAAAGCATCGTTTGATTGCGAAATATCATTTTCTCAATAATATCTTGAACATAGACATGAAATATTAGATAGGAAGACATTTTAAGTAAGAATTTAAACACAAAGCATTTAAAAAATAAACGCCCGTATTCAATTATTAAATGCCAGTGATTAGAAAATAACCACCCCCATTTAATATTTAAACGTATGGTAAACATGTTGAACGATGGCTTTTTTTTACAGTGTAGTGGACCCCATTATTTCACAACGCGGAAGTCGTTTGGTAAAGAAACTACGTCATCAAAAACAACACTTCGGGTGTCTCCGCTTGCGTTGTCGGGAATCTTCGGCTGAAGCCAATAATAATGCAAAAAATATTGACTGGCATTATTCACCGCGGGTGGAGTGTTGGGAAATGTTTAATGGTGTTCTTAGGGGGGATTAGCATAACATTTGTAGATGAGGTCTAATAAAAGCTCTGGGCATGGCTTAACCGACTTGGGAGATAAAGAATCAAAGACGCAATGATTTGCTTCACAGTGTAACACCAAGAGTAATTTTACATCCGCCTTGCATAAATACAGCAACAGGAGGTGATATCCATTCTAATACATCAGCATGACGGGCCTAGCTCAACGAGCATTTGTTAATAATAATAATAATAATTAATTGGCCTTCCGTTAATTTGTCGCGGTTGTCTAACGAGGAGGCCTACTTCAGCCGGGTTATTCCTATTCCACGCTCCCTCCTAATTAGACAGTTTTCATTGCACTACGAAAACGAAAACCACGTGGTCTCGGACATGATGTGTAAGACGTAACTTATGTTTACATATCAGAAGGGTCCGGATCTATTCCTGCGGCTAGCCGTCGGGGTATTTGTGCTGCTGACAAATTTAATGGCAGCTGGAGACTTTGACTTAGAGGGTTCACGGTTGGCGTCGGCGGCTTCGGGCTCTAACGGCCATACGAAACAAGATAAAGTTTTCGTGTTTGTCAGAAAACATGTGTGTTGTTATATATAGCACATTACCTCATCGTTTCGTGAGGTTTAGAAACTTTGCTGTAAATAACTTAGCGGTCCTCGTTTGCAAAGATAGTTATGCTTATTCTGAAAATCAAGGTTTCGGTTTCACTCATTACGGATTGATTGAGTGCAAGGGGATTGTACTCAATCAATATTTCCGATGAGAGTTTTAAATAAATGAGAAGGCCAGTTTCCCAAACGCCACCATACTCTTTCTTTTTAGAGTTCTGAAATGTCAAAAGGACCAATTAGGCGGGGTGTGTGTGTGAGATATTATTCGATACTCTTTATGGTCAGCCTTTGCATTACAAATTCCGAGGTTAACAGGAAGAACTTGACAAGTACATCACTTAGCTCACAAAAATTAGATTTTTTCAGTAGATGCGTGTCATTTGTATATTTCCTATTCAATCGTGGGTGTTATTCAACTGTTTTTCCTTACACGAACAAAAGAATATTAAATCGATTAATAGCATGTTATAAAGCTCTCTTGAAGTAACCATGCGACAAAAAAAACAAATTTTCAGTTAGTACACTTCCGTTTCCACCCAGTTCTCTACTTACTGATTTATTTGCAGGTTCCTGTACTTTCACTGGAAAAGTTTGTTGCTAGGTGTAGAAAAACTTGCATCTTGTTGATGACTCGTGATGACAACCATACCTTATTCCGGTTCAGGGTCAATTCGGCCTTGAGTCGATTCGCCCTGCGTCGGTTCGGCCGAGTCGATTCGGCCTTCGTTTACCCCTTATTCCCCACCAATCCCATAATGCTCTAATTCTCCCATGTGGAAAACTAGGGCTTAAAATTCATGCGAGAATCGGAATCGATTCTAGAAAATGATTCTCACAAGAAAAAACAGTAAGAGAATCAATTTTGATTCTCGCAAAATGTTCATTTAATTATTGTTTTAAATTCTGACTGTACACTTGAAGACCAGCAGAATTATAGTAATTTTTGCTCCCTCATAATAAGATAAAACGTTGACGTAGCTGTCGTGTCTAGAGATCTTGGTTGCCTTTGCAGAACGACCAAGACTTCACAAGAAACCACAGCAAAGGTTTTATAGCTTCCATCAGAAAAAGTACCAAAAACAGGCATGTTGGGATATTATTATCCCTGGTGGTGTGAGGGTGTGGTGGTGAGGAAATCTCACCCGAGAGCAAGATATTTGGTCCAGACACGAGGCATGCCGAGTGTCTGGACCAAATAACATGTCCCGATGGTGAGATTTCCCCATCTCACATACGCCCCATCAGGAAGAATTTTCTCCCCCCCCCCCCCCCACCAAAACAGTCTGACGTTATCAAAAGTAATTCAGGGGGCACGCGCAGCTATATCGAACAATTTTGTTGTCCATTTCTTTAAAAAACTGATTTGCTTATCGGAAAGAACGCACACAAGTTCTGTGTATACCAGAAGTATATACCACAACAGTCAATCCCAACGCCGACAAGACAGGGCAACGTCCGTCTGCTAATATTCCGAAACGTGACACCACGTTATTTGTTTACAGAAGAACGTGCGATGATTGAATAGTCCTATGTTAATTAAATATGCTAATGAGCCGGTCACGTGGGTCGTGTGAGATAGATGTCTATCTTACATGGCCCGACTCACATGAGACACGTATATCTTGTATAGGAAGTTGAGGGGAGAACATGTATTCTACATGTTCGTGGTATACTGTCAACTCTCCAAAGTTGGAACCAGGTCATTTAGAATTAATAGGTCTGTTTTAACTATGACATTTGCCCTGGTTGCACACACAAGAGTATAACGGTACTTGAAAATACAAATTATGTAAGAACAGAAAATTGATTCTCTCATTGAGAGTTCTCGCGAATCCGGACGATTTCTGAGGCCTGAAAACACATGAAAACGTAAGGCATAAAAAGATAAAAATCTGTTTCTCAGGCCCTACTCGTGGTCATTTCAGCGGCCGCGTACCAATGCTAACTTGAAAAAAACACATAAATTTAATAGTTTTCGTCAAATAAATTCCCCAAGTTAATAACGTTGATAAAATCCGACACTACATTATACTATTCCATAGATTATCCCTGCGCATTGAGGCAATATATATCAAAATTTCGAGATTTTTTTTCTCATTGAGCTCTGTCAAACACGACAGTATTGGTTAAATTCCTAGCTGCATGCTGGGAAAAACGTTCATTGAATTCCGATATTCTGACATCACCCTGAAACAAAAAACAACTTCTAATGCCAATGAAATAATGATTACAAAAATAAAAGATAAAATAAAAAACGACCAGCCCGTCCGCCCGCCCACTCGTCAGCAGGCATTTTTTTTAAATGGCCCGATAAACAAAAGGTTTACTTTGTGTGGTCTGACGTACAGTACGTGGAGAGTGGATTGTAACTAAATCACCCGCGGAGTGGGGTTATCACCCAAGCTATAACTTTCAAATTGTGTACACATCGACAACAAACACAAGCAATGTTTCAACCAATGGACCCTCCGGGTTTAACCCGGAGGTCCATTGGCTGAAACTTTGCTTGTGCTTGTTATGCTTTGAAGCAAATTTGCAATTATTGCATGGGTGGAATCTCCACTCTGCGGGTGATTTAGTGATAATACACTCTCCACGTACTGTATAACTAAGCGAGTAATCTTGCACAGGCATATTCGCATGTGATTGAAAATACTATCAAATGAAGTCCGACTTGCTTCCTCTGCCCAGAGAAGGCGGTCTGTATCTGTGCTTTTCTTTTTCTTGTTCTTTGGCCTTCCATTCAGTTAATCCTTTGATCATTTGTTTGAGAAACCTCTCGCAACAGAAAATTCAAATTGTTGTTTTTGTATATGATTAATTTGTGTATATAAAGGAAAATCAATCGTTAATTGTAGATTGGTAAGTTGATAATACTAAACCTTTCAAATTTGTTTTTCTTTTATATGTCCGTCGTTAGAATAGTGTTTAATGCCAGCGGGGGGACTCAATTGGAATGTCTGGGAAAGTTAGTGATAATCAAATCCCACAGCCCTTTTTGGTCATTCATTTTATTGTCTTCGGCATCGATGATGTTTTACAATTCCTAATGTGCGAGAACGCTTCATGGAATGATTTATGGCTTATGTCACGGATTTTTAGCAGTGAACAGAGTGATAGGAATAGGTCTATGGTGTAAAAATGTGCAGACAAATCCCGAATTTTAATCATTTTGTTACATTTCTGTAGAACAGAAGTAAATAAAATTAGCAGGAAGACAACGTACAATCTATAAGCGTGCGTGCAGGTTTGGAAGTTCAGTTTTTACATTGAGGTTCCAGGAACAGAAGTAAGTAAAATTGGCAGAAAGACAACGTACAATCTACAGGCGTGCGTGAAGGTTTGGAAGTTCAGTTTTTACATTGAGGTTCCACGATCGGATCAAATTGTGTATGCCAGCACTACCCCTCTCTCATCCAATGAATGCAAGATGGTAAGGCAAAAGAGCGAGACGAAGGGAATTTGCATGCACATTCTAATCTTCACTCCCAACTTTATTGTCAGGATCATCGCTCAGTGTACTTATAATTAGCTTACAAGGTCACTAGTGGTTTGGGCGGACAATTTAACCTCTTCAAACTGATGTACGTACATATGTTCGTATATAGAGAGTTGGCGGTTGATCAACAGACGACAAAACAAACACAGAATATGCATTGAGGGCTGGCCTGTGGGACTAAATAATCTCTGCCCACCCCCACTAATGCAGAATAGCCTCGTCTAATTACAGTAATCTATCAGATGATATAATTATAAAAGTTAGAAACTACAAACTCCAACAGGGCGATTTGTGTTCTGATCTGAATTCCACGTTGAGTTTCCGACTGTAATCAGAACACTAGATATCCTGAGTGGTCGAATCTATTTTGTGTTGCTGGAGGTTTCAGAGGTTTCAGTAATAATTTAATCCAACAGCCTGTATGGCTGTTGGATTAAATTAGTACTTGACCCTCAATAACTATATTTTGTCCATTAAGCTCTTTGAAAACCGATCGCCGAATTATCGTTAACCTAAAATTCTATACATAATTATGAGAATTGAAATGAACTATCTTCCGCTTCATCTGGGGTATGAATGAGGAATGTGTGAGTTAAGTTCTATGAAGTGGATTTGTGTTGCTAAATTTGCAGATCGATAGTAGTAAACACATGTTCAACTCAGTTTTCAAAATGGTAAGGGAGGGAGATACCTTGTCATTTTTCGTTCCCCTTTCCGTAGTCTTAGAGAGAAAGCAGATTCGCCAAATATAGCCAAAAATACGAGGAAAGGGCCCATTTGTTGTCCCGAACCCTTCTTCTGGTGATCTGCCATCTTGTAATTTTTCTCTCAAGTTTTTTTCACAGACACCCTGTGGAGGTATTTCTGACGCCATGTTCAGTATTCACTCATACAACAGTGACCTCTCTCTCTCTCTCTCTCTCTCTCTCTCTCTCTCTCTCTCTCTCTCTCTCTTTCTTTGTACTCTCCGAGGTTCATTGGGTCATTTATTCCGCTTCGACTTTGTACAAAGACAAGCTCACATTGTAATAATAAAATTCTGTTGATAGGGGAAATTTCCTGGCGTTACTTATTTTTTTTTGTTTTTTTTGTATCGTTTTTGTTTAGTACTTTTACTTTTTGTTTCGACAATTCAGATATATTTATTTATTTATTTATTTATTTATTTATTTATTTATTTATTTATTCGTGTTTAAGGTCAGATATTTCTTCAAAATGGCTCGACAGATTTACGCGTGGAGGAAGCCGGCGTACCCGGAGAGAACCACCGAGCAACTGTCAGCTCCCCAACATACGAACTCCACACAAGCAGGGTTAGCATTGGTTGAAGACAGGTGCACCATCGACGTGCAGTACGTTTTAGTGCACAGCGTCACCGTGCCCCCACGTGGGCAATGAGGGTGGAGTGTCTTGCCCAAGGACACAATGCGGTTGCCGTAGGTGGGATTCGAACCGAGGACCTCTCGGACTGCAGTCTGCACCCCTACCTACTGAGTCACCACGCCCACGACAATAGAGATAAAAAAAAAGCATCCATCATTATTCAACAAGGGGGAACCATCAATGGTACTCGTGTGCTGTTGGTTTTTCATATAATAACTGGCTGGAAATATAACAAACCCAGAACAGAGAAAGATTACAAAACATACATGTATCACAGGTCGATAATACAGCTTAACATTATTTGCGATGGAGTTACACTCCGTTATGAGACCTCCACCGGTGATTAGCAGTCTTTAGTGGGCCGTGGTTTTTCATGTTGATTAATGAAGTGTCACGCCCGAGAATATCGTATCATTGCTGTTATTATCAAATACACGTAATGGTATCGTGTCGTGATGTACATTATTCGTCTGTGCAGTTTCATTGAACGTCAATGACATCATTTATTTCCGAAGACTGCGTGTCTTGCATGTTCTTCAAACTCATTATCTTCATTTTCCCCAGACGATAATTGCAGGTGTACGTGTATGTAAACATGTGAGGTAACAACCCAACGAATGTATATGCGTTGTACGTAATCGGTGGTTTTATCAAAATGTACAACGGTGGGTTTTACATAATGTGCAACGAATGTAGATAATCACAGGTGTACACGCAAGTTTACATGTGGGGTAATAACGCATCGAATGTACAGCAGGGCGATAATGACTTCCATTAACCAGAAGCTTCCTACTGGAATATGTTCGAAACGAATGTTGTAGAGATTCTCAGTTACACTTTTTGGGACGTCAAGTATTTTCCACTAGTGAATTTCTGACGAAAACGGCACGCACTACCCCGCCGCCTCCACCCCACTCCTTGCCACCTAACCTCAGGGCAAGTGGATAGTCCTACCCAGCACACCCTGCACACATACTTCCTGTTTCCAACACACTTGGTGTTCGCGGGCCAGTGAGCAGTAGCACGCAGCCAATCGTGTGTAACTTGGTGGGCGTTGTTTGCCGTCAACTCTTTTACTGCCATTTTACGATGGAGGACCTCCCTATACGCCTGTATGCGAGGAAGTCTACTAAATTTGTAACATTCTTGAAACTCTCTCATCTGGTTAATTGTTGGAAAGGGCTCCCTGAGCCCTTTCCAACAATTAATCGGATGGTAGGTTTGATTTTCTCATACCAGAACGTACATGTACAGATAAGTATCCATAAAATGGGTGACAATGATAGCTTTCCGCAGCGTAAGTGTTAAACGAAGCGTTTGCATATACAATGTATGGCCAACGAGTATACAAAAGTATCTGACTGAGAGGGGTGTTATGAACAGCAACTGAAAATAGCCATAAGAAAAATATCAACTTTCATTCTTGAAACTGTTTTGTGTTGAAGCATCATTCACGTCCTAACGTGACTCAAACGCCTAACGTATAATGAGATGCTTTCGTACATGGCGTTCTTGCGCGTAATACAGATTCCACGCGTGGTGTACCAAGAACATTTCCCAATATTTGTATTGTATCGCGTAACGCTGAAGACGCACAGGAATCGTGGTTTAATGTCGAGGTTTTAGAAACCGTGATTGTTCGGGTACTTATCCAACTATGTACGGAGAGGTTCGAGACGAAGTTCATTAGTATGTTGGCGAGAGTACAGCATGGCAGATCAGAAAACAACAGATAAAATCTCTTCATTGTCTACATCGAAATCAAAGAATTTTATGCCCGTTGAATATTTTCATAAACCTTTCGATACGAACAAAGCCTCAGTGATTTAAAAATAGAAAAAATCGAAACTCGGTACGACTCTTAAGAGAAACTTCTCCACGGAACAAAGGTCGTAATTTGTTCACAGTGTCTCACGTCGCCCTCAGTTGGAGCGCGTTCAATATTTTCCATTTTAATCTCATTGTCTCTTGGTGTTTATTCCGAAGTTTCTATACAACCACTTCTCTGTTATTTGCTGCCTGATGGTCGTCATATAAATACAGGTCACATTCGTTTCACTGCCCCATTATTGAATCCATGATAAAGAGAGCTCTGCGTCTTCGAGTCAATGTGATCAGCATTTTAATCAATGGGTTCATACCTTGGACCATTTAGGCACAATTAAAATCATGTGCATGGCTTCATATTAGAATTTTGAGAAGACTGTCCCTACCTGCTGTTTCTTGACAAATTCTTTCCAGCTTCCTTCACTGAGCACACGCAACACGTGGGTAGAATTTTATTTTTGACATTGAAGGTGTCACGGTCACGATGATCCAACTTCAAATATTGACTAAACTTCGGGCACTAACACAACAAAAAGTGTTTAAATAGCTAATAAGTTTAGCACACTCCATCATTATATGACCAGCTGTGGAAAATATTTGTTAAGGAACAAGCAGTAAGAAAGAATGTTACTTTAATTTTGTAATTTTTTTACTTGAATCTGATTGTTTAAATATCCCGGGTAAACAAATCTAAATGACGAACTTGAAATTTCCATGCGATCTCGACTCCGGTGCATTCGACCAATGATTGACGTGATTTATTTAGACGGGTTCCTTCTCTGTTTACGTTGGAACCGAAATCGAACATGTTTTGTATCACCACATGTGCGAGATAACTTTGTTTTTATCGTACTGGCAGAACAGGGGAAATCCCGTGTTATACATTAATTGGTGTGTGATAAATATTGTTGGCATCGATGTAACATATAGGGCATGTAACACTGGTTTCAAGCAACTAGTTTCTGTGAAACGCCTAAACACTTACTTACTAAGACTATAAGAAGTATGAAAGTAGGGCCTATGTGTTTCACAGAAACTGCATGGAAACAAGACCATTTATGTTTTAAAACAACTTACCTAGATTCATAGATGATATATGGCGTTTTGGGGTGGATACCGATAGTTATCTCATGAGTGACCGAGACAAATGTTTATTTTTTGCGAGCGCTCGCGCGAGCAAAAATAACCATTCAACTCAATCGCGAATGAGATAATTTTCGACATTCACTCAAAAACATTAGATTTTCTTTTTATTATACGTTTTTTTTATAAGAATCTGATCATTCCTGTCGATAATTCCACTCGTTTCAACCTTGAATTGATGCACGAATGAAAACAACTGAAGCGCATTGATGCGCGGAAGTGATTTGATCGATACTCGTAACAGGTAGCGCGTCTTGCGATCGGATCCAGCTGTTTGTAAATATTTTAAATAGTCTAACATAATACATTAATTAATATCAGTATGGATTTCGCAAATGATGTCTAAGGCGTAAAAGGCAGAAAATATTTCCATGACCTACTGAATTATAATTAACCAATATCTTAATATTTATTTAGTATAAACAATAGTTTGGAGAAAATTACATAAATCGAGTACAATAATGGTAAAGATAGGAGCGAACTTAAAGCATTGATGGAGCTAGTATGAAAAACAACCCTTGATAATGATAGATCACTTGCAAATGTTATGCTAGTTTAACAGAATACAGTTAAAACTAGTAGTCCTGTCATGAAATGCGCACAAGTAGTACGTCGATCTGCGCGTTAATATACGCGTCATGACCATAGTTTGGCTATCACATTCTGTACATATGGCCTGTGAACAAGCAATGTTTCAGCCAATGGACCTCCGGGTAACCCGGAGGTCCATTGGCAGAAACATTGCATGTGCTTGCTGTGAGTAACCAGGTAAACCGGCCGTGCTTTGGATGCCATTCGATATGGCAATTGCGTGCAATTCCTACGCGCAATTAAGCCTGGATAAGCGCACAGTTCGTGACAGGACTTCTAGTTTTAACTGTACTTAACTTGCTCCCTCCTGGATACAGCGACAGAACCAAAATAATGAAGTCATACACACATTCGCCATTCGTTTATTCAACAATAAGCTCTTTTCTCTGGGTTGCGGGGGGGGGGGGGGGGAATGGTTATTAAAAAGCTAGGTTTATATGATAACTATAAAGATAACTATCCGCTACTGAGCGAGAGAGAGAGAGAGAGAGAGAGAGAGAGAGAGAGAATGCCCATACAGTTTGGGGCTGCAAGTCGGAGATATTGACTGGTCTGCCCTACAAATTTACAGAGGTCTGCACTACAAATTTACAGAGCAGCCATTATACTTTTCATTTGTACGGTGTGTTATGATCCTGGACCGGAGAAGTCCCCTTGCGGGTTCAGGGTGACGGGGGGGGGGGGGGGGGTAAGGCACAGTGGTCGGATCAGATAAACGAAAGCAGATCAGAACTGAAAGAATTGTAAATAGTAACTACGAATATCATTAATTGCCGATTTTATTGACGGCCCGGTGTGGTAACCGTGGGGACGGTTACTCTAAACATGAGTGTCATATGACATATGCCATACTGAGCCACCATTAAGCTGCGTGACTGTTCACCTGAATGCTGAACTCATTGTTGCACCTGAAGGGAGGAGAGAAAATGGGTTTTTACTTATAAGAAGATGTGAGAAAGACGTGTGCGAGAGTGTATGTGAAAATGCCGGTGAGTGGCCATAGGGTTGGGGGGGGGGGGGGGGGCCTTGCGTCAGCACAGTTCTTACCAGTTAGAGATATTTTTTACTTATAACATCTAGCATTCCTGGCCTCCTTCCCTTGCACTGAGGCACGAACATAAAACACTTTCGCTGTAAGAGCAAATGCTCTTACATTATTTCGCATCAGCGTGCCTTGCAAGGGATGGAAACGGCGGGTAAATGCTACATGTTGTTATTAAAGAGCATATGTTGCAGGTCGTTCCATAAAATCTAGCTAGTATGAAACACACCCCTTGATAACGATATATCACTTGCAAATGTTATGCTAGTTTAACTAACTACTTAACTTGCTTCCTCCCGGACACAGAGACAGAACCAAAATAATGAAGTCTTATGCACATTCGCCATTTGTTTAGTCAGCAATAAGCTATTTTTCTGGGTTGCGGGGGGGGGGGATGGTTATTAAAAAGCTAGGTTTATATGATAACTATAAAGATAACTATCCGCTACTGAGCGAGAGAGAGAGAGAGAGAGAGAGAGAGAGAGAGAGAGAGAGAGAGGAGAGAGAGAGAGAGAGAGAGAGAGAGAATGCCCATACAGTTTTCCTCCTATGAATATGTTTACTCCCTTCTCCCGGACATGTGCCTGTATTATTTCCATGTATATATGTATCAAATTAGGCAACTTCACTCCATGTAATTGGAAAAAACGTCGAGAAAATAAAATGTATATATGTATGAAATGGATTCAGCAACAAGCTGTGAGCTTATACTAGACTCTTTCTTTATATATATAATATTTAATTAATGTTTTGTATCACCACATGTGCGAGAGAACTAACAAAAATAGCACCCGGAGGACATTAATGTATTTAAATATCCTGGCGAGAATGTCGTTATAACATATAGCAAGAATGTCGTTGTAGCATATAGCGTTTTATCTGATAACCATAGAGTATAACAACCGTTGTATATACTTGAAGTATATACAACGGGTGTTGTATATAATTATAATTTATGCGAACGACCTCTGACCTCTTTCAATTCCATTTTCATTCATTCATTCATGAAACATCGTTATATCACAGGGCAGGTTTTAATTGTACGCTTATTGCACTTTGTCAAAATCCTCTGATGGTGTCATTTCTTATTTATTTTGCTTCAATAAAGGCAACCTAAAATTTTGCTTCAAAACATTGTAGAAATTACTTGAATGTTAATAGTAATTAGTATGCGGCGACTGCGAAGTATTTATAGTCACGGCCTCGATCAAAAGTACTCGCGGAACTGCGCTAATTAAAAGTTCGTCTGCTCTACCTGAAAAAAAAACACTTCGTAAAAATTGTAAACAAACGCAAAATTATTTGTTATATTGGGACTACAGCATAAAACACGGAAGAAAACTGGAACTATGTCAAAAAAAGAATAACTCTACTGAAACACCGTTTTGTTACTGTTAATAAAATAGCTGAAATTTATTTTGTTCCAGCGCAGTTACATGATGCAAGAAGTGCAATCGCACTTTACAATCGCCGTCATCGATTTTGTAATGTAAGGGACACAACTCTATGCGTCTTGTCCTATTTCTTTTGTCTCGTAGACTGGTTTTCTTTGGAGGCCCGTGGGAAGCATATATAAGTCGGGTAGACGCACGAGACGGGTGTCTGTTTGTTATCGGATAAAAACAATAAACATATAGTGTGGTTTTATATCTGTGTTATACAACTCGTTGAAATATGGTTTATTTTTTCTTGGCGAAGCCTCGAAAAAATAAACCATATTTCAACTCGTTGTATAACACAGATATAAAAACACACTATATGTTTATTGTCTATATATCCTGGGGAGAATGTCGTTATAACATATAGCGTTAGCCAACTGCATCATGCGTGGTTTATATTGTAATTAGTTAATGTATAACTTCCGGGCATGACTGCAATTTGACGAAGTAATATTTAATTATTTATTGATTGCTGTTTTAATCAGATCAACATCTAAGATTATATCCTGGGGAGAATGTCGTTATAACATATAGCGTTAGCCAACTGCATCATGTGTGTTTTATATTGTAATTAGTTAGTGTATAAATGGAGGATCTTCAACTCGCCCCCAGTTAATTTCGAAATTTACAAAACTCGACCTTTAAATTAGGTCTGGACGTATATACGTATCAAATTAGGCAACTTCACTAATTGGAAAAAAAGTTGAGAAAATAAAATGTATGTATGTTTGAAATGGATTCAGCAACAAGCTGTGAGCTTATACTAGACTCTTTATATATATATATATATATATATATATATATATATATATATATATATATATATATATATATATATATATATATATATATATATATATATATATATATATATATATATAATATTTAATTATTTATTGATTGCTGCTTTACATCAGACCAACATCTAAGATTATATACTGGCGAGAATGTCGTTATAACATATAGCGTTAGCCAACTGCATCATGTGTGTTTAATATTGTAATTAGTTAGTGTATAAATGGAGGATCTTCAACTCGTCCCCAGTTAATTTCGAAATTTACAAAACTCGACCAGTAAATTAGGTCTGGACCGAACTTTAGTTCGGTCCAGACCTAATTACTGGACGTGTTTTGTCAGTTTTGCTAGAAACTGGGGACGAGTTGAAGATCCTCTATTTGTTATATGATTCAAAAGCCCACAAAAGATATTTAAATACATTAAAGTCCACCGGGTGCTATTTTTGTTAGTGCATGGAAGTCCATTACCATTTTAATGAATGGATTTAATAACCGGAAGAAACCTTAGATGGTATAATAAATGAATACAAATACTTAAACAGCAGGAAATGTGCAAAAGATAGTCACGTGATTATATTACGATTGACAGCTTCGTGAGGAGTGTCAGCAATTAGTTGACAGCTCCTATGGTTATGATACAACTTATTTTAACAGATATCGTAAAAATATAACAATGAGACAAAAACCCTGCATATATGTAGGTTTGTATATATTTTGTTGTTTTGACAGTTTTATCTATACAATCTTGAAATCTCTCGTCTAAAATTGATCCGCACATAGCGTTCCTATTTTTGCTTCACAATCCTACCTTTGTTGATGTTATATTCCTACTTCTAAATGTTGTTGTAGGGTTTAATTTATTGGGACCACCGACGTTTGCAAAATTTGATTGAATAAACGGGTATTATCAAATGGTAGGAGACAGGGGCACCTACACTCATTTCAGTCCAGACCTGTATGCTTATACATCAGCCTTTCGTCCAGCTACAACGTTTCGCTGTCAACATTAAAGTACACATTGTGTACCTGCGTCCGAGGGTTCATAAAACTCAACTTCACTGAGGTTCTCGCATTTGAAGTCGCCAAATTCAAACTAATTATGTTTTGTTTTCATTCGTTCGCCCCCAGTTACCATTTCAATCGTTAAACATTAGTAACTAGAGAAACAGCATTTACTGCATCCAGAAAATTTAAGTCTGTGGGCACATTTTCGTAGCAATTTAAACTGAATATTCACAACACTGTGTAGTTATTAACAAAAAAAGTTCCTATGCTGGAAAGTACATATAGTGTTATTAAGTTTAGTGCTTGGTAAACGCCATGACGTTTGATGAGATGAAAGCTGTTACGCTGTGACTGTAGTCACAGCGTTGCAGCTTTCACCCCATCAAACATTATCGATTGATAGGAGTCACCGCCTTGATTGACTTGGCACTATCTCAAGGGCTGGGGTGGGGTGGGAGAAGGGCATGTTTAAGTGTCAACGGGTATGCTGACGTTCCATCAATCCTGTTGTATAAAGCATTTATGTACCACTTGTTACTGATTTTTATTTTGCAACAAAAATATATTTCCCCCAATACAAGTAAAAGCGCCTTGAAACTAGAGAAACAGGATTTACTGCATACAGTAAATTCAAGTCTGCGTGAAAGGGATTAAAGCATCAGAAATAAACAAAATAGAAAGAGAATATATGGAGGCTTATTTTTGGTGGTGAAATATTTTTAAAGAAATTAGATAGAGGTTTTCGTTAACAGTATTTAAAGATGTTCAAACAGGAATCAGATAAATTTTTCCAAGAAGCCAGAAAAAGTATATATGTTCACAGCATTCAAATGATTCGACCAAGGAACCACAAATGTACATTTTTTGCGCTTACACTTATTTGAATGATGTTCAGAGCAGTAATGTGAGCATGGAAAGGGTTATGATTATTCTCATACTGCATAAAAATCTGAAGTTTTGAGAGGGTTAAAAGCATTGAACTGAATAATTTATACTTTGTTTCCTTGTAAAGCAAAGGGTTTCTCTCAACTTGATTTGAGAAACTGACATCTGATTGAAACAGCAGATAACATTTAATGTTTGACAGCTACCCCCACTTCTGTTTATATTGTTTCCACTGTGAATAAATACAACATAGCATTGTTTCAGGATAATTTACTGTTACGGGAAATTAGAGGTTGTGAAAACCATGTGGCCGACTGGGCCATACTCAAGGGGTCTAGCGACCTGAAAAACATAGAGTTCCGAGAACTTGTGAATGTGTGTCAGTATGCCAAAAATCAGCGAGATAGGACAATTTATTTTCGAGTTATAGTGCGGTCAAGGAGGTGATGAGAAGACAGAAGGCAGGAGAGAAAAAAAGAACCAGTACAAAAAATAGTCTGCGTGTTTCTCACAGACTAACTAAGCGAAGGGCTGGGGGCTTAGGTGGCAACATCTCCGTATTTACACTTTGACACGTACATATGGAATGGGAAACTTGCCTCTCCTTCAGTGATGGTAACGATTTCTGAGGATCTAGAAAAATCCTTCCCTGCAGCTAAGGTAAAGTGAAGTTGATAATTTCTTTGTGGAAGATATCGGAGTATTTAGGGCCCCATTAAACTCTGCAACAGTGGTTCAGTTCAACATTCGCTAGAAATATCCAGACTGAACACCCAACAAGGAATCACGATTGCAAGGCCAAATATTATTATGCTGTGGAACTCGCGATATCTTGTTTGACCCTGTCATCTGGAACATACATTGTTTGGCCCACTTTTCTGGAACATAGACGAATAGCAATTCAATTCAATTCAATATTTATTTAGTAATAAATGTACCTTAATAGCATACAACAAATTTGAAAGCATATGCGAGTTACAAATAGTGATACAAATTATAAACAATATGTATTGATTATGTGGTACAAAAATTACAAGGAGAGGGCATAGCCAGATTGGCTGTCTACCTGCCATCTCCTTAAAACAAGTCGGATTTATCTCTTGGAGATCTGCTAATCACAAAAAAATAATTTGTCTCTTTTAGTAAATATTACTACTTGTTCTATGAAATGTGGAATTGGCCAAATAAATTCACAATGTTCTGAATATCCATCGCTTTCTGTTTAGTTAATTTAAGGGGAAAAAGAGCCAGAAGGCCTCATCTCACCGGAGGCAACCAGAATTCGGCGGGAGGCGCAGCATGGTGACAACCAAAGATTCGTCAAAAATACTGAACGACAATACAAAGACTGGCATGGCTAGCGAGACACCAAATCATCAGACACAGATCCGTCCCACCATCGTGTATCTTCCGAATTGTGTCGGGTGAGCCAATGTCTCACTGCTAAGTTTTCTTGACTCAATTGAAGTATCCAGAGAGTGACTGAAAAACGCTAATTGTTACATCACCATATCGCGCGCAATGTCCACACTTCACGAGAAATTGCCTTCAAGCGATGGAGAAATAAGCTATTGACCGACAAAGTTATTGGTCAACAATGTTATTGGTCGACAAAGTGATGAGATTCAGAGTCAAGCGAGTATTTAATCAAACGTTACAATCTTGGCAATAAGGATTTGAACAGGAGACAGAAGTGAGATAGGAGCCTGTTAGTAAGTTGGTTAAGGTCAATTTAAAAACATTTCTATCGCGTATATTCCGTATTTCATTGTCTAATTTGTTCCATAGTGTCGGAAAGTGGTTCGCTGGTAGCCATTCAACAAATTTGGTTCTAGGCGTGTTTGTTTTTAATAATCCTGATTGTCTAGTCACAACTCCATCTTGGTTTGTAATAGAGGTGAAGTAATTATTAAAGGTGGTAGGTAATGCATTGTTATGCCAGTCATGTACAAGTAACAATGCATGTAGTGTATAAAGGTCTTGAATTTTAAGTATTTTATCTTTTAGAAATAGGGGATCTGTGTGACAGTTATAAGCTTTGTCGTTTATTATTCGGATTGCTCTTTTTTGTAAGAGATAGAGTTTGTTTATATGTTTGGAGTGACCCCATATTTGGATACCAAACAGGAAGTGACTATGAATAACGCATAATACAAGGTGACTAACGCTCTATGTGGTAGGATTTTTTTAACTCTATTTATTGCCCAAACTGCTCTTGCTACTTTTGTGCACAACATTGAAATGTGGGTGGAGTAACTCAACTTATCGTCGAGATGAACTCCTAAAAATTTGACAGAGGATTCTGTTTCTTTAATACCCACCCTGATTATGGGATTATTATCGATGCTAATTATATTATTATTATTTTTAAGTTTGATATGTGACGAGCTGATTGTGACATATTTCGATTTTTTGGCGTTTAGGAGTAGGTTATTGGCTCTGCACCACATATTTAATTTTTCTAGTTCAGTGTTGACAGACTGATATAAGATTTCTTGATTATGATGGGATGTATAGCCCGTTGTGTCATCAGCGAACGAAAGGAGATTCAAGTTAGTACTATTTGATATGTCATTAATATAAATTAAAAATAAAACAGGCCCTAAAATTGAACCCTGTGGAACTCCGTACGTTATTGTGGTGTGTGATGATTTTTTGTTCAGATACTCTACATATTGCTTTCTATCACTGAGATAACTCTGAAACCATTTGTTTACAACACCTCTGAAACCATAAAACTCTAAATTTTTTAGGAGAATATCATGGTTTATTGTGTCGAAGGCTTTTGATAGGTCTAAAAAAACAGAGATTGTACTATCTTTGGTGGGTTTGTTATTTTGAGTTCCTATATGGTCCAGAAGGTGTAGTATCGGGTGCACAGTTGAATGTCCTTTTCTAAATCCGTATTGGTGTTGGTAAAGGATGTTATTATTCACTAGGAATGTGTCAAGGCGGACCTGCATTATCTTTTCTAAGAGTTTGGAGAAAATAGGGAGTATGCTAATTGGTCTATAATTATTGAGAACACTCGCGTCACCTGATTTAAATACTGGAATTACTTTAGCTAATTTCATCTTCTCGGGTACTATGCCAGTTTCGAAAGATAGGTTTATTATATGTGATAGGGGGGTCGATATAGAATTAATAATTTCCTTGATGAGTCTAGAGGTCAATTCGTTACAATCTTTGCTTGTTTTAGTTTTCATTCTCTTAGTTATGTTGACAACTTCGTCAGGGGTTGTGGGCTCAATGAAGAAGCTGCTCGGGTGACCGCTCCCTTGAAGGTAACTCGAGAAATGTTTATTCGAAGCCGCTATCTGTGCGGACGTAGATTCTCCCACACTAGTGAAAAAGTTATTAAATTCTCGCGCGATCTCAATTCCATTGGAGATTTCTCTATCATTAACTTTGAAACTTGCTGATAATTTAATTTTTGAATGGGGTTTTTGGATTGCTTCATTTAATATTTGCCATGTTTTCTTTAGGTTATATTGATTTTCTTTGAGTATAGAGTTATAATAAGAGGCTTTACTTTTCCGTTTTGTTTTGTTGAAGACTTGGCAAAACTGTTTATAAGCACCTTTATTTTCATCGGTAGGGCTTTTCAGTTGTTTTTGGTAGAGTTTAAGTTTGTTTACTGAGGAGGTTATTAAGCCATTGGTCATCCAAGGTTGTTTTTTGACATATCGATTTTTTTGTTGTCTTTCTTTTAAAGGGAAACTCTCATTGAAGGCCTGTAGGAATATATTTATGAAGATGTTATATGCTTCGTCGGGACAGTGAGTGTTTAATACATTATTGAAGTCAAGTTCTGAAAGCTTCCCATAGAAAGTGTTAATATTTTCCTGGGATATATTTCTTGTGTTTATTGTTTCTTTGTCAATATTTGTTTTTAAACTTGTTTCTAAGTAAAACGTTCCAAAGTGATCAGCGAGGTCTGTAATAACAATTCCAGATATGGAGCTTCTGACCTTGTTAACAAAAATGTTGTCTATCAGGGTTGCTGAGTGTTTTGTCACTCTGGTCGGCTTTGTCACGGTGGGCAGAAATCCCAGGCAAAACATATTATCGATGAAATCGTCTGTTTGTTTATGTTCAGAGATCTTGAGTAAATCAATATTGAAGTCACCAAGTAAGACGCATTTTTTATTTTCTGAATTAATTAGGCCAGATATTGTGTTGACTTGAGTTAGGAAAAGGTTTAGGTCAGCCCTAGGCTGAGAATTTGGCCGGTATATTACACCGATTATAGTTGGTGGAATCTTTCTACCTATGATCTCCACGAATAATGTTTCACATACGTGGGGTATAAAAACGGTCAAGTCGGGGCGTAATTTATAATTTATACCTTCCTTTATAAATAAGCCAACACCTCCCCTGCCATCATCAGTCCGCACATCAGTTAAGATGTTTTGGTAACCCGCTAGATTATAGCATTCAAGTTCACTCGAATTATTTCTAATCTTTTCAACCCTGTGTGGATAGGTTTTGCGCCATCGACAAAGAGAAGACACAATAAACAACAAATAGTGATAAAGGGGATCAGGAATAATTCAACCCTACAGCCATATGGGGCTGTAGGGTTGAATAGTTACTGAACCTTCCTCAAAACTCAAAATAGATTCAGCAGCAGGTTGTATGGCGATGCCATTCAGCAAATTAGATGAACTTTGATTTTTTCAGTGCTACTTACACACTGTAAGTACACATGTGTTGAAAAGGTTATAAAGGTAATTGACATTATTGTTGTAATGTATTTATTTATTTATTTATTTATTTATTTAATTATTTATTTATTTATTTATTTATTTATTTATTTATTTATTTATTTATTTATTTATTTAACGACGCTTCCGACAGCCACGGTCACCTCGTGCCGGACAGTGATACGAGTGGAAGAAGCCGGAGTACCCGGAAAGAACCGCCGAGCAACGGCGAGCAACAGCCGGACTACCCAGCGTACTAACTCCACACAAGCAGGGTTAGCATTGGTTAAAGACAAATGCACCATCGCCGTGTAGTGTGCCCTCGTACACAGCGTCATTATGCCCCCATGTGGGCAGTCGGGATTAAGAGTCTTGCACAAGGACACAACGCAGTTATCCTAAGCGGGGATCGAACAGTGGACCTTTTCGTTTTAAGTCCAATTCCGTAACCACTAAGCCACCGTGCTCCCTACTGAAATTTTACGAATATGTCCTGGTAGTAGAATCGAGGTGTTGTTCGTACTGAGGCCTTTTTTAACGTGGAGACCGTCTGGCTAGTGCCAATAGATGCCGAACTTGGACATTAACTGGACTGAGACAACGCGTCAGTTTCCAATCTAACGAGATTATCTTCATGGCGTCCCAGATCCGCGAAATATTTAAATTACTTTATCTCTTCCCAAGGTCATGGTTGGTGGTTCTTGAATGGCGGTGTGGGGCCCACTTCCGGAATTCCAACAGCTCTCCCCTTCTTGTGTGGTCACTAAATTTCTGAGTCATTTTATATAGCCTTCCCTTCTGTTCGGTGAAGACTTTCAAACTGCTTCCACTGAATTTCCACCACCACCCCTTACACTCCCGTGAAAAGTTTTCCACTGGTACCTCAGAATTTTTAACTGTTTATAATATAAGCCCGAAAATATCCAGCTATTGAAATTTTGGGCCGGTGTTGTGCGTGAAGCAGCCTGTCTCGCTCATCCAGCTTGTGAAGAGAAAATCGGTAGAAACAAATTGTTATTGATTCTCGTTTATACTTATCCTCGGATACAATTACCTTCAACTAAATGTGCGTTTATTCCGTGTTGAGAAAACAAGATCACGTGTATATGTTCTCAAGAAATTGGATTACGTGTTTCTCTGTATTGAACACCACTTGGCTGAACTCACTTGGTGGTATATACAAATTGCACGGATTATCTCGCTGCGATCTGCAGTGCAAAACATGCAGGTACGTTTGAACGCTACTGAATTAATGTGTTCATTTAGATGTCGTCCGAGTGCCAAACTTATCCAAAGAGTAGCTGTGCCAGAAACGTTAACGTCATTATCAGCAACGCGTCCCCTGAGTACCAATGAGTTCTGTGTGCCTATTGGCACACAGAACACATTGGAACTCAGGGGATGAACTGCGACCAAATTTTCCAGTGCTGGCTTTTTTTACCCCACAGACGAAGATGGGGTGAAATGAAAGGGCCTGACCACAAATCGATAGAAGAGGCCATATCTGATGGCTCTGAATCAGAGCTTTCATAAATTGTGAGTGATCAATGGGAATATTCAGGCTGGCAATCTAACGATGACCTCTGATCCCATGGTCAGGTTTTGATCTGTTGTTGGTTGGTTTTGAAACTCATGTTAATGTCTTCTGATAATGACAGTGTAAAACATTCACACCGTGTCGCGAAGTGGGTGATACGAATTGCTGTCGCCATGAAACTGAATCCTCAGTCACTTGTCAGTAGTTCGTCAAGGACAGCATTTCGTGTTACTTGCCACGTAGCTCCAGTGGCGATCAAGCATGGATTGCAGCCCTGGGCTATCCTCATGCGCCGCTCTGTCCTCATGCATCGCAAAGTATTGTGGCTGCTGGTTACATACAGACATCTGGATTTCACTGGATTTCATGTTTCCATATTTTGCCGACACCCGGAGATGCCGCTCGGGGTGGTCACCTCTCTCTCGCCAACCACTCCCTCTCCGTTGGTTACCACTGTGTAACTCGGCGTGAATATTTCCAGACAAATCATAAAACTTAAGGTCTATATTACCCCAAATCTGTCTAAAAAGGAAAGGCCCAGTGAAAGCAAAGAAAGTAATTGCGATATAATTAAACTCACATTATGAGGTTAGAGTAATATTTTGCATATGTTTGCTGAAAATGTGTCATTAAATTTATAGTTTTCAACAAGACATTTTACTTTTAAATTAGAACACTTGCAAACTGGCTACAGGAATATCCGATTATAAAATCCGGAAAACAAACTAACCAAAATTATATAATGCAGCTATCGAAGGCAATTTTCTGAAAAATACCAGAAATGTATTTTAAGGTGCCATATAAGTAAACTTGGCTTTATCTCCATGTTGCGGGGGCGCGGTGGCTCAGTGGTTACAGCATTGGACTACAAACCGAAAGGTTCAAGGCCCGATCCCGCCAGGGGTAACAGAGTTGTATTCTTTGGCATGGCACTTAATGGTGGTCGATGGTGCACATGTCTTCAATCAATGCGGACCCTGCTTGTGTAGAGTTAGCAGGCTGGGGAGTCTGACAGTTGCTCGTCGTTGCTTGGTGGTTCTCTCCGGGTACTCCGGCTTCCTTCACCCGGAAAACTGTCCGACATGAGGTGACCCTGGCTGTCGAAAGTGTCGTTAAATCCCAATTAATTAATGACCAATCGTGACAGTAACATTAATTAATTAATTAATTAATTAATTAATTAATTAATTAATTAATTAATTAATTAATGTTACGGTCACGATTGGCCATTGTACAGAAATATGTGACCTTAAACACCAATAAATAAATAGCATACACTCCAAAATCAGTCGGGTTAGAAATTATCCCAAACCAAGTGGATTGAGTGAATATGAACCCAATTGGGTTCATATTCACTCAACCCAGCTGATTTGGGTTGATTTTTAACCCAACTGATTTTAGAATAATGATATTTTTCCCGCGTTTTCGGATAATTAGCGGGAAAAAATTGTCTTAACGGTACATAGCAGAATAGAAGTAGGAGTATTGGTCAGGACGACCAATAGACACAGGGGTGTTGCTCATGCAGTGATCCGTGATCACGTGGAAGTCCGAATGTCATTCTAGCCTCAACTGTCGTTCAGAACAGTCATCATCTCAGAAATTTTCAAAAAATATTGTAATATTTTTTCATTGCATAATACGGAAAATCGGTGCACGGGGATAAACATACTCTTGAATATATACACGTGGCATTTTACGCTTTCTAGAGTTTTTTAAACTCTAATGGGTAATGTTTTATCTCTGGTTTTGGCGCGGGAATGTAGGTGTATTGGTTATCCGTCAGAAGACAAATCACGGATTCAGCAATTGTTTCATGATATTTTAATGATCGTATACCATTGAAAATGTTGTAAATACTTATACACACTGAATCATGCAAAATTGTACAAATAAATAAAAACGGCCGTTCTATGGGCACGACCGGCTACTTCGCTAAATATTGTTTGTATTTATTATGCAGTTGATTGTAGACATATAATTTAGCTAATATCATGCTGCTATTCTTCCACCAATTTTCGGAACACAGGTCGAAAGTCTGTTAATTAATTTGACCCCGTCTGTTTACAGTAGATTCTCGAGAATCATTTTATATGGCATTAATATTAATAACATTGAGGAATACATCATCTACAGACACGCAAATATAAGAGAAGAGTGGAAGCTTTTCCGCTATAATTAAATAGACTTGAAGTATATTTACCTGTGGAATATAGTGTTATAATAATGAGGTGAATTCATTGTTTTATATTGATATGATCAGGTCAATTTGTTGTTTTGGTTTGGATTACACATTATTATCCATGAAGGTAAGATCGCTAACTGTAACTCTTGTGAACTTTCTCTCATATCCACTGATAACTCATCTTCGCAATGAACCTACCTTCGATTTGCAGGTTTGTGTGTGAGCGAGTTATTCAGGGTAAAATTTGAGATGTTTTCGCCTTGTGTCTGTGGATGAAACACACGAATCCTCACACACACGTACACACAAACACATCCCTTCTCGACCGAACACCCCTTCACACGCTAACAGTCTTAAACCCTTGTCACACTCTAATGCAAGCGCCGGCCTGATCGCATTAAGGTCTCCAAGAACCGACTGGTGACGCAGTGGACACCGGCTACGACGGGAGAGGGTCCCCACGGTCGCCCGTGAACGCCAGAGCGCCGCGCTTGTTTCGTGCATGCACAAAACAAGAACAGCGGTTCGGCGTTCTGACCAGGACCAGGGCGCTGCAATGACTCAGTACTGTCGCCGTGGCAACGCAAGGCCAGCGACGTGAGCTTCCTGTTGACGTAGCAAGGCTGCATACAAGCTACTCGTGATCGCAGCAAGAAATCAATCTTGTCCTCGACTGCAGTAAGCTTAATCAAACTCTCACTACGTGCCTCTCCCGTCCTTATTACGCTCACTAAGTCTCTCTCCCGACCTTATTGCGCTCTTACTGCACTGCCACGAGGCGTTATAGACTGGTTCCTGCTCATAAAACGTCCACGCGGTGTTGCCTCTGCGGCAACAGCACTCGTTATACGCCCAAGCGTGACAAATGGCGTTCTTCCGACGTTTGCAGCAGGTTTACAGTCGATCCCATTTTAAGATGCGATTTGCTCAGCCACACAGACAAATGGTATAAATACAGCCTCATCATCACTCAGCATCAGTCTCAATCTCCTCTTCACCATGGCTGCACAGAGGCAGAATTTGGTGGTGGAGGATACAGCCTATCCTTTCCCTTCCTCTTTCCTTGGATGCTGGAGTCTTGCTTTTGCCTTTTACCATTGTGGCTGCGTTGTTCGATGCGATGTTTAGCGCCGAAAACATACTGATGACTGGAGCACGCAGAAGGCTCTATTTATACTCTCTGGGCCCGCGCAGAGAACGTTTTGCAAACGTGTTGAGAACATACTAGCAACGCGACTTGGACGCTCTAAGAACGTTTACAGCGTAGAGGAAGCGCAGTGAGAGTGCGTGAGAGCGTGACACTTGAAAAAGTAGGAACGCAATGGTCGTACTAAGAGCGCAATGAAAACGTGCTAAACGGGACAGAAGCATGTTAAAAGCTACCTTGTTTTAAAAGTTCTTCGTATTTTGATACGTGTGCAGCGCAATGTAAGCGCTGGACTGATCTCAGCAGAGTGTGACAGGGGTTTTAGATGACCCCGTTTTTTTCCTTCGATGTCGGTGACAAACAAGATCCCATAAAAGCGAGTAAACAAACCCCAGAAACACGAAGAAAACAAAGGAAATCTTTGTGGGAACCCGAACACTATTGTTTAGGTTGTCACAAAATTGGGAAGACGAACCCCACACTATGTGTGTGTATGTGAGTGAGCATGTATTTTGTGTTGGGAACGGTTTCAACTATTATGAGAGAACCAAGCTTATATATAGTGTTTGAGTTCTCACAGCCATTTCCTTTATGTTTTGAAGTCTTCACAAACAAATAATGGGCTAGAGCTTCTTTATTACCATATTCAAAAATGCGGGGATACAGTGGTGATATCTGTACGTCCTTTTTTTAGCTTAAGAATGGTATAGAGATCACAAAATAGGTTTAGTTTGAATTTTTGTGACCAGGTGGTGCTAGTGGCGCCATTTAACCCTTTACTCAATGTAACGGCCAAAACCGACCAGGGCTAGTCTCAAATATCGCCAGTTAATTATCATTATATTTTCATTTTTTGTTTCAAAAACATAGGTTATGACCCCTCGTTGGAACGAGCTCGTCGAGCTCGTTCCAATAAGGGGTCATAACCTATGTTTTTGAGACAAAAATGAAAAAAATAGTTATTCTTGAATATTTATTTGGAAGTGTCGTCTGCTTTTCATGTTAGGTAAAGACTGAGCTAAAATACTGCTTTCCGACGAAAGGCTCCTTGGGAAAGTAGTTCCTGTTGTTTACATTGTGTCTGTAGGTTCCGGTAGGGTCTCTCGATGTGCATAAAGGTTTCGGATTTTTTTATTCGGTCCCATGTGGCGGCCGTTGTGCCGCTTTTGCCATTAGAGAATCGGTTTCCGGCGAAAGGCTCTTAGGGGTTTTAATTCGAAACGATGAAAGTGTGTTCACATGTTCAAGTACAGTCTCTAGTTGTGCATAAAGGTTTGGGATTTTTGATTAGGCATGTGGCGCCCCTAGCGCCACTTTTGTCGTTAGAGAATCGGTTTCCAGCGAAAGGCTCCTGTGGGTTTTAATTTGAAACGTTGAAAGTGTGTTCATGTATTCAAATAGGGTCTCTAGATGTGCATATAGGTTTCGGATTTTTTATTCCGCCCCGTGTAACGCCGGTAGCGTCATGTTTGTCGTTGGAGAATGTGAATTGATTTGTGACCATAGTGATTGCATACTGAAAATGCGGGATACTCGTTAGTGTGTTTTGCATACAAATGTCACCGTTTTGGTCTGATTTTGTGAGGACTTTGTCACCGAGAACAAGACTGCATGTTCTGTGTGTGTAATTGGTGTATATGTGTGTTATTGTATGAAGAACTTTATTGGTAAGGCACAACAAAGTAGTTCTACTGTTTCTCGTGCCATTTTTTTTTAAAATGCATGTGGGCGGGCTTTATTTATTTTATTTTTGTAATCATTTCTTTGCCATCCAAAGTTCATGTTCTTGGGGTGTTTTGTGTTTTTGGCCTCATAATCTAGAGAATGGCATGGGTGGTGATGTATTCTGTCCCTTGAGTGGAAGAGATTGCACTCAACGGCCAAATGTATCAATTTAAGTTTACATTGGTTATAAAAAGAGAGGATGCGGTAGCTAAAAGGACTACGCAGGAGGACATTAGAAAAAACAGATTTTTAACTTTTTAAGCCTAAGGTGATATCTTGTTTTAATAGTCGGAAACTTTTCATTAGAAGTCAGAATCTTAAATTACCAACATATATTTACTTCAAGTTGAAAAGAATAGCCGATAATAAGCCGATACAAAATATCGACCCATTAATAGACAACCATTTGTTACACAAAGAAGCTTGTCAATGAAACCAGCTTTTACTTAATTTTTTTATAAACCAACAGTATTTGTTGAGTAACAAAATTCGTGCGCGCTTTCACGTTGGTCGTAAAAAGGAGTACGCATACGGGTAAAGTAAAACGGCAGTGGACGAGTACATTTATTGCAACTCTATTGACAAACTGCAGGTTATCATTACGGGACGCTTTGTTTACAATACGGTGTCACATGAGGTGAAGTGAGAACAATATTAGGCGAAGATGCACACGCCTCTCCTATTCCCCTTCGGAGTGCCTCAGGACGAGTCGGCACGTTCTCGTATGTTTCCTTCAGAATAGGAGCCTACGAGGGTACTGAAACATACCATCTTGCTTGCGGTTCTAAATAATACTACCCCATGTTAACGTTAACCCTTTACCTTACACGAAAAGCAGACTACACTTTCAAATAGAATTCTTGAAGCACTAATTCTTTTTATTTTTTGCGTCAAAAACATAGCTTATGACCCCTCATTGGAACGAGCTCGTTGAGCTCGTTCCAATGAGGGGTCACAAGCTATGTTTTTTGTTAACTTTAACCCCTTTACCAACACGAAAAGCAGACTACAATTGCAAATATAATTCTTGAAGCACTAATTCTTGTTATTTTTTGCGTGAAAAACATAGCTTATGACCCCTCATTGGAACGAGCTTGTTGAGCTCGTGCCCATGAGGGGTCATAAGCTATGTTTTTTGTGACAAAAATGAAAAAGTAATAAAAATTGAATGATGAAGTTTGTGAATAGCGCTGGCCGGTTTTGGCCGTTACGTTGTATAAAGGGTTAATATACTTATACGGAGGGGGCACGACCCAGCATTAAATATTAAACACAGTTTTGTCTTGTCTCGCTGCTGTTGGCATCTTAGAAACAGTATCAACATGCTTACTCGACAAACAAATCGATACAAACTATACATTTCCCTTTTACTGTACACATACAGTATATTTATTCTCCATTGTTTCATCAGCAAGCTTACGCAAAGGTATCATGTTTTGCAAATATTATCTCTGTTTGCATAGCCTTTGCAATATGAAGTGTGTCCCTTTAATGCAGACATCCTGCACTGTCTGTGGTGATAAGTCGATTTCATACACGCACACTTTCTTGACAAGTACAGCGTACCGAGTAGAATCTACGTAATTGTTACCAATAGAGCTGGATTTTTTCAGTACAGGAGGTATGGGGTAACTAATTTTAATAACACTCTGTTTTTGTTTTTATTTTTATTTTTTTTTTTTGTCTCCTCCGGGTTAGTAACCTATTTAAAGTATCCGACTGAACAGTGGACCGGCAGTTCAAGTGACGCCACTTGAATACCCCGCGTCCACTGAGAAAACCCGAGTCCTTGTATTTCATTGATTGAGCAAAGACAGGGTGTAAATTTGTCACCAACCAAAATGTCGGTATTTATGGATTTGAACAACATGCATGCGAACTGTAACATCTCGCTGCTACGCGGTTGGCGTCGGTCATACTGTCAGGTTGCTAAAATCCATAGTAGGCTGGTAACTTTTATTATAAACAACGCGTTGTTACGACAATGAGCAGATTGTTGAAATTCATGAAATGCCGACAACGAGGTTGGTAACCGGCTTACACCGCACCGTTTGTTCAACCAACAAAATATTCGGTGCGCCAGAGATAATCAAGTATTTCATTTGAATAGACATTGTTTTGTTAGGTTTTTCTAGTTGTTTATAATTGTTTGCATTCCTAAAAAAAAATAAAGATTCGGGGTGATAATATACACCTGGAACTTAATTAAGCAACCCCTGTTTTTTCGCAGTGGTGTTAATAGAAACTGTCATTACTTTCATGCTATCTTTAAGATGGCCACAAGTGATTGTTTGCGGAAAGAATGGTCTATTGACAAATGAAAGACAACACAATGATGAAAATATGCAGTATTTTAATGGCGCTAATTACACATACCTGTCACTAATGTTTTTGATGGAAAAATGTTCTCTCGACAAGTATGGTGCTGGAACGGTCCATGAGTAAACAATGTCGGTAATTATTGACAAAAAATGTAACTTGTGATCTCCTGAACACAATAGCAGTATCTGACGTCAGTTGCAAGTGTATCCACCATGTGTATGACAGCCTGAACCCTCCTCCTAATGCTACCAGTGAGCCTTCTGATCCTACCCAGAGGCAACTGATGCCACTCCTCATGCAATGCACCTTCCAATTCGGCCAAATTCTGTACAGGCGGATCCCTTGATTTCACACGACGTCCCAGAAAGTCCCAGATGTGTTCCAAGGGATTCAAATCGGGGCTCATTGCAGGCCAAAGTAGTGTTGTAACAGCGTTGTTCTGAATGAATGCTCTCACAACAAGGGAATGGTGTGGCCTTTCACTGTCGTCCATGAATACAGGGCGAGTAGCCAACGGGTGGTTGTGTGGCACGACAACCGAATTGAGAATATCCTGGATGTACTGATGACCATTGAGATTTCAACGTACAGTCACCATATCAAGTTTGCCATCATAAGAGGGGCATCCCCAAATCATTACTGACCATCCACCATAAGGAATAGCAGGTCTGGTGTTCCTGGGCTCGTAAGAAGTATTTCTATGCGCCCACACTCTCATGCGACCATATGTGACACGTGAAGCAGGAACATACTCTCATCTGAGCAATGGACTCTCCTCCATGTCCTGAGATTCCAATGTTATCGTGCCATACACCACTCCAAACGTCGTCTTTGACGCTGATCGAATAGAGCTGGACGCTTGATGACCCTTCTGGACCTCATATCATGTGCTTTGAGACGGTTTCGGACAGCTCTGTTGCACAAACGCCTGATGGGAAGCCAAAGGCGTTCCAAAACCCCACTTGAAGCAAAGGGTTCACGCCAAACGAGGCGTTGCAGACTCCGATCTTCCCAAGGAAAGGTCTTCCGGGGTTGCTCAGGTCCTGGTCGGTCCTTAACATTGTTGGTTTGATGATGTTTTCGGACAAATCTGCTGATGGCAGAATGACTATAGCCAAGTGTTGCCTTCCAATAGCTTTGAATGACATGCCTGTTGCATGCATGCCAACGATTTACCATCTTAGTGCCTCTGACAGTCTCCTCCTTGCGATGTCAACATTTACTGATAAAAGATGTGACATTTTTTTGTTTTATACCCAGATATTGCATGTGGATGATAGTGTTTTATTGTGACATTCGTGGGTCGAATGCTTCACGTGGACGTGGTGATGTGTTTGGGGCACGCTATCAACCAGAAACATCACGTTTTTCACGAGAGGAAATGTACTGCAAGACTTAGCAATCATTAAAACATAATAATCAGTAACAGCAACTCCACTGTCATGAAACATTTGGGAGGGTGCTTAATTAAGTTCCAGGTGTATATTTGCATCAGAATTTCTCTGATCAGACAAACACAACAAGATTACTTTGTGTCCAACAATTGTGCTTGAATGGTATTGATGGTCATTTTTTTAAATGTGTGGCGGTATTTTAGTTACAATGAAGATGAGAATTGAGAATTTGTTATTATTTTTTTTTAATTTTTGTATTTTATTTTCTGTTTGTAGAAAATGAATAGGTTAACCCTAAGCAGAACACAGATACTATCATACATGAGATGTGTACAAATATTTTAACCCTTCACGCAGAAGGAAAAATAATTACCAACAAGCGATATTCCCAAATTCGTCATTCAATTTTCATTAGTTCTTCGATTTTTGCCTAAAAATATAGCTTTTCACCTCTCAATGGAACGAGCTCATTGAGCTCGTTCCTTTGAGGGGCCAGAAGCTATGTTTTTTTAGCGATAAAGATTGAAAATTTTCATTTAGTATTTCAAGAATTGTAAGTGTCGTGAGTTACTCGTCTTAAGTATTAAAAAGAATTCCTATTATTTATTTATTTATTTATTTATTTATTTATTTATTTATTTATTTATTTATTTATTTATTTATTTATTTATTTATTTATTTATTTATTTAGGGTTAACGACACTTTCGACAGCCAGGGTCACCTCGTGTCGGACAGTTTTACGGCTGAAGAAAGCCGAAATACCGTGGAAGTGTCACCGAGCAGTGGCGGCCAGCTCTCATACTTCCCAACGTACTAACTCCGTACAAGCAGGCTTAGCATTGATGCACCATCGGTGTGCAGTCCGCCTTAGACACAACGCCACCGTGCCCTCACGTGGGAAGTCAGGATGGTCGGAATCGAACCATGGACCTGTTGGCGTATAGCCCAAAGCTCTAACCACTGAGCCACCGCGTCCCACGTTTTCCTATTAACTTGTCGTCAGAATGAATGATGTAACTGATAGTAGACTACAACCACATTTATTTCAAACTTAATGTTTATGTCTCCGCATGTTCGACTTATATGCTAGAGGTCCCGAGTTCGAT
Organism: Pictodentalium vernedei; assembly: GCA_031216915.1. Lineage (NCBI taxonomy): Eukaryota > Metazoa > Mollusca > Scaphopoda > Dentaliida > Dentaliidae > Pictodentalium > Pictodentalium vernedei. Next base: position 26,846,105 of record CM062291.1, on the reverse strand, counting down.
CCCCGTACGACCCTTGGGCAAGGCACTGTTTCCCGGTTGCCTACATGGGAGCACGATGACGCCGTGTACTGGGACGCACTGCACGTCGATGGTGCACATGTCTTCAACCGCTTCAACCCTGCTTGAGCGGAGCTTGAACAGAGTTAGACTGGAGGGGCTGACAGTTGCTCGTCGATGCCCGGTGGTTTTTTCCGGGTACTTCAGCTTCTTCCACCCGTAAAACTGTCACGGTCACGATTATCCATTGTGCATAAGTATGTGACCTTAAACACCAATAAATATATAATAAATATTACCTCCGCATTTGCGTGGGCCTTGCGTAGAAAGCCTGAATTCCTAGAATATACCCTGATCGCGGCAAAATGACTGTCGATTCCTCAAGCTATTATTCCATGCACTCACTGAACTCGAACCTGTACCGCATTGTTGGAAAGCACATACACGACAAGATGACAGTTCGCGTCGCATCACCAATCCTCTGTTATCAGTTTCGTTGTTAACAACTCAGTGTTGGGTTTCTTTACATTATTATTTCATATACGCTGCGTTGGTCATCAATAATGGATTATTCATTTTTATTATCAATCCCAAATGATTCTATGACATTTAAAATGCTGGCACGATCACTTTTAGTCTGTTGTTTAAATGTCGGTACGCGGCTAACACAAAAAATGAAAATACCGCTATTTTCAGACACTGGGTACAATGGCTTTCTAGTATTTCAAATATGAAAGTCAGGGTGAGATATAATGACTACTCTTCGTACATCGTCCGTCAGCTAGTGTCCGTCATCTGCTTCCGTAAACATTGTTGTCGCGACTTCTACTCCAAAACCGCTGAATTTCATTTCCGTGAAATTTTAGGTGACAGCTTGTTCTGACATCGCATCTTGATTTTGTTCAAATTAACTTGCCCAACCCAAGAGTATATTATAAGTTTATCTCCGCCAAAATGTATGGTATGTGGAGATTTAATACCTGGATGTCGGTTTTTAAACACCGAGCCGTAGGCGAGGTGTTTAAATGAGAGATCCAGGTATTAAATCTCCATATACCAGACATGTTGGTGGAGATAACGTTTTAATTCCGTTTGAAACAGAATACAAACATCATAATAGAAATAAATTTGTGGACGCATTTCTCAGCTCCACAATCACTTGGACCAAATTCGTGATGATTATTTTGTTTTTATAATCGCAGAAGACAACAGATAGAGTTACATCTCTTGGGTCGTTAGGGAAACGAGTAAACAGTATTTTGTTGACATATCGTCCCCTGAGTTCCAATGTGTTCTGTGTGCCTACTGGCACATAGAACACATTGGTACTCAGAGGACGAATTATTTGCTCTTATTTTATTTTTAGAATTGCATTGTCGGAAATCTGATGATATTTGTGACTATTTTCGGTTTTTGGGTTCGATTTTTATTTCGAGGCGAGCAAACGCGGAAAGTTTTCGTTTAAGCCACATTTTACATCTTTGTTTTTATTGGGAATGGCGGGAAGACAACCCTAGTGGCTATGTCATCTTCCTGTAGTGCAACCTTGTATTTGAAATAATTGTATGTTGTTGTATTTAGTTTGTATTTGTATACATGTTGTATTACAAAATAAAATCATTCATTCCCCCGATGTTTCGCGTGCGCTTATACCCTGGATGTTGCACGCTCGCATATACCTTGGATGCTGGGTGCATCCTTTGCCATGGCTATTTGTCCAAGGCATTCTGACTAATCAAAAGACAGAATTTTTTAGGAAATGGGGACAAAATAAATTTAAGGTTTTTTTCGTACGAAATAGGTACTGACTGTAATCACACGGATGTAACAGTACTCTCAAAGACTAATTTAAGAACAGAAAATTGATTCTTGGAGAAGGTGTTATCGAGAATTACAGCCGATTCCCGTAAATGGGAACACATTTTCCGGCCTGATCCATATCCGGTCATCGTTACTCACAAAAGTCGCTGTTTACATTTCTTTTCTTTTCTTTACATTTATGACTCCAAAACTACCTTTGATCCTCACTGGAACGAGCTTGTAGCGCTGGTTCTAATGAGGGGCTCATAAACTATGATTTAAAACAAAAGATAACAGTTGGTTGTCACCATCTAGTCGTTTGTGATAAAGAGTTCAGAAGTGAAATATAAAAAAATACAGAGACGGGGTGTGGCAACTTTGAGCTATAAGTTTGAATATCACTTCCTTTAATTAAATATTTAGTAAGTTCGTGAAGTTGTGTTGTATGAGTCAAATAGACAGGCTTAACTGGTAGAGTCCTGGAAACCCATATTTGGGCTTTACTAAAGACCACAGGCTGTGACTGTAACATCTACACTCTACTGATGGTGGATTCATATTGGCCCTGCAAGAATCAAATTGTTTTGTTGGCACCTTGCCCAGTTACATTTGATTGGATAGTGCCTCTCGGCACTATCCAATCAAATGTAACGGAGCAACAAATGGTGAAATGAAATCAGTGGTCAAGAAAACGTAGCACACTACCAGCTAACAAACGTTGACGGTCTTTCTATCTCCGTAAGCTGAATTTGTCCCTGTAACAGCATATCATATTGTGGGTTAAGATTAACTGAAAACTAAACGGCCATCTCTAGGTATAACAGGACTAAATATTTGAATTAGAGTTACGCGCCTTGAAAAGTGGCAGACTGAAATGATGCCATCTCGAAGCTGCCTTGGAAAAATAATAGTAATAACCCTCTGAAGCATTCTACTGACATCTTGTATTATTGCTCAATGTCCCCAGGGCGGGGGGGGGGGTGCACAAAATTGCAAGGCATTAGGTATGGTGGTGGATTGATACTGAGGATCCGATTGCACAGCATATTCTGCTCATTGTGGATTCGTTTTCATCTGTATTCGGTGGGCGAGTCAACAAGGACAAAAATGTGATAACAAGAACATGATGTATTCGGACCATTGTCGAGTAGACTGTGACGAGTGTCCATATGAACCGCTAGTCCAATACCCTCCCAGTAAGATAGTTTGAGCCGTTTATGCACTAACGCAGTAAAAGAGTTCGGCCGCTTTTTCCTGGGTCTTGTGGTTCGATTTTCCGGTTTGTCGCAAAAATCGGAACCGAACCAACCGCCCAGCTTTGTTATTTTGTTTAGGAAATCTAGACGCTTTGGTGTGTGGCGCGATCAAATCGCCACCGCATCAAAACAAAAGACCGTTATTTTATAATTGTAGTACATATGTTCGGGTTTATCAATGCCTTTTCAGTACAACACCTATAGTTGCGCGAGTGTATTGTTCAGTAGTACAATACAATGTCCAGGAGAATAGACGATCACGGAGAACAAAATAAGTCCGGATGGTTTGCACTAGACTGTCGATCCGTATAATTCACTTAAGGCGTTGTCAGCCGTATCTACAAAACAGTACTTACACAAACAGTTTAATCTATTTATAAAATGATTAAATGTACCGAGAACAACAGAATTTACAGTTTCACTAAACCTCCTGCTGAGAGTTCGAGTGTTCCAACCATTAACCACATCCGCTAATTTTGATCACGAAATAACAAAAAACAAATGTCATCGGTTGTGCGTCTTTGTGCTGGCGGTAGCCATTCGAGTCGCATCCTGCAAATACTCTTACCCAAGATTAACTCGATTCCCACATTACTGTCCGAACATGAACAGAAACTATGGAATACATAAACGGCGAACAGGAACAGAAACTATGGAATACATAAACGGGTTTCTCTTTTTATAAAAACAGAAATGAAACGATGGTGTTTTAATAAAAAACTAATATACTGAATGAACCTGAACCATAATTTTAAAATTACAGTTTTTAATAAACCCGCTTCTGTTTATAAAAACAGAAATGAAATCGATAACCGATGGTGTTTTAATAAAAAATAAAAAACCGAATTGACCTAAACCATAATTTTAAAATTACTGTTTTTAACCCCTTCAACAACTGAGGGTATTTTCCATGTCAGTTCAATGGAAGCAACTGGAAGAGTCCATATTTATTATTTGGGGACGGACCAATGAATATTTTCAACGTGCAGCCTTGAGGCTGCACGTTGATAATATTAATTGGTTCATCTGGGGGCGCGGTGGCTCAGTTGGTAGAGGTGCAGGCTGCAAGCCGAGAGGTCCTCGGTTCGAATCCCACCTGCGGCAACCGCGTTGTGTCCTTGGGCAAGACATTTCACCCCCATTGCCCACGTGGGGGCACGGTGACGCTGTGTACTAAGTCGTACTGCACGTCGATGGTGCACACGTCTTCAAACAATGCTAACCCTGCTTGTGTGGAGTTAGTATGTTGGGGAGCTGACAGTTGCTCGCCGTTGCTCGGTGGTTCTCTCCGGGTACTCCGGCTTCCTCCACCCGTAAAACTGTCGTGGTCATGATTAGCCATTGTGCAGAAATATGTGCCCTTAAACCCCAATAAATAAATAAATAAATAAATAAATAAATTGGTCCATCTCACACTTTAACTAAGAAGCCACCCTACAGAATGAAGGTATGACATATATTCTTTCTGGACATAAAAAAGGCCCCTCGGGTTCAGAGGGTTAATAAACGGGCTTCTGTTTTTTTTAAAACCGAAACGAAAACGATAACCGATTGGATTTTAATAAAACGAGAAAACTGACCGAACCTGAACCATATTTTTAAAATTAGTTTTTAATAAACGGGCCTCTGTTTTATAAAAGCCGAAAAAACCGATAACAGATTGGGTTTTAATGAAACGAAAACACTGACCGAACCTAAACCATAATTTTAAAACTACTGTTTCTGTATGAACATTGAGATTTCACGCACTAAGAATTGTTGGTGCAGAGGTCGGTCCACTCGTTTCGGTAGTTTCATATTTAATAATACTTTGTCTCCTTTATGCTATAATACAATACGTGGGAATCAGGTGAACGTTATCCCTGTACTATCATCCCCATGGGCATCCTGGGAAGTGGACGAGTGTTTTCTTCACTGCTGTAAACAAATTCTGTTTTGCAGGTGAAATGGAACCGGTATTTTAAAATAAAAAAAGAAAGAAATGTAACCGGTACCCAGGTACCCAACTCCTGGGATGCCAGTTTTCTAAAGAGAGCAGCGTAGGTGCAAACGTGACTTCATATTTGTGTTGAGACCTCCATGGCAACGTCAGAATGTGAAGTAGTACTAGTTTTCTGTGGTAATCATGTCGGCATTTCTGGTAAACTAGGACCCCATCACAAACTCGCGACGTGGAAGTCAGCTAAAGTGGGCAGCATCTATATAAACGATTGACTGTGCATTACATCATACACATGTGTTGCAGTCATGACATACCCAGAGTGCTAGAAGCCACTACCATGGCTTTCACAAATGAAGATACCAGTGCAAAAGAAAATATTTTCCTTACTCACGTTTCCTATTCAGCCAACTGCAAATACAAGCTTGTTCAAATAAGTTTATTTTATTACAAATTGTTGGAGAGTGCCTGTGGGCACTCTCCAATAATTTGTAATAAAACAACTTTTGAATAAAAAATTCAGACCATCAAGAATAATTTAGCCCTCAATCAGTTAAACACCAATCAATAAATAACAAATATTTGTGTGGCAGTCATGATATACCCATACATGCTGAAAGTGACCTAAAACACCAATCAATAAGCTTTTTTGGAAACTGCCATCTTGGACTTTAATCTATGCAAGGTCACAGGTCGCGAGGTTTAAACATTTTCAAGAAAAAGACATTGTCAGCAATGGGAGAAGAGAGCGGGTGAAGTGTTTTGGACCCCATTACGTTCATCAGTGAGAATTCAAAAAAACATTTAGCCAAGATTACCATTTGCTTAAGGCAATAGCAATATTGTATGAACACTTTCATTATTTCGAATTGAGTTCCGATCGACATAAATGGTGGTTGAATGCACGCTGTGCCAGCACTCCGTGGCCATGGGCACTACATTCAACAACTTCCGGGTATTTCCCAAGCCGAGAAACTCCGAGCAACACGTGTCCTTATTGCATTCAAAACAAAGTCCTCACCTCCGCAAAGAAACTCTGTAAACCTGCGATATTTCATCGTTTAACATCGTCTTGGGTTGCCCTTTCAGTTAATTCGAATGACAACCTCTGACTTGCTCGCCGCTGCTAGGTGGATCTCTCAGGGTACTCCGGCTTCCTCCAACCGTAAAACTGTCCAACACTAGGTGACCCTGGGGCCGAATGTGTCGTTAAAACTCGATTAAGATATCTTAACCAATAAAAAGTGGCTAAACTTGATTTTAATTCGCCTTGTGATCATAAGCAATATGTAATAACGGTAACCTTAAAATCCGATAAATATTAACTCTTCACCAAACTCAACGAATTCAAAATTTGTTACTTTTTTAAAAAAATTTTCAAAAAAATTCAACGAAACTATATTATGTGATCCACCACTGGAACGAGCTCAACGAGCTCGTTCCAATGATAGTTCACATGATAAGGTTTGTGTTGATTTTATTTCTATCACCAGCTCAGTTTTTTACCTACTCTGGTGGATGCACCAATTCGTAAGGTAAAGAGGAAAGCAATGGACGTCAATCACGCTTGTGACAGTAAATACTCCTCGAACCGAGTGTTTGATCAACAGCTCTCTATAAATAACTCAAGCTATTCTTGTGTTATTATGACATATCTTAAAACAGAATTGTTTGCGCGTGCCCAAAAATTCGCGTACATGCTTAGAATATTTGGTATAGTAAACATGGGAGCAGCACACCCTGTTCCTGTTATTACATTTCCACACCCCGTCGTGTTCTTGGGAGTCGTAATCGTTTATAAGTCACGTTGCAACAGAGGTGTGTTGCTTACCGTAAAGCCGTGTTTCAGATAAAAAAAAGAGCAACGCCACTGAAACCGAAAAACTCAAATCATGGCGGATGATGTATCGAGTCTACCCTACCCGTAATAGCGACAAGAACACGCGTTGCTACAATTCTCAACAAAAGTTTTGTCGCCTGATTTCGCCCAAAATGGATTTGACCGTTACGGTTTTGAGGCAAGAAAATGGAAAAGTAATTTTAAAAGCATTTTTACAAGTGTTGTCTTCCAGTAGTGTTAGATAAAATGGTTTGCTTCCATAAGGGGGGCGCGGTGGTGTTGCGGTAACCGGTTCTCGTCAGATCACCGAAGTTAAGCAACGTCGAGCCCGGTTAGTCCTCAGATGCGTGGCCGTCTGAGCGATCGATTCGGACTCTCGCGTTGTGTCCTTGAGCAAGGCACTTAACCCCGATTGTCCACACGGGGGCACGATGACGCCGTGTACTAAGGCGTACTGCACGTCGATGGTGCGCATGTCTTCAACCAATCTAACCCTGCCTGTGCTGCAGTGTGGCGTTACAATGTTGGGGAGCTGGCTGCTGCTCGTCGTTTCGCGGTGGTTCTCTCGGGTACTCCGGCTTCCTCCACCCGTAAAACTGTCACGACCATGATTAGCCATTGTGCATAAGTATGTGACCTTAACACCAATAAATAATAAATAACCAATAATTGCTCCCATAAAGGAATTGAAATACATTACATTATATTGCGCACAGATCTTGGAGTGTTAAATCTTGGTTAAAGGGTGAATGAATGTCAATGATGTAGTCGAAATCTATCTTTGAATGTTTTGACACTGTTAATCCGTAACTTAGACACACTTGTACTTGTCTTTGAGAATCGATCTATCCTTTTCATGTGTTAATAACATTTAATTTTTCAACGAGTTGATTGAATCATTTCTTTCTTTTCAATGGACCATCAAAATGGTATTTGCTTTCTTCGATCAAGTTTTAAATACCTTTGCGCGGCGATGTGAACAAACTCAAATGGAAATACTGTCCATGGATCTGATTATAGATGACCTTTTCTGGCAACAGGTAAATTGCAGTTGACTGAACATTTCGTTCTGTAGAAGGGATTTTATGTAATCTCCATGTTGAAATGGACACAAGTGATGTTATTTAGCGGCCATAAAACTGTATTGTTTTTTCCAATTTTTTGCCTGGAAAGCATATATTGTGACCCCTCGTTGAAACGAGCTCACTGAGCTCGTTTCAATGAGGGGTCACAAGCTATATTTTCAGGTGAAAAGTGAAAAAGTTAATTATTTTTAAAAATTACTTTTTACAAGCGTCGTCTTCCTGTGGTGTTATGAAAAAAGTTGGGAATACGGTGCCTCAGTGGTTACGGCATTGGATTTCATACCGAAAGGTCCACGGTTCGATCCTCACCAGGAGTAACAGCGCTGTTTCCTTGGGCAAGGCACTTAATCCCGACTACCCACGTGGGGACACGGTGGCGATGTGTGCTTAGGCGTACTGCACGTCGATGGTACACTTGTCTTCAACCAATACTAACCCTGCTTGTGTTGAGCTAGTACGTTGAGGAGTCTGACAGTTGCTCGCCGTTGCTCTGTGGTTCTCTGTGGCTTCCTATATCCGTAAAACTGTCCGACACGGGGTGATCCTGGCTGACGAAAGTGTCGTTAAACTCCAATAAATAAATAAATAAATAAATAAATAAATAAATAAATAAATAAATAAAATAAATAAATAAAAAAATAAAGTCTTCATAGATGTAAAATGAGGCATAATATACGGCACAGTTCTTGAATGGTCAATTTATACTTGCCCACAAGGTCAACGATATGGTTTGATTTTATCATTAAATGTTTTGCTTATGTTACTCGGTAACTTGGAGACACTCTCACTTTTCTTGTCTTTGAGAATCGATTTGTCCTTTCAATGTGTTAATGACATTTAATATTTCAACGAGTTGATTAAGACATTTGTTCATTTCAATGGACCATTAAAATGGTATTTGCTTTCTTCGATCAAGGTTTACATACTTTTGCGCGGCGATGTGGACAAATTCAATTGGGAATACTGTCCTCTAATCCTATTGTGGTTGGCATAATTTTTTTTTTTTTTTTTGCTGGCAGGAGGTAAGTTGTAGTTGACGTTTCATATTTCTTCCATGTTTTCTATTTGCGTGTTTGAACGATCGTTTATCAAGGTACTTACGGAATCTCTCTGTTGGGAAGGATTGATGTGGCCGTTTTAACTTCGAATCGATTCTGAAAGTATTCCGCCTCAAAGTGAAATAGTGCGAATATGTTTTGTCATTTTTCGTCTTACAAAGGGAATAAAAAACTGTTGTGCGAAAATTGAGGTGTATGGTATTGATACCAGTGGCGGCGCCAGAAATTTTTTTGTGGGGGGGGGGGGGCAACTAGGGGGTCAGACTCCCATGAAGGGGGGCAAATACGTAAAGGATCATATCATTACTTTGTTATGAGGTAGTCCAAACTTGGACCCAAAGTCCGTAATATACTTTTTTGGTTTGGTACGTCCTGTGGACGTACCAAACAAAAAAATTATATTACGGACTTTGGGTCCAAGTTTCGACTAAATGTAATGGTAATTAGCGGTCCTCCTTTCAAAAAATCCTGGATCCGCGTCTGGTGGGTCTGTGCGTGAGAGAGAGAGAGAGAGAGAGAGAGAGAGACTCATAATGCCCGTCTGTCATAATGCGAAATCAATGAATTTTTTTAGACAAGGGATATGGATAGACATGCCTTTGTTGGCTCATAACTTAATTATAACTTATAAGTATCTGCATCCGAGTCTTTAAATCTCTACTGCCTGGATGTGTTCATCAGCTAGCCTGAGGCTTTGGGCCAAGTGTGTATGGGAAATTATTGGGAATAAAAAAAGAGAGAGGTGTGTGTGTGTGTGTGTGTGTGTGAGAGAGTGACTGAATGTGTTTGTGTGTGAGGGTGGGTGGAAATGCAGGCGAGATGGTTGGGGGGGGGGGGCAACTGGGGGGGGGGGGGGGGGGGGGGGGGCAAAGCCTTCGTTTTTTGGGGGGGGGGGCAAATGCCCCCCATGCCCCCCGTAGCGCCGCCTCTGATTGATACATGTTTTCTAGTTGCGACCATAAAGTTTCTAATAAAACCCCCACAGTTCGACGCATCACGGATTTTGTTTAACCGGAGATGTCATGGTACTCATCCTTTGTAATGCGGATATGATCTCATGGCTAATAATTTTCGTCATTCGAAGACATTTACGGGAAGGTTAGCTCCCTTTAATTTCCTAATGCTGTCGGTAAATTTAACCCTAAGGGTGTGGGAATTTCACATAAAAATTGAAATTTTGAAATGTTAGCGAATTTGTTCCATCGATGTGTGCATCATTTAACAAACTACAGGCATTTTCCTGGAGAGTGGTATAAAAATACAGAAGATGGCTTTTTTTACAATTCCCCCCCTTAGTTTGAACTATTGGCTACTCGCCTGTTGAGTTCCAATGTGTTCTATGTGCCTAATGGCACATAGAACACACTGCAACTCAGGGGACGTACTGTTGAAGCCCATTTCGAAATAAGAAATTGACGTTTTCACCTTCTTTTGGAGGTTTTGTATCTTTTTTTCCTGATCATTATATTAACAGTGTGAACATCGTGACATATAATATAGACACTGTTCTTTTCACTAATTTTGGAGGTGATATTTGCTGACTCTTTTCCCTGGAAAGAATGAAAAAGTTCAAATTACTGTAAAAACGTATTCGTTAAGCAAAGTGCCGGGAGCGCGGTGGCCCAGTGGTAGACTGTTGGACTTCTATGCCGGAGGTTCCGTCTTCAACCGCTGTAACCCTCCTTGAACGGAGCTTGAACAGAGTTAGAATGTTGAAGAGCTGGCAGTTGCTCGTCGATGTTCGGTGGTTCTGTCCCGGTACTCCGGCTTCCTCCACCCGTAAAACTGTCACGGTGACGATTAGCCATTGTACATAAGTATGTGACCTTAAATCACAATAAATAAATAAATTTTTCACGCGACGCAGTGTCAGATAGGGAATACACAATCACCGAATTTAATTTCGATGCAACGACGCGTTGCGTCAAAATTGTATTCCTTGATTTTATATTTCAGTCTGCAAGGTAGGGCCTTGCTAATTTTCGATTCGAATCGAATCTCGAATCGAATCATGTCTATTAAATCGAATCAAACCACGAATCGAATTAGTGGCTTCTTGAAGATGACAGATGGGGGTTAGATTGCTATAAACATGATTAGTTCCGACTGTGATGGCTCAAGTCTCGACTAGTAAAATAATCCAACTACACCACCAAGGCATGCCTTCGTCGAAGGCATGTCTTGATGATGTAGTTGGAACATTACCCTGCAAGGATAATGTTTAGAAACCTTAAATTTGCATTTAACAGTGGTTGGGACTAGTGATATTGGAATTAGCATGGCCGGTGGCATCAGTACAGATGTTATTTATATTAAAGCAGCGGAAGTTACACTCGGTCCTCTATTTCAACATTATTTATGTACGATTTCCATCTGAACTATACGTTTTGTGAGACGATTAAGATTACTGACACCAAGCTATATTTTTATAAAAAAGGTTCGAGAGGAAACGAATACCCCGCCCCTGGAGCTTCAACGTACACCGGGGATAAAGACAAAGCAATTCTTCAAACTACAACGAGGATTAAGGCAAGGTGATTCTTTATATCCCAACCTCTTTGTCATGCGAGTGCGGCGCCAAAATTCAACCATAATCTTTGTGGTATAGACATTAACAACTGAGGATACTTATTAAGTCAGTACACAGAAGATTGATATCTTGATGATTGGCCCAAGTATTAGAAGCCGCTCTTGAAACTATAAAATCGTTTTCGAAGTATTAAGGTCTTGGGATAGTAATACGTTCAGACCAAGGAGTCCCTTGGAAACATCACAATTATTTCAGAGTTTTAGGAATAGAAATACAACTTATTTAACGAAAACTATATCGTAGGAAATTATATGAAGAAAATGTATAACAATGAAAAGCTTCTTACTGGCGGGTCTTTCAGAAAATTAAATTTAATCGATAACGTAGTAGCAAAAATACTTGCATTGCCAATTTTGATACTCTGTTTATCGGTTCTGTCCGACCCACCTTAAACTATTTTCTGTAAAATACGCTTTGGTCTGTTTCTTTAATATGCGGAGAATTTTTTTAACTTCTTGCTGTCTGGCAAGAACGATAAGGCAAAGAGACCATCCTTATCAATAGAAAACAGTGGTATCAAGTTCTCACTGTTAGAATCTTACCGCTGCTCCAGTAAACAGCCATGGGTAAAGAATCTGATAGACCAAGTATATATGATCCTTTCAGGAGGTTCGTTTTAAATGGATTTGATTGCATGGGTAGCAATAATGTCTTGCACTTCCATAACGAGGGTCTTCTAGAATGCTGGATAAAACTCATCGTACACAATGCCATACGGACAAACACCATCTGATAAATCCCCATGGGGACGAAATTTCATGCATAGGCGGACAAAAACCCATACACAGACGGACAGAATCTCATGGATTTTTGGAAGATGGGTTTGGAGCAACTGGCGAATTTGAACAATAAGACCTGATGACACTCCTGTGTTTTGTGGTAAAGATGGGGTTCAGTGTGAGTTTGGGAATATACATTAAAGAAAGACTGGTTTAAAAAATAACTTTTTTCAATAATATCAACAAATATTAACATAACCAAAATATAGATTAGTGAACATGTTTACAAAATTGAAAATTATAACAACAACAACAAGAATGATTAGTGAGTCGATACACAAAAATCAAAACAAATCAACTGGGTTGAGTGAATATGAATCCAGGTGGGTTCATACAACCCAGTTGATTAGGGTTAATTCTAAACCAAACTGATTTTATAGTGTAGAATAGAGGAACTCTAATGATCATAGGATAGGCGGTTCAAAAGAACCGAAAACTGAGAAGCGGCTAAAGTACAACAACAACCTTAATACCACTTCTTACGAGAGTGTGGCAAAAAGAAAATGCATGGTGTTTTGTCCGCATGGTGTTTTGTCCGGGCTGCAACGGCATGGTATTTTATTCGCGTGATGTTTTGCCCAGGCTGTAGCGACATGGTGTTTTGTCCTCTTGGTGATTTATCCGGGTTATGATAACGGGGCTTTGTCCGGATGGTATTTTGTCAGCATGGTTTTTTTATCCCCGCACCGGTCTGCTAGATGTAGGAGAAAGCTTGAACTTGTTCTGTCAAAATGTCTCAGCTGCTTGGTCATTACCCGATGAAGATAACTCCATCGCTCCGAAGGCGTCTTCATGGAACCATTTTTTTTATAACATTCGGATAAAAATCAATGAACTTTTTTTTAAATAGTTTGAATCAAGAGTGATGTTTTTTTCATCAATGATGTTTTATCTGAAAAGTAAGATACCTTAACCCTAACTTAATTTTCGAAGAACTGCATCATCAAAGCACTGTGTACCGCCTACCATCGATTGATTCGTGCTATTATAAAAATGTGGAAAAAAAGTAATGAAGGAGTACCAAAAAATCCAAAACATTAGGAACGATAACTTAAACTTCTGAAAACATTGGTAGATTTTTTCCCCTTAGTGTTATAACAGCAGTCAGCTACACCCTCTTTGCAGGCACAAATGGATTAACGTTTTAAAATATCAGATTATAGTCTTGCGATTGGTATTATAATATACAAACGTCTGTTTATAGTAACAGGCTATTCGTATTTGCGAAGTCCGCAGTTTAAATTTTACACATGATTCAATATATTAACTCTGACCTAGGGCCCTGCGAATCACCCATTTTCGATTCGAATCGGAACATGTCTATTTTTCGAAACCGAATCGAACCACACGAATCGTATCAGTGGCGTCTTGGAGATGACCGATTGGGTTGGATTGCTATAAACGTTTTTGTTCCGACTGTGATGGCTCAAGTCCCGACTGAAAGAATAATCCAACTACGTCATCAAGGCATGCCTTCGTAGAAGGCATGCCTTGGTGATGTCGTTGAATTTTACTATGTAACGAGTATTGTTCATCGTCGACATTGCTTGGAAACCTTAAACTTTCATTTAACAGTGGTAGGGACTGGTGATACTGCAATTAGCATGCTTGGTGACATAAGTACAGATGTTATTTATGTTAATGTAGCGGACGTTACACTCAGTTTCTATTTCAACGTTATTTATGTACGATTTCCATCTGAACTATACGTTTTGTGAGACGATTAAGATGACTCCCACCAAGCTATATTCCTATAAAAAAAAGATTCGAGAGGAAGCGAATCGGGCAGCCAATTTCGAATCGAACCGAATATCAACATAAGATTCGAAATCAAATCGAATCTCGAAGCTTCGCATGACCCTACTCTAATCTTTACAATATCGGTTCATTTGAAATAGAACTTTACATTATGTTTTGTACCAACGCCAAAGCAACAGCATGCATACTTTCCTTAAAGGTCTTTCTCCTGAAAGGTCTTTCTCAAAAACAGCTTCAATAAATTTGACAGATGTGTTATATGAAAAGGGTGGAATCTCATTTCTACTCGAACTGGAATATGTCCTTTGGGTCATACAACGGAAGGGTAACAAACTAATAGCAGATTTATGTACTCGCATATTTTTAAAAACATTATTTGTTCCAGCGAGTTGAGAAAGCACTCTCCACTTTTCACCAGTTTATCTGGACTCCTAAAAGAGTACAAAATATCGACCGAATGTCCATTAGGGCATGCTTTACAAAAAGGAGTTTGTGAAGTAAAAAAGAGGTGATTCTTCAATTGTGAGACCTTTCTATTTTAATACATTTACTGCCGGTATGAGGATGGAACGACCTTGTTAGGGCGGTAGGATAAAACTGTTTAACTTAATAATTTAACCGATCGATGAACATCAAGAATATGACCATTGTTCCATAAAGAGCGATAGATTAAACAAAACAATTCCTTGGTGGAACTGACCTTCTTTTGCGACAAACGTTAGCCCTTTAACCAACGCAGACGATTTCAAAATTTATTATTTTAAATATCATTTTTTAAATTTTTTCTAAACATTTCAACAAAACCATATCATGTGACCCCTCTTTGGAACGAGCTCGACGAGCTCGTTCCAAAGAGGGGTCACATGATATGGTTTTGTTGACATTTTTCGAATTTTTTTTTTTACAGCTGCTGAATTTGCATATTACGCGGGCGGATGCGGGCGATTCGTTTGGTAAAGGGTTAATACCATATATTTTGTTATGTAATCATAGATAAGTGACTTTTAGTTTTAGGGATATAAAGTTCAGGGAGAGAACTTCGTGGGAACCTCGGAGAGTGAAGAAGTGCTTGTTTTCTGGGGTAAACAAGCTCTGTTTTACTGTAATAGCACCAATGCCTGAGTGGTCCACGTGTTCGCACTCGCTTTTGTATCTCACAGACAAGTGGAAATTAATTAAAAAGTTAATCTCCTTCTTACAATTTTTACAATTTTTTATTTCATTCTCCTTATATCAAATACATGACGTAGGAGTGCATACAAATGTATATTCAGTCGGATATTGATAAACAGAATATTACCAAAATAAACCTTTTTCCGAAAAAGATGAAACAATCATTTGATGTTTTCTGAAGCCACCCTGACACTTGCACGACAGATGTGGCACGAAGAGGCACGCATTGTGGCGTGCCAGTGAGGGAACTAGTCGTGGGAGTGTGCTTGGGGTTTCGTCCAGTGCCTGATGCAAGCAAGGCAGTGGCCGAAATTTTGAAATTTTCAAAAATAAATTTTGAGGTGTCACGACATCATTTTCATGCCAGTGACGTGCCTAATGCGCAAACTATGCGCAACATATGCGCAACTCATGTGCAACTTTTGCGGGCCACTGTGTGTCACTGCTTTGTAATCCGTGCATCCGTGGCAACGTAAACGCCAGTGGAACGCAGTGGCACGCAGTGGCACACAATAGTACGCATAGTTTGTGCAGAGTGCGTGGGCAGTCGCACTCCAAATTCCTCCACGATGACTTCACGCATGCGCAACTATGGCGTGTCAATGAGGAACCATTCGTGCCCTGGCGTGACAACCTCGCAACTTATGCGCAAATAGTGCGTACTCTTGGTGCAACGTGGCGTAATGATGATTGCCATGGTGTGCCATTGCGTGACATAGATGTGCCACGTGTTCGTGGCAGATGCGGACCTAGTTCGTAACTAATGCGTGTCAGATGGCACGACATGGCGCAAACTGTGCTTAACTTTATCGTTATGAGAAGTTTCGTGACCCAAATGTGGCGCGTGTTGGCACGCAAGAATGCGGTCCTGCTCGTGATCAAAATGCGTGCAAGTGTCAGGGTAGCATAACATGTTTTCTCTCTTATTTTACACATATTCAGCTGACCCAACCCATTTAAATTCTAATTATCCCCCTTTGTCCAGTATTTTGGCCTTTGTCTTCAGTCATCTGTGTGACACTTATTATTTTTTACAGCTCCTTATTATTAGCAATAAAGTTTTATGATCGTATCAATTGTTCTTTGTTATTAGGACTGTGAAATATGCTTTTATTGTATGCTCTTTGTATTTTCACCTCTTGTTTCAAATGTTGTTTTCAGAATTGAAATAAAAAATATTACAAAATCGCTCATCTCTATTAGGTCAAACACACATAAAAGTTTTGACCGTTTTTTGGAGAGGATATTGAAAAAGTTGCTTTTTGCAAAAATAATTGCAAAAAAAGAATTTTCAGTCCACCGAGTCCTCCAAAATTGGCAACATCGGTATAAACGATTGGCTGTACTTAACTTTATCTCCATGTTGCAGTCACGATTAGCCATCGTGCTGAACTGTATTTCCTTAAACACAAATAAATAAATAAATAAATAAATAAATAAATAAATAAATAAATAAATAAATAAAACCTTTCCACATTGACGTCAAAAGACTGAAATTCCAACCAGCATTTTCTTCCCATCGTGAAACTTAAGATTTAACTAATTCAGTCTTGTTTGACAGAGCTCAATGAGCTCTGTCAAACAAGAATGAATTAGATAAATTCCCGGTTGCATTATGGGCAGAATTTGATGTTTAGACATCTGTGTAGAGGGGATTAAATTTTTGAAGTTCAATTTGCCACTTTTGTCCGCTCCTTGTCCTTTATCTCTATTTATGGTTTGAAAATATATGCACACTTCAGAAACATGCGTAAACAACCCAAATATCTGAGTTTATCTATGTCGTCAATTATTTGTTTAAATGATCCAGTTATCATACTTGACATTTCTAAAATATCAGTTCCTTTTAATTTTCGAAGGGTATATTAAAATCGGGTTCTACCGGGAGTTA
The DNA here is from genome assembly GCA_031216915.1 of Pictodentalium vernedei. Lineage (NCBI taxonomy): Eukaryota > Metazoa > Mollusca > Scaphopoda > Dentaliida > Dentaliidae > Pictodentalium > Pictodentalium vernedei. The sequence goes on along the minus strand of CM062291.1, from coordinate 26,828,939 downwards.
GAACTTTCTAGAATACTTTACAAAATTTGTCTAACAGTGTTTTTTTTTTACTTTTTGATTTCTACTTTTACCCCAGATTTCTTTCCTTTTCGGGTTGTATTACACACCCGTTCAGTCAGAATTTGGCTTACGAGAACTTTTATCGCCACATTTCATTTCTTTCGTCGTCTGTGTGTATTTGTTCTTGTTGTGTCCTTACCTTGAAGAAGGTCTTCATTAGACCGAACGCTAGGTGAATTTTTTTTTCCTATGCTGTTTGAGCTTTATTAAGACGAAGTTTTGTCGTCAATTATATATATTTCCATCACCCATATCGACTATAAATATATAACCCCCCCCCCCCCCCCCCAAAAAAAAAAAAAAAATTAAGTGTATCTCTCTTCGTTATTGCTAACTTCAAAATCTTTCAAAATGTCGACGAACCACACACTGAAGTTAAGAATTGCCTTCTTTGGGGCACGCTGACACTCCGTGCTAAGGCTACTGCACGTCGATATTGCACTTGTCTTCAACCGCTGCTAATCCTGCTTGTGCAGAGAGATAGTACGTTGTGGATTCTGACAGTTGGCCACCGCCCCTCGGCGGTTCCTTCCAGGTACTCCGGCTTCCTCCACCCATAAAACTGTTCGTCCCGACGAGACACTGACTGATGAAAGTGTCGTTAAACCATCAAAACAAACAAGCAAACAGATGTTTTAGGGCTCTTCTTTGTTCTCTTCCTGTTGTGTTTGTGTTTTCTTGTCAATTTGGAGGGTGGAGGGGGGGGGGGTGCCTGTTTGTTGTTGTTTTTTCTTCTTCACTGCTTCATATTAATCTTGTTTTAAGGACAGTTCATTTTTCACATCTCTTTGGAAGTTTTAAAAGTGCAATTCGATGCACCGAACAGGGATATGGCCAATGGGTCTGGAATAGGGGTATCCACTTGAAAAATTCCAATTGCATGACTCCATCTCCTCCCAGTTAGGAACTTTCCAACCGGCGCCTTCCGAAATTCTAACTTTATGCAAATCCAATTAAACACCTCCACCCACTCAAGTCGGATGTATTCGACAGAAGACGTTCGGATTTCAATATTTCGACATTATATCATATTTTAGCAATTTGGAATCAAGAATTTGTAACGAGTGAGAATGAGATACCCTGCAATCACATTCCTGGCATTAACTGTCAGTTGGGCAACTTCTTGATAAAATTCTTATAAAAGTTATTTTTGTCTCCATTCCCATTCCGGAGATTGTCGACAAGTTGTCGACAATCTCCGGAATGAGATTGGAATGATATGAAAGCTCCTCGGGTGACAGACATTTGATCAGCACGATATCGTGTAAATAATTCGTTGGTATGTTCTTAGCTGTTGAATTGAAAATATCTTTTTCATCAGATCGAACAATATGAAAGATAATTTAGTTAGAAACGCATGCGTGTGATAACGTAGTCCCATTCCATTGGTGCTGTTGGTTTCTTATTAGAGTACTTCTTTCTTCCAGCTGAAGTTGTGAAATAACTTGGTGCAATTTGCGGACATGGGAGATCAATAAATCTTTAGTGTATTTCCATTTGTAATGTAACGTCGTGTAAAAAATATTAAATTCTCTAACAATAGTACAACTGACAGGTAACAAAGGTCCATGCATGTCTTCATAATTTTAGACCTCAAAGCTTTGCTTGTGCTTTATCGATTTGGCCATCAAACATACAAATGGTTTTATATACACAAAAAATATATATGCGCGGGTGTGTTTTGCAGGACTTCTAGAAAAAAATATCTGAAAATATTTAAAACCTTTTTACGTTATTGTATGAAGAACATTATCTTACAGTGTGCACCTGTATGGTTTTGATGATCAGAGAGATTTATGGATTTGAAACATTCTCTTGCTTGGAAATCATTGATTTTTAACATTTTAAATAAAGATTCAACAACTGCGAAATTTAAATTTGTTTTTTATTTTATACACAGAATTTTGGTGTAGCCTTTCTTTCGTTTGTAAACCGTTTGGAAAGGTTTACAAACGTGGTATGTGGAGTCATAACGTAGTGACTAGTATTCTGTTGACAGAATGACTCCACATACCATGCGTGGTATGTGGAGTCATTCTGTCAACAGAATACTAGTCACTACATTATAAAGGTTATCCAAAAGAATCGGTGCCATGGACCAAAAAACTGTCCTGACATCAGAACGTTTCCTCCAATCCACGTCACAATACAAATTCGTAGGTGGCGCGGTGGCTCAGTTGGTAGAGGTGCCGGCTGCAAGCCGAGAGGTCCTCGGTTCGAATCCCACCTGCGGCAATCGCGTTGTGTCCTTGGGCAAGACACTTCACCCTCATTGCCAACGTGGGGACACGGTGGCGTTGTGTACTAAGGCGTACTGCACGTCTATGGTGCACCTGTCTTCAATCAATGCTAATCCCGCTTGTGTGGAGTTAGTATGTTGGGGAGCTGACAGTTGCTCGCCGTTGCTCGGTGGTTCTGTCCGGGAACTCCGGCTTCCTCCACCCGTAAACTGCCGCGGTCATGATAAGACGTTGTGCAGAAATGTGTGACCTTAAACACCAGTAAATAAATAAATAAATAAATAAATATAAATAAATAAATAAATAAATAAATACAAATTCTTAAACGATAAGCCGTTTTATATCAGTGGCAGGAAGAGTACTGTTTTTGTTGAGGGCAGGGCTGCTGAAAGGGCGGAGGTGCGGGTTAGTAGCCTGGAGTCAGGGGAATGAGAGAGGGTGCTGACCTAATTGCCCACTGAATCGGAATAAAAGCTGTGAGTCAGTTAGAAGTGGAATTTGTGGACCCAATGGAGACGCTCAGTCTGTTATGTACAATATTTTCTTCACTGAACCCAGGGATTCGAGGAAATGGCGACATTTGCAGTCCAATTTCCTGCTGTTACAAACAGAATGTGCAAATATCGCGGATAGCCGCCACGTTACTGTTTATGCCATCTCATATTCTCTCTGAACTGAAATTTATTATAGAAAAACATAAATACATTAGGCCTAAAAATGTTAAAAATCTGTTTCTCGGGTCCTCTCACATGGTCATTTTTGGCTGTTGCATGCTCTCTTTTTCTAACAAATGGAAACTTGAAAAAAAATTAAATATTTTATATCTGATATTTTATCCAAGTTATAAAATTGATAAATTTGTCCCTTGCGTGCAAAAAGGCTTTGCAACGCTAAAGCATTGCAATGCCTTCTCGCACTCAAGGGATGAAATACACCACCACCCATGCTATTCTGTAGATTATAAGGCATAAAACATAAAACAAACCAAGAACCTGAACTTTTGATGGCAAAGAAATAATTACAAAAATAAAATAAAAACTGCCCGCCCACATGCAATTTTACAACAAAATAGCCTGAGGAACAGAAGATCTACTTTGTGGGGCCTTATTCGTGTATATTTCGGAGTATATAAACATTTACACTGATCTGAAAACAGATACACCTTTTGGCTGCGCCTCAAGGTGCATCAGTTTCCAAACCATTTAAATGTTCATATACCACCGAATATACACGGATAACTTATAATATTTCGTGCATCATGATAATGCTTTAATAAATAGTGCATTGAGCGGGAAGTTCAGGAAACGGTATCGTGAGAAGTGGGCATATTTTGCGTGATGCGGTTTCATCTCGATAGCGATTATTTTGGAATTGTCCTGTTTCCTGTTTGGATAGTGCATGTGGGAAAAGCAAAGCCCCACAGTGATGGCACGACATTAAGCAGTAGCTGTCCCAACGCTCTGCCTGTGTCGTAAAAACCGGAATCCTCCTTGCTGCCGTAGTCTCATCAGTATCAAGAATTATTAAAACTGTTCTTTCTTTTTTCGGATGGGTGGGGGTCTTTTTTTCTTCAATCCTTCAATTTTATCTTCAGTCTTCTCGGTTCGAATCCTACCTGCGGCAACCGCGTTGTGTCCTTGGGCATGACACTTCATCACCATTGCCCATCTGGGGGCACGGTGACGTCGTGGACTAAGGCGTACTGCACGTCGATGGTACACTTGTCTCCAACCCTGCTGGTGTGGAGTTAGTATGTTGGGGAGCTCATAGTTGCTCGGTGGTTCTTTCCGGGTACTCCGGCTTCCTCCAACCGTAAAACTGTCATGGTCATGATTAGCCACAGTGCAGAAATATATGACCTTAAACCCCAATAAATATAAATATATATTCAGTCTTGTATTCAGTCTTCTCATTAATCTTATATCCCATGTCCACTGGCATCACATTATAAATATCGTTGAATATTGGAAAAACTTAAAATCTTGAAGTGAATTTGAAATATTGCTAGAAAGATTTTGTTCGACTGACTGGTTCTGTGTCAATTAGCTCCATCTTAAAACTTTATGATAAAAATTTTTAAAACTCAGAAACTTCTCTCCTGCTGTTGACTGTCGGTGGATATGACGTGGGTTGTCCCCGAGTGGCAATTAATAACAATAATTACGTTTCTTACAGGAATCATGTTAGAGTGCTTTAGAGAAATCTAAGGTATGGGATCGGGATCATCCAAACAGCAGAAGCCGAAATCGGCGCCGGTAATATCCAATTCTGTAAGAACGAAGCCAGAGAACCCTAGAGCGAACACCATAAACACAATATCACCGGCAACAAAGGAAAATGCAGTTGACAACACTGGTGGCAATAAAAAGGAGACGACGGAACAATTCAAAAGCGATGGAAGTGCAAGAGGCGATAAAGGCAGCAAAGAGGATGACAAGCTGAACAATAATTCTTCAAAACCTCCTGATAACGATAGCAGCGATGACGACTCAAGCTCACCAGGAAGTTCGCCAGCAAAATCACAAAATGTAAGTACCTTCTGTGCAGGGATCTGCGAATCACACATTTTTTGAAACGATTTGTGTCACTGAAATCTATATCGAATCGAATCTCGAATCGAGTATTAAAAGACAAGTTATTTCATATTACGCCAAACAGAAGTTACGGTACACTGTGATGACCCTTGCAAGACTGACTGAACACCTTTAACACCAATAAATAAATATTCTCTGTAGCACCGTTGCTGAATCAACAAGGCCTTGTAGGCATAGTTTTAGTTTTGACGGCTGAATTTGTTACTATTCACGTTCTTAAGAACGTGAATAGCAACAAATTAAGCCTTCAAAAATTAAAACTATGGATAATGTACTGGGCAAAATTCACTACTTACATAACAATTAAACATTGTCAATTACTCGATTAAATAGGAATTGAGCCAACATGAATGAATTGCCTAATGACAATTTTATCCAATTTTTGCTGGAAATGTAACAAACTGAAGTTAGTACGAGAGATTCGAAAAAAATGAATCTTGAGACTGATTCTGGATCGATCCCGAAGCAGATGTATGGTATCGATATCCGTTTAAACATTTATTCGTAACTCATGCAGAGATGATGTCGCGTGTCGTTACGTTTACTCATAAATAACATTTGGCCATATAGTAAGCTACACACGATTAATCAATGCACGGGGCCGGTGGGTGAACGGGCCTCCTCGAATCCCGATTTTGCACTGTTAAATGGCAGATAAATATATGTTCCAATGAGACTACAATCATCGCTCTCCGATTGGACGAGAGCTCGCTTAGTTTTTTCTATGTTTACGTCTCCAGTGGCATATGTTACAGTCTGACGTTACCATGTGAAATATTTAAAAGGTTGATAAAAAAAGGATGAGATTCAAAATGCCTATAAACTCATATTTTTCGATCATTCTATGAATATATACCTACAGCCCGCTTATAAGAAAGGTTGAGGTTACTCCGTCTCAGTTTAAATCCTGAACTTGTTCATGATTTGAACTGTGATAGAGTAATTTCGACCTTTATCTGAGTTATTGATGTTTTGTTGTCCAGTAACGCCTTGGGTACACGTGGGGTTTATTTACTAAATTTGTTACCGTTAAAGGTACTTTATTCATTGAAGTTGCCTTGTTCATTTCACGGTTTGGGTTTTGGGCTATGGATAAGGTATTATTGGATCATATACTTTGTGATGATGTCGGCAACACAGTCTGAGATTTGCGGCTCGGGCATCTGTTAAATCTCGACGCTTCGCGTCTACTCAAGCCTGAGATGGTGGGTTGTTGGGATAACGCTACGCGGTTATCGCAAAAGGCGCATACACATATACACTATACATGCACATGCATACACATGTTCCCGTGGAACTGAAATGTATCACTGTCTCGCTTTTTCATGTTCACGTCTGTTTCCATCTTACTCACTTTCAGAGCAATACGGCGAAGTATCATACCATGGTTATAGTCGAAAGGTGAGCATGGGAGGCTTAATGATAATGATAATTCATGGTAATGGGAATTCAAGTGCCTTACTCGGAACAACAAAAAGCTAGTGCTTCCCTCTCCGGTTAAGCTAGTACTCGCGGAAGCCAACCTATACACTTTGTTTATTCATTCTGTATGTTGAATATATGTATTTCATTTGGCACCAAGAAAATTTATTTCGCACCGCACAAAAATCTCATTTGGCACTAATAACAGCGTGAACTCTATTCGTTGGAGTGGAAGAACAGAATGACAGAGTGTGGTTTGGTGGGTAAAATTTGACAATAACTGGGAATCGATTATGTGTATAGCTCTGTCTTTATTACACGCCTGTTCTATGAACTCCCCATCTACAGCAACACTAAAATACAAATCTGTTCCGCACATATGTGCGGAACGGAAATCGTTGACAGACTATTTTTAAATTCAATTCTCTACAAATCGTGCAACGCAATTACAATTTGAATCGCTAGCGATAGCTGAAAATCGTCCCTTGAGTTCCAATGTGTTCTATGTGCCGTGTAGGCTGCCAGTAGGCACATAGAACACATTGCAACTCAGGGGACGAAATATTAACACGGGTTCCCCTCGCAAATTTGGTTGGCGATAAAATGTGTTGTCAGTGTTAATAGTTGTCAAATGAATTGCCGAGTGTCCTTCTAATAATTGTTTTATAGACGTGAAGGCGTGTAATAAACACAGAACGACACACGCGTGTGAATGGGCTAATCGATATGGCACTTGTGCCATCGCGGAAGGATAAAACTTGAGGCCTCTGGCCTCTCGTTCTATCATTACGCGCTGGCACTCGTGCCATATCGATTAACCCATTCCACACGCGTGTGTCTTTCTGTGTATTTACTTCCACGATTCTTTGGAAAACGACAAATTGTTAAAATTGCGTATTAATGTTATTCGAAGATTGTATATTTGACTTTGTACATTAGATTTGATTCAATTACGTGTTGTCTGTGTTCGACAACAAGGCATGGTCTGTGGGCTTCACTCCACGTAGAATTGCAAACTGGCAAGAACAAAAATAGTTATTAAACACTCTATCTCTTCGATTCAGTCGTTTCCAGTCAGGGCTCGAAATAAGCAGTGTAGCGTCGCTTTTTGCTATGCAGAACTTGTAAAAAGCTACACAATGTTCAATTATGTATAGCATTTTGCGATACAAGATAATCAACTGCAGCCTATTAGGCTGCAGTTGATTATCTTGTATCGCAAAATGTAATTGAAAATTTGCAAACAAATTTGAAAACTAGTTCACTGATGCCGCAGTTTACTTCTGATTGTGGAACATTCCAGGCATAACTCAGATTAACTCTCCATCAAGCATCATCAGCAACTTCATATGTAAGATGAATTCTATTGGTTTAAATTCTTCCTGTTTTTACAACATTGTGCATAAAATGTCCATTAAAAATAACTTCAAGCCCAACAAATTAAACATCCCAACTTCCATTTTGAGAACTCTGTTAAACAACCAAGACGTCAGTTGAAAATATCCATGTCCATGCAACCCTCAAAGGTAGTTCATTTACAAAAGCATAGTAAATGTTTCATTTGTTGCAGATCATTTGGAAATGCCCAGAAATGGATGGAAACTATTCTATCAACTTTGAAGAATTCAATACAAAACAGCATAACATAACTTTGGTATACAAAAATAGCTATGCAATTTTTACAAAATGCTATTCATTTTTTGGAAATGTGTAGCATTTTGCTACGCATAGAAAAAAAAGTTATTTTGAGCACTGTTTCCAGTGTAAGAATGTCATTATGTTTGACAGTTTTGTTGAGGAAATATTCTTTAATGGTACTCTCAAACTCAAGGGAGCGTCCGCTGGAAATTATCTTTCTGAAATCAGTCGAATTGTCAGATTTATTGTCTAACTAAACCTGTAGACCTCCGCGATGAGAATATGCCTTGCATCCGCATAAGGTATCACTGAACTAAATACATAGTACAGGTCACGTACACATATTTTTCAGGGAATTCCCTACAAAAGCACACAAAAAGTAAATTGTATTTTTTAGGCCCAAAAGTCATCAAATCACCCTCTTTTTATCAGAAATAATCAACAATAATGCAAGATGTCAATAGAATGTTTCAAACGCTTATTGAAACAATATATTTCCCCAAGGCTGTTTATTTTTAAACATTGCATCATTTCCGAGTGTAACATTTCAGGGCCGATAACTCGAATTCAGATATATAGTTCAGGGATACCTATAATTATCCCCAGCCTTACCAAAGACACATTTTACCACTTCCATGAGATAAAAGAGGCATTTCTGCATTAGAACCAACTTTTGGTTTCTGTTGAGTCAAAAACATGGGAAATTTGTCTTTTTAGGAAAAGTGTCCAAACTTTGTCAAATGGGCTTAAAAACTGTATTGCCTCCAAAGATTTGTCTAGCCTGTTTCCTAATAAATTAGCTGAGAGGGATGAGAATTTACAGCTTTCTTTTCAACATTTCAAGGCGGATAACTCTAATTCAAATATTTAGTTCAGCGACACCTGTAAAGTCTTCCTGTAGAAGTAAAATTTAATGTTTGTGTGTGAGGTTATTGAGAACACACGCACTTTGAGACCGATCTTCGCCACTAGTTTATCTTCCATCTTAATGTTCAAATTATTGGGTAATAAACTCTTATTGTATACAATACAGGTTGACGGAACTTTATTGTTTCAAAATAATGGCCGTAACAAACAACCATTTCAAGGGTCGACCGCCATCAAACTGCTTACTAACAGCATAAAGCTAAAAAGAACCGCAGGCGATTTGTCGAGTTCATAAAAAATATGTTTGATCGATTTGTTATATAACTGAAACAGAAAGCAAACGTAATTATGATACTAAACCATTATCCCATTAATTCTCCAAGACAATAAAATTGTCAAAAAAAACATTTGGTGCAAATTCACGATCAATTATCCAAACAATATATTTAATTGCACTGTAAACCTCTTCACGAGAACATGGCATGTCCAGTCGCGTGCATACAGGTAGTTGAGCGAACAGTTCAGAAAAAAGTAACAGTAATTTAACCTTCTGAAAGTGGATGGTATTTTCTGTGCCAGGTAAACTCCATCAATAAAAGAGTCCACAACCATTACTTAGGGTAGACCAATTAATATTTTCAACGTGCAGCCTTTAGGCTGCACGTACAAAATATTAACTGGCCTACTCATCGCAAAACAGGGCTGGGGTATTCGTATTCAGTCGTATTCTAACACAGTTTTTCAATTATTCATATGTGTCCAGCATTAATTAACTTTAATGAATACATGTATTCGCATTCAAATACATTAATACTGAGGTGTATTCGTGAATTTATTTTGAATATCTTTTTAATACTACCTATATTTGGAGTTTCAGAAGTATTATATTAAATAAAAGGTAGGATCGCGGTGGCTTTCTGGTTACGGCATTGGACTTCAAACCGTAAGGTCCACGGTTTGACCCCCGCCAGAGATAACTGCGATGAGTCCTTGACCGAGGCACTTAATCCCGATTGAGGGCACGGTGGCACTGTGTACTAAGGCAATAGTACCTCGTGTTTTCAACCAATACTAACACTGCTTTTGTGGAGTTAGTGCGTTGGGGAGTCTGACAGTTGCTCGCCGCTGTTCGGTGGTTCTCTCGGTGCACTCCAACTTTCTCCAACCGTACAACTGCCCGACGCGAGATAAACCTGGCTGAATAAAGTGTTGTCAAATGGTGTACACAGATCTGTGTCTACAAACTATAGAAAACAAATTTATTCCTCGTGTCAATAATACATATTTACTAATCCATTATACATGCATTATTTAAAAACCACTAAGTCAATAATTTATTCTTCAAATACAGACAATGGTCTTAATTATCCAGAAGCTTATCAGCATGTAAATTGCTTATGTAACAAAGGCCAAATGCCGTCATGGCATTTCAAATTGTTGAATGCGTGAAAAATAAAAATCTTTAAATACTCCTGTTAGAAGAGCATTTGTAAAAATATACGCCGGGAAATGTACCAATGGGACGCGGACCCGGCCAAATTTTGATATTTGGAACTGAAAGAACTCTGCTTCCTTGCATACGAGCGTTCAATGGCAGCCAACATAGAGGGCATTTCGATGACATTTCTATGTCATCTTTGTCGATCAGTTTGCCAAAATATTTGCACTGACTATAGTTCGGCCCAACGAAAGAAAATTTTAATTTTTCGAACCGATTAATGACAGCCTAGACTGTTGATATATCGAAGCGCACTCTTCGTGGACTGCTGATGGCAATAGAGGACATTTCGATAAACTGACAGTCCATGCAATCAGATCCACTTCTCCTTTTGGTCATTTTCACAATTCACGCTCCAACAGGTGTTGAGCTGATTTTTTTTGTGGGGACACGTAATAGTGGACCCACCGGGAAATTTCCCAGTGGACCATACGTTAATTCCGCCTATGAAATACACGCATATATATATTTAATAATATTTTTGGGGAGAAGATTTTTAATTCATTTCAATTTTTTTCTTTTAATTAATTTATTTTGCAGAGAAAGCACAGAAACTGTTCTAAATACAGCTCCGTAATCAAAATTAATAGCAACATGTTTTTTCCAAAATAAATGATACATGTCGAGAGGATTATTTTCACAAAAATCTCGCGTATTAAAGAATTTAGACTAATGCGTGCAATGGTTGCTTGACAAGTATATAGAAACAATAACGTTATAGAAAATCAGCACACAGAAGGATAATTTCTTCTGATAAACAGAGATTATTACCATTACGTGGATGTACAAAATATGTATCCGAGTCTCGCTCCGGGTTCTAAGGGCAGATCACGACGAGACTCGGATACATATTTTGTACATCTACATAATGGTAATAATCATTTTATCTTACAATATATTGGGGACAAGTTAAGAATGTAGACGAATATATAACGAACTATTTATTCGTACGGATGAACAAAAAGAAAAAAATGGAACTCACGCGAAAGGAACGTGCTTGTATCCGACCCCTGATACAAACATCTGATTCAGGGGCTCAGATACATGACAGTTGCGGAGTTAATACAGACAAAATACATGTTGATTGTAAGATAAATGCGGCTATTATAAAGAAAAAAATATGTTTGTTGATGCAATACAGGAGCTGCATTGAAACTGTAAACAAACATAAAAACAATGCATATGTTGGAAATTACTGTTCTACTTTAAACAAGATGATTTAAAATATCTTTGGACTGACTGAAACAGTTGCTGTATTTTTTTAATTTTTAATAAACGCAGAGTTTAAAAAATATATTTGTCACATACGCATATAGTATGGCCGCCGTGTGCTGGTCACTTTCCACGGTAGGCGATATTTCCACGGACGCAATTAAATTTCAAACACTAATTATAGGAATGATCATAAAAAATTTAATTAATGAAGTACAGGGTTCAACCCGGTGCTCATTAATTAAAATATTGCGTGATGATTTCTGTTAACTGGTAGAGAGTGCGGTGGTTCAGTGGTAGACTGTTGGACTTCTATGCTAAAGGTCTCGAGTTCGATCCCCGTCCCGGACGACCCGAATTGTGTTCTTGGGCAAGACACTTTATCCCAGTTGCCTACATGAGAGCACGATGGTGCCGTGTACTATGGCGCACTGAAAGTCGATGGTGCACATGTCTTCAACCGCTGTAACCCTGCTTGATCGGAACTTGAACAGAGTTAGAATGTTGAGAAGCTGACAGTTGCTCGTCGATGCTCGGTGGTTCTTTCCGGGTACTCCGGCTTTTTCCACCCGTAAAACTGTAAGGGTCACGATTAGCCATTGTGCATAAGTATGTGATCCTAAACACCAATAAATAAATAAATATTAACTGGTAAACGCATGCGTGGACATCATTGCCAACGCGTGTATTACGACCACTCTTGGGCGACTGTACTGCAGTTAACCTTTTACCCAACAAACGCCCGCATCCGCCCACGTAATATGCAAATTCAGCAGTTGAAAAAAAATTATTTTTCAAAAAATTTCAACAAAACCATATCATGTGACCCCTCGTTGGAACGAGCTCGTTCCAACGAGGGGTCACATGATATGGTTTTGTTGAAAAGTTTTAAAATCATGATATTAAAAATAATACATTTTGATATCGTATGCGTTGGGTAAAGAGTTAAGTGCCTTGTTGTGGAACGTTTTGAGTGAGTTCATTTCGGAAGTAGAATTGAATTAATATTCTCTTATTTTCATTAACTGTCTACCTAATATAAATATCAGACGACATTTGCAGAAAATATTTCCTGAATAACAAAATATTTTCATTTTTTATCTTGGAAACATAGCTTATGACCTTTCATTGGAACGAACTCGTTCCACTGAGGGGTCATCAGCATTGTTTTTGAGGCAAAACTTCAAAACAAATACACAGAACGACACGCGTGTGTGGGAGGTAATCGATATGGCACGAGTGCCAGCGCGGAAGGATAAAACGAGAGGCCGCAGGCCTCAAGTTTTATCCTTCCACAAGTGCCATATCGACTGACCCTGTCTTACGTATGTGTCGTCCTGTGTTTATCACACGCCTTCGCGTCTATAAAAAACAATTAGTAGAAGGACACTCAACAAATAATATGATAACTATCAACAAAAAGAACATATTATATCGCCAACCACATTTGCGAGGGGAACCCGTGTTACTATTTCGTCCCCTGAGTAACAATGAGTTCTATTGTGCATACTGGCACATAGAACACATTGGAACTTAGCGGACGATTTTCAGCTGTCGCTAGAGATTCAAATTGTAATTGCGTTGCACGATTTGTAAAAAACTCCGGTTAATTTTCGCTTCTATTTAAAAATAGTCCGTCAACGATTTCCGTTCTGAACATATGGGCGGAACAGATTTTCATTTTCCGCATGGCTTAGTGTTGCTGTAGATGCGGATTACATAGAATAGGCGCGCAATAAACAATAAAATTGGGCTTGCCATTTTTGTGAACATAGCTGGCCAGCTTTAGTCCTCACGTTAGTTACAAGATTAAGTTACCCATTATATGATAAAAAACGTATTCTTAATTTTGTCATTATTTGACATGGAATTTCTGATCCTCGTTCACTCACATCGATCTGAGCCTTATCAAACCTCGGCTCAGATCACTTTTAAATAAACTCGGTACAGAAATTTCATATGAAATCTTGATTCAATAGCGAACCTCCATATGTAGTATGATTAATATTTGGAAGCTAGAAAGTCAGTTATTCACGAGTTCCGAAAACAAATAAAACTTAAAACGACTTTTCAATGGAGACGCCCAAGAATTTATCTTCAATGGTAGTTTCAAAACGTGCAATTATAAAGTCTGAGTCAATATGGAAATATTTAGCACAGTAAATGTACGAACGACACAAAATTGGCAGATACCCTTTTATGAACAATTAGAAGAGATGCGGGAAAACGGAAAATTTCCAGATATGGAAAGGAAAATAAAGAAATCAGAAACTTTTGGAACGAGATGAAAGAGAACTTTTCAAAATGTGCTTTGAAGACCATCGGCCTACTCTGGAAATACGTTCGGTCGAAATAATTATTCCGGCAAGCAATGTTTCCGTCAATGGACCTCCAGGTTTAACCGGGTTGTTCTTTTGACTAAAACGTTGCTTGTCCGTGTGGTTCATTCCCACTGGACCATTTCCCTTTAGACCAATTCCCACAAGGCCAATTCCCAAAAGACCAACTGATGTGTTCTACTTTTAAAATAATTCTATATCAATAATTTGATATATTTATAAATATTTATAAATGTATTTAATGTTATTGATATTCAAGCCTGAAAATAAGCAGTCTGTCATTTGCAGAATGAGGTCCCCAGAGGGTGAATTTCCTGATGCTATCCCATACAGTGGGCCAGATTATCCTCTGGGTACCTCTTTCTGTTCATGTTTGAGACCTTGATTCAGGTTGAGGTTCACAGAGGTTAAATTTAGTGATGCTACCCTGCTGTGCAGGGTAGCATCACCAAATTCACCCTCTGGGGACCTCATTTTTCTGATGATAGTCTGCTTATTTTCTGGCTTGTTGATATTTTATATTGGGCAGATTTTCCATAACAGTTGTTATAGTAATCACACACTTTCAAAGGCTGTGATTCTTTTTATTATTTTATTTATCAAATAAAGTGCTTATCAATAAATAAATGTTTTCTTAATTATCCTTAATCAACCCTTAATCAATAACAGTATGTAGTTGGTCTAAGGGGGATTGGTCTTTTGGGAATTGGCCTAAAGGGAATTGGTCTAAAGGGAATTGGTATAGTGGGAAGACACCGCCCGTGCCCGTTTGCATTACAACTGGAGGAGACACTTGCGAGTTATTAAGGTAGTTCTGCAGAGTAATTTATTTATTATTTACTGGAGTTTAACGACACTTTCGACATCCGTATTATATATTAAACACTAGTTATTGTAATATTTTTTTCGACCGATCTCATTTCCGGGGAGGAGGTGGTCTTCCTGGCACATTTTGAAAACTGCTCTTTCATCTCGTGTCAAAGGCTTTTTGTTTCTTTATACGTTCCCTCCCAAATCAGGAAATGTATCGTTCTTCTGTATCTCTTTTAATTATTATACGACCCACGCGAGTCACGATATTTTCGATATCATTAACTGATAATATATTCACCAATAATGATGTAGTCCAGAATAATTGCATATCGGAAATCGTCACATCAGGCGGAATCGAGAAGTTTGCTAATTTCTGCGCTGAACAACAAAACAAACAGTAGCACAGAAAAAACACACGCAAAGAGAGATAACATAATTCTCTTTACAGTCCAATCAATCTGATACTTAACACACAAGAAATTGCAAAATAAAAAAGTTTGCTTTCAAACGAAGCAAATATCGTCGGCTGAGTGCTAGAATGTTCTATGTCCCTATGGGACATAGAACATTCTAGCACTCAGGCGACGATTTGTCTAAATAACAACATACTACAAATCCCCCAAAATCCCACCACGGGAATTATGTTTTTGAAGACTTATTTCTTCGTGAGAAAATAAAAATAGTCCAATTATATCCCAAACCACCAAGAAACTGTTATACAAATATTTGTATTATTTTGGGGCAGGAATTAGTATGCAAAATAACATGTGAAAAATCCCCATTAATCCCATCACAGGAAAATGGTTATTTTGGGATGAAAACATTGAAAAATTCAGTAAAATCAGCGAAAATTGGAATCTGCTCAGTTCTCATTAAAAGAGTTCAAATACCAATCATTTAGTGCTTAGATCAAAATGACCGTGTATAATATAATACCTGAAATCCCAGTTACTGAACACAAGAAAAGGTGAAATGTTTGGGTGAAAATTGTGAAAAAGTAAATAAAATGTACAAAAATTGGCATTTCATCACTACTCGTTCAAATAGTACCAAGCACAAACACTGTCATCGTATTATACACTAAATCGGTAAATACCTCTCTTAAACTCCAAATAAATGGTAGCAAGATGAAAGTGTCAATAACACTGCAGATCAGCTTGTCTAGAAGGGTCGAAACTAAATAGAAAGCTCCAGTAATTCCAACTCATTTAATCAAGTTTCTACAGAACAAACATCACACCAAAGCTACATATGAAATCTTAAAAAGATCGAGTGAGGGATGCGACCTGTGGGGTGTACTAATGGAATTGTTGACAATTTATGTGCCAAATCCAAGAAGGCTGCTGTCGGCCATGTTTTTCAACGAAAATCTGAATAATTAGATAGTTCCCACCTGGACATCACACCAAAGATGCATATGAAATTTTAAAAAAATCGGATGAGAGATGTGGCCTGTAAGTTGGGCCAGTAGAATTGTTGACAATTTATATGCTAAATCTAAGATGGCCGCTGACATTTTTTTTAACGAAATTCTCAACCAATTCGATAGCTCTCATCTAAACATTGCCCCAAGGCCACGTATGACATTTGGAACTGATGGAGTGAGAGCTGCGGCCTGTGGGGTGTGCTAAAGGAATTGTTTTCGGGCGGGCGTTCTACCGCAGATGTACTTGTGAGGTGATTTTAGTGTCAGGTATGGGGAAAATTGCGCAACTCACAAGTGGGTTTTTCGCACCTCACAAGTTGAAAAAATCCCACAAGTGGTTGGTGTACTAACGGTTTTATCCCCAACCTCACAAGTAACGACTTACACGGACGGTCACCTCACAAGGCCATCTGCGGTGGCCCGGACGGACGGACAGGCGACGGATCGCAACCCATCTCAATAGCTCATACTTGACGTTGTCAAGTTGAGCTAAAAAAATGTGATTTTGGGCGTAAAATGTTTTTAAAATTATCGTTATATATAAATGTCATACATAAAAAAATAAATATAAAATAATAACTGCTACAATGTCAGTTCAGATAATCTGGAGTTCTGATCAATGATTCTGCCGCTATGCGAAATCATGGTAGAAAGTCCAATGTGAAAATTGTCTAGATGCGAATGTGACGTCTCTCCTATTTCCTATTTAAAATCTCGATGCGTTGAGGGGAGAAGTTGATATTTGAGAAAACTTCGACAGCACTTCAATATTTTGTGAAAACGCATTTCCATGTGCGTCCAAGAGGAGGTTGAGTACAACAAAAGATGTTGTTAAAGACTGGTACTCTTCTTGTCTCTAAAGAGAACTTTGGGCAGTCATCGAGTGTTCTTACTCTTTTTGTAAAAAAAAACATGTACGGTCAGTCTCTATTCACATTGGCCCTAACTACCTTCATGTGTTTTGAGAATAAAACAGTGGTTTTCTTTCCTTTTTTTCATTCTCGTCATTTTCATGCTTACTTTTATCATATAACTCGTCCGTTTTGTTCACTTTAAAACATTTGATATTTTGCTTTCATATCAACCAGTGATAAATAAAGCCTTCCGTCGATTTCATTGGTCAATTTCAAAACTAGGCAAGTTTTTTGGCTGAACAAAATACAACTGGGCCATATTTGCATAATTTGCATAATTGGGGTTGAAAGATTTCATTGGTCAATTTCAAATATGGACAGTTTGATTGGCTGAACATAATACAACTGGGTCACATTTGCATAATTTGAGTAGGGAGAATTTACGTTATCTGTCCTATTTTGGTTGAGTTACATTGCCTTAACCCTTTTCCTAACATAACGACCAAAACCGACCAGTGCTATATACGAAAAGCATAGTTATGACCCCTCATTGGAACGAGCGCATCGCGCTCGTTCCAATGAGGGGTTTCATAACCTATGTTTTGGAAGCAAAATATGAAAACTTTTAGTTATATGATGATGTTTTTTCCAAGTGTCATCTGCAACACACATTAGGTAAAGGGTTAAAAAGTTATACTAAGTCGTCAATTTGTGCATATGTGTATCATATGATAAATAAAATATGAAATAAGTGTTTTTCTCATGTGATATTTATGAAACTTGTTCGAATTTTTCGTTTGGTGCTCGCCAGAGGCTCGCCCAAACGGAAAATTCTCGTTTCATAAATATCATATGAGAAAAACACAATTTCATATGCTCTATTTATGTTTTTATTTTTACGTAACAACTATATAGATATTTAACCCCTTTCAAGCGTATCACACACACAATTTTTCGTAAACAACGCAGTAGCATTCCATGACAAGATGACACAGACGAAAAATTGGAAACGAGAGTATAATTTAGGAGCAGTGGAGTCCGTGGAGCACTTTCTATCAGAATATCAAAAATTTCAGTCTAACAGAATATAAGATTCACTGGGAGTATACTGGGAAGTAAGATGGGAGAATGAAGGATATGTTTGTTTTGGGAGACACCTACACAGAACGACACACGCGTGTGAATGTGTTAATCGATAAGGCGCGAGTGCCAGCACTGAAGGATAAAACAAGAGGCCGCAGGCCCGAGTTTTATCTTTCCGCGATGGCACAAGTGCCATATCGATTAACCCATTCACACGAGCGTGTCGTTCTGTGTTCTGCTTTCAGGGGGCGCGGTGGCGTCGCGGTAACCGGTTCTCGTCAGATCACCGAAGTTAAGCAACGTCGAGCGCGGTTAGTAGTTGGATGAGTGACCATTTCAGCGACTAATTCGCGCTCCCGCGTTGTGTCCTTGGGCAAAGCACTTAACCTCGATTGCCTACATGGGGCACGATGACGCTGTGTACTAAGGCGTACTGCACGTCGATGGTGCGCA
This sequence comes from Pictodentalium vernedei, assembly GCA_031216915.1. Lineage (NCBI taxonomy): Eukaryota > Metazoa > Mollusca > Scaphopoda > Dentaliida > Dentaliidae > Pictodentalium > Pictodentalium vernedei. The sequence goes on along the minus strand of CM062291.1, from coordinate 26,810,440 downwards.
TGTCTTCAACCAATCTAACCCTACCTGTGCCGCGGTGCAGAGTTCAGAGTTACGATGTTGGGAAGCTGACAGCTGCTCGTCGTTGCTCGGTGGTTCTCTCCGGGTACTCCGGGTTCCTCCACCCGTAAAACTGTCACGGTCACGATTAGCCTTTGTGCATAAGTATGTGACCTTAACCACCAATAAATATAAATATATATATATATGTACACGCCTTCCCGTCTATCAAAATCAATTATTTTTAGGGCACTCAACAATTCATTTGACAACTATCAACGAAAAAAGAACACATTTTATCGCCAACCAAAGTTGCGAGGGGAATCTGTGTTACTATTTCGTCCCCTGAGTACCAATGTGTTCTATGTACCTACTGGCGCATATAACACATTGGAAATCTGGGGATGATTTTTAGCTGTCGCTATGGATTCAAATTGTAACTGACATGCACGATTTGTAGAAAACTCACGTGAAATTTCGCTTATATTTAAACATAGTCCGTCGACGATTTCTGTTCCGCACATGTGTGCGGAACTGATTTTCATTTTCCGCATGGTTTAGTGTTGCTGTAGATTTCAAAGAACAGGCGTGGAATAAACTGAAGGTGGTTAGTATGTTTATCTGAGAGACTGAGAAGAATGGGTTACGGGATGTCATCACACAGTTTGTTTCCGGGTGTTAGGAGGAACGGCGAGGCGTGGGGATACTGAATGGGAGCACTGCTTTGATCAAGGCCTTGTCACCTGACAACGGCAACGAATTATAAGCTGGTCAAAGTGTTATTATTATTACAGTGAGGTGGCGCAGCAATTATTTAATCGTACACCCAGTTGGGTTGTAGGATTAAATCATTAGCGACCCTCTCATGAACACAAAATGGATTCTTCCACTTCCTTGTGAATTATATTCCTTAGGGTGGTGTCATTCACGACACATTCTGTCGACACATGTATTTTTGAAATTTAGTTCGATCAGTGTTATCATTTATCATCTCACCATTCGTGACTAAAATCAAACTTCTGAGTATGTGGCGAACAAACCTCCACCACTTGCCTCACTCCCCAGACAATCGCAACACCACCTCCGCTCTGACGTAAACCAAATCCAGCAATTCCATTCTGCCATACTGAAACCTACCGCTCTTCTTTCTTCCCATGTGTTACAAATATATGAAACAATGTACACAACGCCCCCCTGAGTTCCAATGTGTTCTATGTGCCAGTAGGCACATAGAACACATTGGAACTCAAGGGACGAAATATCAGTTCGCAACAATATATCATTGACACATTTCAAGAGATTCCTCAACCGAACATACCAAAGACCGCTCCATTCCTTAGCGGATCAAAATCACGTATATATGCCACTACAGGTTAAGACTTTCCTATAGTAATCTGAATTTTGATTTATACAATAACCATCTTCAGCACTCACCATATTGTCCCTGGGGTAACCTTGAAACCGCAGAGCATAATACGTTACGCTGTCCTCTCAATCATGGCACTCGCACCGGGAACCTGAGTACATCCCCTGTTAATATTGATATTGGTACTCTGCTATTTGGTTGGTTATCTCGAAACGATCAGTCTAGTATTTGGCGCACTACAAGACTGCATTATCCAGACTGACCGATTTCAGTAAAGATCTTATTCTAAAAGTGAACTACGCACAAACTCACTCACTCTACCCTTTTTGGGACCTTTAGCATTGTTGGGATCCTGGCCCTTAACTAGCAGAGTCCTGGTTTATCTCTACCGCCACACTACCCAGGATCAGAGCTGTATATGTGAAAATCTTTGTCAATAAATAAAAATTGACTCTAAATGAGATCACCTATTGGCATGCTCTGTTGAACTGAATTAATTAAATATCTGTGATTGGTAGGCTCTGTGGCAGTAGAAACTCAAGTGTACATATTATACCGTAGTAGCTTGGTGTACCAAATGTTCACCACAAGTGGTGAAGTGGTGTTAACCGCGAGCCTTCGGTGCGCGGTTAACACCACTTCACCATGAGTGGTGACATTTGGTACACCAGCTACTTTGGGTATATTTTATTTATACCATGATCGTCAGGTTATTAAGAGTCGCTATGATTTTTTTCTCGGTTTTACTGAGCACCAGACGTACATACGATCGAATCTGTTTTTGTTTACACGAGCATCGGTGGGCGGTACTTCCGCTGTCAATTTTATCGCCGAAACGAAATGAAAAAAAGAAACTGAGCCTTTTTCATTTTAATAACATAATAACATACTATTTCGAGTTGCCAGTTGCCACTTCCATTTCACTCCTCGCGAGGCGACGTGCGATAAATTTAGACAAGTTTGCATTCAGGTCGACGTCACCAAAGGTCAACGGGGATGTAGTTCTACTGCAGGTGTAGTATTTTACTATTGAAATCCCATTACTGGCGTGTTCATCACGGTTGGTGTGTAAAGCTAAATGTCATAGGTTTTTCATATACAGTAGAATAGGTAATCATGGTATAAAAACGTATCAGTGTACTAAATGCCGAATTCAATATCTTAGCTGACGGTTTGTTCTTCGGTGCCTCGCCGCGGGTGCTTGATCTGTTATAGGTTGTGTTTCTCTCAGTAGGTCTGTCCCCTCCCCACCTTTCCCAAAAAGAACATACCTCGACTGTTTTTTTTATTTTTCTCTTCTTTTCTTCCTTTTTCTTCCTTCTGATTGTATTTAAACAATTCTGTATCAGATACCTTCCCACCTTCTTTGAAACTTATGAAGAAACCAGGGAGAAGATTCAAATAAGCATAAAACTTTCTGTTGAATCTCTTACCATAATAAATGGCTAACATATCTGTACAAAAATGTTCTCTGTATTAGAATTAGAGGTATATTTGTTTACATATTAGTCTAATGTACTTTTTTCAATAAATATTGTTTAAACGTGTATGCCTGGAATTTAGTTCGATCTCTATTATTATTTATTGCACGCCTTTGCTTTTATTTTCATAAAATACACGTTTTTTCGGCTAAAAACGAAGCGAACAATTATTTTTTTTTTGTATTGTCCTTGAACAATACGGATCACGTGCGTGTACTATTTAACTATTTCTTTTTTTTACGTTTGGTTTATTTTTGGTAATAAGTTATGTTTTTAATATTTTTTAGTAAACTGTACGCGTGCAATAAATACAGAACAGCATACGTGTTCGAACTGTCATTTTTACCGCATTCGATCGATTTCGATGGAGGGATAAATAGAGGATATGGAATGAATGTTTTTCTCATATCATATTTATGAAACGAGTCGAAGAATTTTCCGTTTTGGCGAGCCTCTGGCGAGCGCAAACGGAAAATTCGGACGAGTTTCATAAATATTAAAGGAGAAAAACACTCATTTCATATTCTATTTATCATATGACACACACACGCACAAATTAGCCACTTAGTATGACTTTTTAACCCATCACGTAACTTGAGTTGCAGACGACACTTGGAAAAAACATCCTCGTAAAACTAAAATTTTTCATTTTTTGCTTCCAAAACATAGGTTATGAACCCTCATTGGAACGAGCTCGTCGAGCTCGTTCCAATGAGGGGTCATAACCTATGTTTTGGAAGCAAAAAGTGAAAATATAACAAAAAAATGAATGGCGTTTTTCTTGTAGGTAAAAGATTATTACAATATAACCCACCCTAAATAGGACAGATAACGTAAATTCTCCCTACTGAAATTATGCAAATGTCACCCAGTTGTATTTTGTTTAGCGAATCAAATTGTCCAGTTTTGAAATTGACCAATGAAAGCTCCCAACTCTAATTATGCAAATTATGAAAATGTGGCCCAGTTTTATTTTGTTCAACCAATCAAATTGTCTAGTTTTGAAATTCACCAATGAAATTGACGGAAGGCTTTATTTATCACTGATTAATATGGAAACAAAATATCAAATGTTTTAAAGTGATCAAAACGGACGAGTCATATGATAAATATATTTATTCATCAATATCGTCCCTTCAGTGCAACAAGGCGCCATCTGCAATGCTAAGCTCATTATCAGTTATCACCGATTCGGAGTAAACATTGCTAATAAACAGAGGACCAACGACTGTGAAATTCTGTCACCAATACTAATACAGACAACAGCAGAGGTGTGACAAATTTTTGCTCCAGACTGCTGGCAAAGTGAGAATACACCCGTAATGCCTGTAAAGATGAGCGAGGGTCTCGAAAAAACAATGGAGTTTTTTTCCTATTCATTCTCAACCAGTTGTAGTGAATAATGCATAACAATAACTTCAGATGTGAAAATAAAACTTTTATTAGAAATTGTCGAAATTTGGCAAACAAAAATTAAATAAATTGGCATGGCGGGGGTTCGAACCTACGCCGAGACAGTTTCCTTCGGCACCAACCGCCTAGCGAAACTATACTGAACCACGCACACCACTCGGCCACCGTGGCCGAGTGGTGTGCGTGGTTCAGTATCTGGGTCTGTCGGTGGCCGAGTGGTGTGTGCGTGGTTCAGTATACCCTTGCTAGGCGGTTGGTGCCGAAGGAAACTCTCTCGGCGTGGGTTCGAACCCCCGCCACGCCAATGTAAACAAAACCAGCGTCCTTTCTTAATTCTATGGCATCCGAGAAATTTGAAAAAGACAAGTGTCGCTGATTTCTTCTGAGGTGCAGTTCGTAGAATTAAGTACTCAAATGCAGCAACTATCTGATGAATAAAAAAAATTAAATAATTGACAGATCATGTCTGTAACAGAATGGTTAATGGAATTTTGCCATTATTGAACCCAGAACACGGGAAATAACACACAACACAAGCGGCAGCCGCTGTACCCTCAGAAATCATATCAGTGCAAAGATAATGACATGTAAAAATCATGACGTACACACTAAGGTTTCAGTTTCTCGTCGGATAAAAGGGACAATGTACCCGACGGTGCATTCAGATTTCCGTTATCTTTGTTATGTTTAACTGAAGGAGAAATTTTAAAATCGAATTCTAGGATGAAAACAAAAACAATAGCCAAATATGTGTACCTACTCACTCAAGTGTCAAAGTTTAAATTTGAGTTGCATTTTGAAATAGAGAGAGCGAAAAAAAAATGCCGCAGCCTAAGCAACCAAAGAAAACTGCAAAAATAATCAATGCGCTCCCTTCAAAAGTCTTTTCAATTTATCAAAGCAACAAGGAAACCGTTTTGAACGTCTTAGGATCGTTAATGGTTCTCTGTCCATTTTGCAGTTCACTTCAACTACAGAGGGGGAGAACTCTCGTCTTTGAGAAAGACGACAATGGGAATAGTAATCGATTGCACTCGTTTACATCAATAAGAAAGACAATTGTGTAGGTTAAAAACACCAGATTCTCACCATTGTTATAATCTTTTGTCCTCGAACATACATGCCATTTTATTTACGTCATTCTGGCCTATCTCGGCAATAGTTATAAAACACTTTAGTCAAAAACAATTTTGTAGTCCTATTGCTAGGCTTGCTGGTTGCGTTTTGGGACTCGCAGTGCCGTGCAAGTGGATTGGTAAGTACCATACTCTACGCCATGCTTAACCCTTAGAACCCCGCATGTCGACCCGAGGAGCATCGTCCAGTATAAGCCCACTCCCTGCAACAAATCGGCGATTCTATTTTGGGGCTGTGAGATTTGTGTGGATGACCAATGAAATGGGGGTTCAGTAATAATTATATCCTACAGCCCTATGGGGCTGTAGGATATAATTATTACTGAACCCCCATTTCCATTATTGTTATTCTTGCCTTCAGCCCACAATTTTCACTTTTCTTCTTCTTGATCAACTTTTCCTGAAAGAACTTCCAGACCGAATTGAAACAAATTTGACATGAATATTCCATATGTTGGAAGGGCTAAAAAGTATTTTTGGTTATGTGTTGGGTGTTGGGGCTCACCTGAACTTTCGAATTTTTTCTATAGGCGATCCGCAGTTTTTGTGTCGGATCTGCAAGATTTGCGCCGGATATCTCTGCATCACTGAGAGGGAGATTCCCCCCTCCCAATCTGCCTTACAGTCATACTTAAGGTCAATAGAAAGTTCTTCAGAATACCTTCGACTCTTTTTTATTATTTGTGAGTATGCCAATCGGTGTTAATGTCTGTCTGTCTGTCTGTCTGTCCGTCCGTCCGTCCGTCCGTCCGTCCGTCCGTCCGTCCGTCCGTCCGTCCGTCCGTCCGTCCGTCCGCGTCCGCGTCCGTCCGTCTCTCTCTCTCTCTCTCTCTCTCTCTCTCTCTCTCTCTCTCTCTCTCTCTCTCTCTCTCTCTCTCTGTGTGTGTGTCTATGTCTCTCTATCTGTCTCTGTATCGCTCTCTGTCTCTCTTTTTCTCTCTCTGTCTCTCTCTCTCTTGTCTGTCTCTGTCTCTCTGTGCACGTTCTGTCTCTTTTGAGACGGGTTATGATCGGGGTACAGACACCCCCCCCCCCCCCCCGACAAAATACATCTAGTCAAAAACATGTATGCAGAATCCCTCCTCTTCAAAATACATATCTTATTTCATTTTCTTAAGTTGTTCTTTTTTTTCTCTATTTTTAATTTCTTTTTTACCTTTTTCGTTTTTTTAATAACAGATATATATTGTTTATTGATGTTCTATTGTAGGCTATTTAATTCAGCTGATGGATAATTAGATTGTTTTGTGATAAGATTTGAACCCATTTATTAAAAACTAACAAGGGACATACAAAACATTGCATTAATAATAATTTTTTACGAAGAAAAAAACGCATATCTTATGCATCCGTTGAAAAAAAGAAGATTTGTCAATTATACCATACAAATATGGATGTCATTGGACTCAGTTCAACGACCTGGTTCCACTGACATCCATATTTTTGTATGGTTTGATCCAGGCCTGCTGTTTTCAAAATTTTGCGTAACCCATTTATCGTTCACCTGGTCTGAGCTTTGGTAACCCATCGTTCGTTCCCATGAACTTGATTCGGGTAACACATTAGCTAACCTAAATATATATGTATCGCAACTATGCCGATATATGAACTGTTGTATCCTAGCCAAGTTCTTGCTCCTATGGGCAATATCCTGATGAATAGAGATGAATCCTTAGGAACAGTAATGAGGTTGTGTTGCAGCAGTTCAGATATAATTTAGATGCAATTATAGCCTAATCTTGGCATGGACTAGCATGCTGCAGAAGAGTATGGCATTCATAATCACTATTTGTGGCAGAGGCATGCATGAATTATTGTCTTTTCCTGATTTTGTACCTATGTTACATCTTCAGAGGATCAACAGTTTAAAATGATGGCGAGCAACAACCGATAATCAGCATAGGTGTTTGCATCTGCCTGAAGTATAGCTGCTCTGTTGGCCAATAATTGGCCAACAGAGCAGCTACACTTCAAGCAGATGCAAACACCTATGCGGCTGATGGTTGGTTGATGCTCAGCATCATTCCACCATTCATTGTACTAGATCATTTAACCTGGCGAAAATTTCACGTGACCCAGCGACAATTTGGCGCAACCCGTTTTTTCGTTCGCCTGTTATTCATTTTTTGATAACCTTCACGCGACCCAAACGGTCTTTCGCCTCAAATCGACAGGCCTGTGATCTAGAAAATCACGGTCACGCTACGAGTTTGTCGTGCTACATGTATTTCAGTGCATTTATTTTATTTTCCCCATATGCTCTTATTGGTTGATCTTTTCATATATGTTAACTGGTAGAGCGCTAAATTATTTTTGGTCCTCAAAATTTCTTTGTGCATCTTTGCCTTGTTACAATTTATGGGAGAGTGCCAGTGGGCACTCTCCCATAAATTGTAACAAGGCAAATCCTAACAGATAAAATAATATCACTTTAAAGATAATATGAAGCACATCCACAGAATATGAAGCCTTTAAATTGCCGTACCGGCACTAAAAAATAGAGCCCAAATATGGGCTTCCAGCACTCTAACAGTTAATGGAACCTTACAAACATGGATGCCATTGGAACCAGTTCAATGATTTAGAAAACATATTTATTATATGCTTGCATATGAATTATCGCAAATTATATAAAAGGTATTTCTCGATATCCATCGACTGGATGGATATCAAGAAATATCCCTCAGCAGCTTCCTAAATGAAGTCACGCTTCGGTGTATGACGTCGCATTGAACGTCGCCTTGAAGGAACGATCAGCAGATCTTTGTTGTTGTCTTGAAACTGTTAGCTGCCGAATTGGGTTGGATATTGCGCAGTAAGATGTCACGTAGCATATAATAAAAAGAAAATCTACACTATTTTAGTGAATATCGGGAATTACCTCATGAGTGTGGACCTGAAGTTTTATTTGTTTCACGAGCGCCTGCGCGAGAGAAAAATAATACTTTCACTCCACACGATTCACTAAAACAGCCTAGATATCCTATATATATTAATATTAACATTTGAGTAAATAAAAAAAATAAATATTTGTGTTATTCAGTCTTTTTTATCATCATGAGGTGGGGATTTTGTCGTACGTGTCGGGGTTCGGTCTGGGGGAATTTTGTCCGGAGGGGGGTAATGTCGGGGGATTTTGTCGGAGAGGGAGGGAAATTTTGTCGGGCCTCCACCGTGATCTCAGTCGTATCTCCGAGTTTACAATGCGCAAGGTATCCGACAATGGACAAATGGGAATTCCTCCATTTGCAGGTGATCCCGACCCCAGACACGACAATGACAAATCAGCAAAGCATTCATTCTGTTTGTTGTTCTTAAATTATGCAGATTTTTATTAATTGAACGGATATTTGTCAATTAGGCTCACATTAGTCGTGTTCGTGTTGTTTGGGTGATTGCAATGACGCATATAACATTTGTTGATTAATCGTTTGTTTGTGACGACGGGTAGGATTCCGAATATCACGAAAAGATCTTTTGATGTACTAATGTGTGACAAGAATCGATAGGCAATGTGACTGATGAAAGCCACCATTCCATGGACGAGTGTTATTGTATACAAAGCAAACAATTCGTCCCCTGAGTTCCAATGTGTTCTATGTGCCAGTAGGCACATAGAACACATTGGAACTCAAGGGACGAATTGTTAGTTTATATCAAGATTATCCTCGTATTGTTGAGTCTTCGTGGACAGTGGCATTCCTGTAAAGGATTGATGGATGTCCCTATTTATTTATTTATTTATTTATTTATTTATTTATTTATTTATTTATTTATTGGGATGGATGTCCCTATTTATTTATTTATTTATTTATTTATTGGGATGGATGTCCCTATTTATTTATTTATTTATTTATTGGGATGGATGTCCCTATTTATTTATTTATTTATTTATTGGGATGGATGTCCCTATTTATTTATTTATTTATTTATTTATTTATTTATTTATTGGGATGGATGTCCCTATTTATTTATTTATTTATTTATTTATTTATTTACTGGGATGGATGTCCCTATTTATTTATTTATTTATTTATTTATTTATTTATTGGGATGGATGTCCCTATTTATTTATTTATTTATTTATTTATTTACTGGGATGGATGTCCCTATTTATTTATTTATTTATTTATTTATTTATTTATTTATTTATTTATTCATTTATTTATTGGGATGGATGTCCCTATTTATTTATTTATTTATTTATTTATTTATTTACTGGGATGGATGTCCCTATTTATTTATTTATTTATTTATTTATTTATTTATTTATTTATTGGGATGGATGTCCCTATTTATTTATTTATTTATTTATTTATTTATTTATTTATTTATTTACTGGGATGGATGTCCCTATTTATTTATTTATTTATTTATTTATTTATTTATTTATTTACTGGGATGGGTGTCCCTATTTATTTATTTATTTATTTATTTATTTATTTATTTATTTATTGGGATGGATGTCCCTATTTATTTATTTATTTATTTATTTATTTATTTATTTATTTATTGGGATGGATGTCCCTATTTATTTATTTATTTATTTATTTATTTACTGGGATGGGTGTCCCTATTTATTTATTTATTTATTTATTTATTTATTTATTGGGATGGATGTCCCTATTTATTTATTTATTTATTTATTTATTTATTTATTTATTTATTTACTGGGATGGATGTCCCTATTTATTTATTTATTTATTTATTTATTTATTTATTTATTGGGATGGATGTCCCTATTTATTTATTTATTTATTTATTTATTTATTTATTTTTTTTTTTTTTTTTTTTTATTTACTGGGGTGGATGTCCCTATTTATTTATTTATTTATTTATTTATTTATTTATTTATTTATTTATTTATTTCCTGGGATTTAACGACACTTCCGACAGCCAGGGTCACCTCGTGTTGGACAGTTTTACGGGTGGAGGAAGTCGGAGTACCCGGAGAGAACCACTGAGCAACTGTCAGGCTCCCCAGCATACTAACTCCACACAAGCAGGTTGAAGACAAGTGCACCATCGGAGTGCAGTTGGCCTTAGTATATAGCGTCAATGTGCCCTCACGTGGGTAATGTGGGTGAAGTGTCGTGCCCAAGGACACAACACGGTTGCCACAGTTGGGATGGATGTCCCTAATCCTTTTTCTCCACTGAGTTCTTGAATGGAATAGCCGTATACAATACTCACTATTGCCTTTGGACTAATCTGTTTTGTATTTCAAGGGAGGTTTAGTAATAATAATAATAGTAACAATTAGTACTGACTCGCCTCAACTAAATTTGTTTCATTGGGGTTTAATAACATTTTCAAAAGTCAGGGCCGTATCGCGTCTGACAGTTTTACAAGCAGGGTCAGCAATGGTGGAAGGGAAGTGTACCATCGAAGTACAATTCGTCTAACGTCGGCAATCGGGATGAAATGTCTTGCGCAGAGCCCACGGCACAATTCTCGATTGTCAGGATCGAACCATCGACATTCGGTTTGAGTTCCAACGCTCTAACCACTGAGTTGTGGTACTCCGTTCTTAACTGATGGTTGTCTATTATTTTGTTTGCTGACTGAATACCCAATTTTCTTTTACGCAAATATTTATGCGAGTAGGTTTGAAAGAAGTGACCTCCCGAATATCCAAAATTCACCATTTCACTTCCCTCCTTGTTGGCGGATGTCATTGTTGTTTGCTCTCGGGTCTTGTAACGCAATCATTTATTTATTTATTGGTGTTTTTTAAGGTCACATATTTCTGCACAGTGGCTAACCATGACCGTGACGGTTTTACGGGTGGAGGAAGCCGGAGTACCCGGAGAGAACCACCGAGCGACGGCGAGCAACTGTCAGCTCCCCAACATACCAACCCCACACAAGCAGGGTTAGCATTGGTTGAAGACAGGTGCACCATCGACGTGTAGTACGCCTTAGTGCACAGCGCCACCGTGCCCCCACGTCGGCAGTGGGGTGAAATGTCTTGCCCAAGGACACAACACGGTTGCCGCAGGTGGGATTCGAACCGAGGACCCCTCGACGTGCAGCCTGCACCTCTACCTACTGAACCACCGCGCCCCCGTAACGCAATCATATTTTGCGGCAAATATATTATTGTTTGTGAACAAGTTGAAGAATGACAGCTTCATCCTATATAAACAAGAGGGACTTGAAGACGTCGGCATACCGTCGGCTGGGTGCTAGAATGTTCTATGTCCCATAGGGGACATAGAACATTCTAGCACTCAGACGGCGATATCTAGTTCTTTGTGGGTGCGCGGTGGCTCAGTGGTTACGGCATTGGACTTCAAATCGAAAGGCCCACGGCCCGATCCCCACCAGGGATAATTGCGCTGTGTCCTTGGGAAAGACACATAATCCAAACTGCCCACGCGGGGGTGTGTACTTAGGCATACTGCACGTCGAAGGTGTAATTGTCTTCAACCAATGCTCACCCTGCTTGTGCGGAGTTAGTACGTTAGAGAGTCTAACTGTTACTCGCAGTTGCTCGGTGGTTCTCTCCTGGTACTCTGGCTTTTGCCACTCGTAATCTTGTCCGAAACGAGGTGACCCTAGCTGTTGAACGTGTTGTTACTCCCCCCACCAAAAACAAAAAAAAAACAACAACAAGAAGAAGAAATCTCATACTTTGTTCCTATACATAGGCTTTTTATACAACTGTCGAAAGTGGAGGGACGGTGGATTGTCTCGTATGGCTACCCATATATGACCTCGGAATTTATCTATGGCGCTGTGCGGCAAAACCGTCGAGGAAGCATCATGCTGTTTCTTCAAAAACATTCTCCGATTTTGCAACACAAATTGTTAGATTTAAAAACCCGAGAAGCGCTAGCGTAGTGTCACTGCATTCGACTTCAGATAAAGAGATCGCTGGATTACTCTCTTGGGAAAGAAATTTAATCCCAACTACCCAGATTAGGAGAATGATGTGAACAGAACCCTGATAGTGCACTTATCATCAATCAGTCTAAATCTTGCTCATTCCAGGTTAGTGAGTTGGAGAGACGGACATTTACTCGCCGCCGCACGGCCGTGTTCTTCGGGTAGTCCGGTTTCCCCCGCAGTAAATGTCTCTGACGCAACGTTATGGCTGTTCAACGAGCAAACAATCAAAGGCTTTTTAGAAGGCTCATTAGCGTGCTCAGGGATCACGGTGGCTTTTTTGGTTAGTGCATTGGACATTAGAATGAAAGTTCGACGGTTTCGGCTCTGAACCGCGTCATCTTTGTTGTGTCCTTGGACAAAATACTTAAACCTTTGAAAGCGGTGTGCATATTTTTTGAGTGAAGAAAAAAATGGTAATGGACGAGCAGACGATATACAGAGCAAAAATTCTGAAGCGAGGCTGTTGGATTAAATTATAACTGAACCTCCCAACAAACCAGTATGCTTTCGCTCATTTCTCCGTTGACAGTATTGACTGAAATGATACCTCCCAGGGCACCAGTGTTGACGGGTTAATCCCAATTGCCCAAGAGGAAGCGCGGTGGCGCCTCCCACAAAAATTGTACAACATGTTATAATAAATATATTGACTTTTTCCACCTTTGTGGGGGTGGGGTTCGGTTGGAGATATTTTTTCGACTACATTACATGTAATACTACGAGGGGACTGATGTAGGAGACAGTTGTGCGTTTTTTATTATCGTTTTCTTTATTTTGTTTGTAGACACAGATGGCCGCTCAGGCAATGAAAAGACATGAAACCCAAGTTAGGATTGTGATATATTTGGTATTACAAATACGTCACGGCGGTCAGCTTTTACATTTTTTTTATGTTTTCTCCTTGAGTAGGGAAATTATCATCCGGATGGATACTTCGGGATATTTTATTTAGAGTCATCACACGTTGATATTATTGTTTGGAATGACAGTTTGTAGCATTATAAGTCTGGGACATATTAACCCACACTTAAGAGGTGGATGCACATTTGCCTAAAACAAATGGAAAGCCTCTTACGAAAAGAGGTGCTGTTTTAGTATCGTCTGTGTTGTGTAATAATAATAATAATAATAATAATAATAATAATAATAATAATAATAATAATAATAATAACACTTTGGCCAGCCGCTGATTTGTCGCGGTTCTCGGACGAGAAGGCCATGGTTACCCCTGTACTCCCAACTACCTCCCTATTCCCACGCTTCTCCTCTCCTCCCAACACTCGAAGACGAACTGCTTGATGATATCCCTTGTCCCATTCTTCCCAATCTCTCCGACTAGCATATTAACCCTCTCCGTTGAGTCTCCCCCTAACCACATATCCTTCATTCTCCCATCCCACTACCCCATTATACTCCCAGTGAATCTCATTCTTTTAGGCTGATACTTTGGGCATTCTAGAAGAAAGTGTTCCAGGGTCTCCACCATATCCAAGTTACACATCTGGCACTCCCTTTCACCGTCTTTCCCAATTTTTCCCCTCAGTTCCAGGGATCGCGACCTCAGCTTGAACAATAGTGACCCCCCCCCCCCCCAAAGGTGCCATCAAGGTACTCTTCAAAACCCCGCTTCTCTTTATCACGCAGGCCACCCAAAGACCTCTTTGATTTGACCCCCTCTCGCCAATTACGGTTACAATCCTCCATGACCCTTTCTCTGACGATTTTTTTTACCCTGGTTTGCCCCAACGTCCAGGTCCGAGATCTCCAATGAAACCTTTTATTCGCCAACAATTTTGACAGTTCTTTGACAGCCGCCATGGACTGGTCACTTTCCACGGGTGTGCAATATTTCCACAGACGCAATAATATTAGATTACATGCACTAATTATAGAAAAAAAATCATCCCCGTTCGGGACCACCCGCGTTGTGTCCTTGGGCAAGGCACTTTATCCCGGCTGCCTACATGGGGGCACGATGACGCCATGTACTAAGGCGTACTGCACGTCGACGGTGCACATATCTTCAACCGCTGTAACCCTGCTTGAGCGGAGCTTGAACAGAGTTAGAATGTCGAGGAGCTGACAGGTTGCTCGTCGATACTCGGTGGTTCTCTCCGGGTACTCCGGTTTCCTCCACCCGTAAAACTGTCACGGTCACGATTAGCCATGATGCATAAGTATGTGACCTTAAACACCAATAAATAAATTAATAAATAAATAAATAGAAATAATCGTCAAAAATTTAATTAATGAAGCACCGGGTTGTACCCGGTGCTTCATTAATTAAACTTTTGCTGATGGTGATTTTATTACCTCGTAAACGCATGCGTGGACATCACTATCCACGCGTGGATCACGACCAGTCCACGACTGCACCTTACCTCAGAACTTTCCAGGAAGGAAAATAGGGCTTGGTGTGGAAAGTGACGGGAATGTTTGTCTTCCATTTTTCCGATAATCAAACATTTTTTTCAATAATTTTGTTTGGCTCTCTTGACCGCATTGTGGCTTTATTTGAAGTTCACGTCTCTTCCTGTTTGAGCAAATCTCAGACGAGACAGAACGGCGCATTAAATTTGTGCTTATATTACATAAATACAATGTATACTATACAAAGATTGCATGTTCACCATTGATTTATTGTATCTCATATATCTTAATAGCTAATACCAAGATTTACTGTATTATTGGATTAATTTGAAGTTTGGCTTATAATTCTATAGCTGTTTAAGCGGCATTGTTAATCATTGTTCCCTATGTATATCTGTAACCAGACAACAGTTTGTCGTTGTTAGGAAAACTATCGAATAACTGAAATATAATTTTTACCTATATGTCATTAATTGAAGTTTAACAGGTCTGTAACGTGAGTAAACTAAGTTTTCACATCTTTTATTTTAGAGATTTCGTGCTAATTTATCTGTACAACACGTTTTATTTATTTTTGTACACTTTTCGAACTGGACGAGCTTCAACACGAGTTTTGTGGATTGAATTTACGCCATTTTGCTTAAAATATTTAATAGATTGACTTCAGACATTTTTTTTGTGAAATGATTAAACGACGCAGTACTTAAATCGTTCGGATATAATCAGGAATATTTTCACCGAGGTATTAATTATATATTTTTTCGAAAAAAATGTTAGAAGCCAATTCTGATCAGCATAATTTATGATTTTTATTTATTATCTTATTCCCAATTATTTCGTTTTATTTTCTTTCATACTTTATCGTTTTCTTGAAAAAAAAAATGAGTTTTCCCCGAAGCATGTACTCCAGTATAAAACAGAACACTTTTGATTCCTCCTTTAAGGTACTCTTTTCTATATTACACGGATATTTTTCTGTTGTTAATAATACCTGATCCCGACCAAGGAGGTGGCTGGAGGGTCTTTGAGAGTTCATACGATACACAATTGTTGTGCCTTCCGAAATTACAAATGTATCCCCTCCCCGGCTGCTGAGATCCGCCCTTTGAGAAATTCACTGCAACACCCTCCCACACCACGAGTCAGAATTCTCCGACTGCTACTTGTGAATTTCCAACTGCTATAGATTTTGGCCGAGATTCGAGAGGTGGGACACCCCTCCTTCTCTATCGCCACATTTCTGGTTCTGTTATTCTCTTTTTTTAAATCTCTCTAAACGAGCATTATAATATAGAGTACGTGGAGAGTGTATTATCACTAAATCACCCGTGGAGTGGAGATTCCACCCAAACAATAATTGGAAATTTGTTGCATAGCATAACGAGCACAAGCAAAGTTCCAGCCAATGGACCTCCGGGTTAAACCCGGAGGTCCATTGGCTGAAACATTGCTTGTGTTTTTTGTCCATATGTACAGAATTTGAAAGGAATACTTTGGGTAATAATTCCACTCCACGGGTGATTTAGTTACAATCCACTCTCCACGTACTGTATAATGGCTATGACTACCAGGGCAAGTGAAGGGGTAAAACGATCGTGAAAATTTGCTCTGATTCTTATTAACGGTACTTTGTACCGTTAAAAGTTACTCTGCGATAATTCGTAAAATTCTGGAACAGCTTTTAAGTATCGCATCTCATTCTTGGTTGCTCCTATCGCGCCCGCATACATTCTGCTTTCCAACAGTATTGCGTTATAAGAGTATTTTCGTCTGTCGCGAGAACCCCGGGAAGCGGGACAGTGTATGTTCATTGTAGAAAATAAGTTTTTTTCCACTGGTAAAATTGGTCCCGGAAGCCAAGGACTGGTTTAGAATCCTTCCACAGTACAGAACATACACTTTAAAGTCAGTTAAGTTAAAAAGTAACCCAAATCAACTGGGCTGAGTGAATATGAACCCAATTGGGGTCATATTCACTCAACCCAGTTGATTTGGGTTGATTTTTAACTCATTTATTATTCATTTATTGGAGTTTAACCACACTTTCGACAGTCAGGGTCACCTCGTGTCGGGCAGTTTTACGTATGGAGGAAGCCGGAGTACCCGGCGAGAAACATCTAGCAACGGCGAGCATCTGGCAGCCTCCGCAACATACTAATTCCGCACAGGGTTAGCGTTGGTTGAGGGCAATTGTACCATCGACATGCAGTACCTCTTATACCTCTTAGTACACGACCCCCCCCCCCCCCCCCACTTCCTCCTCTTCACTCTCCCTTTTGCTGATGCAAGGACATACCAATGGTTTTGTGGCGCTGAAAATGCGCAGGTACGTATTTGTTCGGCTCTTCAACCCGTTTAGACCCTCCTAACAGTGCATGTTCTGCGCCGATTTAACATGACACCACAAGTGGGAAGCAAAGGAATCACGCGAAGGGACAAAATATCCCATAGGGGGTTGAGGGGTGTATTCACTTTCAGTGTCCATAAACCTCTTGTGTCATCGTATATAAGGTTCTCACTCAGTTTAGGAGAGTCGTCCAAGTATGTGTGCTCATGTCAGAGATTTAGATTCTCTTAGCGAAAGAAGAATGATTTTTGGCCGCTGTAGGTGAGCGGGGATGTTTTGTGCATGCTCAGTCTCTTCCGACTCTTGTTGCTACGTTTTGGATGCGCGTTTGGTTGCTTGTCTACGCGAGGCAAGGGGCAGGAGGTACCACCATAGACTTGGTCGAGATATTATTGATTTCTGTGTCTTGCAGATCCCGTAGCTTATTCTGTATAAGATCCTTGTTTCATTGCGCGTTCTGCCCTCTGGCCATCAGTTGCAGACAAAGACTTGTGGTGTTTGTATTTACATGCAAGCACACTGTCTACGACGGTTTCTTGGTCCATCGTATGCATGTGTAATACCGTGATTACACAAGGGGTAGCTTTCTCCATCTAATTACGATTTGATCGCAACACCGTTACACAAGTCGATTGAGATTTCATAAATAATATATTGCGACATCAATACTGAATTTAAAAAAACGACAAACTAATAAAGAACTCAGAATGCAATGTTTTCGCCTTTATCATTAATAATAACACCTTGGTCGGGCGCTGATTTGTCGCGGTTCTCATGTGAGAAGGCCTTGGTTACCCCTGTGCTCCCAACTGCCTCTATATTCCCACACCTCCTCTCTCCTCTCAACAATCGGAGACGAATTGCTTGGTGACATCACTTGCTCCGTTCTTCCCAATCTCTTCGATAAGCACACCAACCCTCTCCTTTGTATCACCCACTAACCACAAGTCCTCCATTCTCCCATCCCACTTCCCCACTATACTCCCAGTGAATCTTATCTTGTTAGACTTGTATTTTGGATTTTCTAATAGTAAGTGTTCCACGCTATCATCTGGCACTCCTTCTCACTGTTTTTCCCAAATTTCTTCATAAGCTCCAGGGACCGCGACCTCAGCTTGAACAAAAGTGACACCATAAAGATGTCACCAAGGTACTCTTCAAAACCGGTCTTCTCTTTGTCACGCAGGCCATCCAAAGACCTCTTTGATTCGACCCTCGCTCGTCAATTAAGGATACCGTCCTCCATGACTCTTTCTCTGACGATTTGCCGTTGTCCTCACTTTTAAGTCCGAGATCTCCAGTGAGTAGTTCTCTATTAAATCTTTTTTCACCCAGCATGTTTTTACAGTGTTGTGGAGAGGAAAGCTGACAGAGAATTCCGACCAGGTCGCAATCCAGTTACGATCTGGTCGGAATTATCCGTCCCTTTTCGTAAAAACGGTACAGTATGGACTGTCCCCGGACATCTCTCTAACAACATGGAGGAGCTGCAATCAGAAACATATCGTCCCTGAGTTCCAATGTGTTCTATGTGCCAGTAGGCTGCCAGAAGGCACATAGAACACATTGGAACTCCGGGAACGATATGTTGATATGTTGATTCATACAACTTCATAGCATTATGCCGTAAAATCACTTAATGAGATTTACTTCTCAACTATTTTCAAGTATCAACTTCGCCGTGATTTGAGACAGTCCACACACAATGCCACTGCGGAGGTAACCTTCCAATAGAGAGTACAAGGATTTGAAATGTCATGGAATATTTTTATGTGACATATATTTGTATGTTTAGCGTTTCTCGCAGAACGTCAACTCTGTGTCGTGCTTTCTTCTCAATCATTCTGTATGCATTATTTGACGCGTGATATTAAAATTAGTAATTTACTTTCCCAATAGGAGTAGTAACGCATTCAATATTATGAATCGTTCTATTGAAACTATTTTGCGGGTATATATAAAATTGTAACTTTAATAATGTATTTTTACCCCACCTACAAATAATTTTATTTACATTGAAGTCTAACAAAAGCTTTTGTGTAAGTTGAGTTTTTCAAAGTTGCCCTGTGATCCGTGGTTTTCAAAATATGCAATCACACGAATTCCAAACCTATTTTTATTTCTGAATAAGCAATAGATCTAAGGTTTAGGCCAAAGCTTTTTGGGCCCTGCGTTTCTACTTCATTTACAACGTAAATGAGCAGTAAAGTTCTCATTCCAACTAACCATGTTACTCAGAACTACCACCACCACCTACCATCTATATTTTATCCAATCCACTCCAAGTCCTGAACACATTACATGTATACATAAAGGTACTAAACGACTTCAGATTCTACGTTTTCAAGACAAGTTTCCAGAACTGATTTTGGAACCTCAATTCCAGGGACCTCAAAAGATCTGTGGTGCCTGACAAATTGTCAGGCACCACTGATCTTTTGGATCCCTGGAATTATGAGGATGTTGACTCTAGTGAACTCTCACTTCCGAAAAAGACAGCTTCCCAATTCTCATGGATTAGACATTCAGGTCTTATTCTTGGTTCGGCGTTTTCAATTAGGAATGGATATTTTTTGATACGTCACAGGTTCATAGTTATGACATTGTATACAATAAATTCACTTTGCAATATTTTTCAACTCTTTAACCTTATTCGTCAGAGCATTGAACTTCGGTCGAATGGTCGGATCCTGGTCTTCTTCATTTGCGTTGTCTTTGAGCAAGACAATTAATTCCAACTACCCAAGCGGGTGCACGATGACGCAGTGTACTGAAACATGTTGATCGTCGACAGTATACGTGCCTTCAACCGTTGCTAATGCTACCTGAGTGTGGTTAATTCGACGGAGAGTCCGCTGTTACTCGCGTCTGCTCGTAAGGATCCGCGAAGCTTCGAGATTCGATTCGATTTCGAATCTTATGTTGATATTCGATTCGATTCGAAATCCGCTGCCCGATTCGTTTCCATTCGAATCTTTTTACGGAAATATAGCTTGGTATTAGTCATTGTCGTCGTCTCACAAAACATATAGTTCAGATGGAATTTGTACGTAAATAATGCTGAAGATAAAGACAGAGTGTAATTTCATCTATATTAACATACATAGCATCTGACCCATGACATCTCCCTTCCTAATTCCAGTCTCACTAGTCTCTACCACTGTTAAAAACAAAGTTAAAGTTTCCAAACAATGTTGACAATGAGCTGTTGGTAGCGGCTAGTCCTGTGCAGTGCTTGGTACTGGTAAGTCTCTCACCCGTTCCTGGGTAATATTCCAACTACATCATCAAGGCATGCGTTCCTGGAAGGCATGCCTTGATGTAGCTGGAATATTTTATAAGTCGGGACTTGAGCAGTCACAGTCAGAACAATCAGGTTTACAGTCCCCCTCCTCTTATCGGACATCTTCAAGACGCCAGAGTTCGATTCGAGATTCGATTCGATTTAGAATAATATACCCTATTCGATTCGATTCGAGATTCGAATCCAAAATATGTGATTCGCAGGGACCAAGCTGCTAGGTAATTCTTTCTAAGTACGTCGGCTTCTTTCACCCATAAAACTGTCCCATATGATGTTACTCTGGCTGTTGAACGTGTCACTAAAACCAAATTGACTTAATTAATTAATTAATTAATTAATTAATTAATTAATTAATTAAAACTGTTCTCCGGAGTTGTTAACATTACTGCCAACAACAACAACATTTGTTGGAATGTTCGGTAATTTTTAATCCAACAGCCTTACAGGACTTCAGGATTAAATTCACTGTGGGAACCCCGAGAAATGGATCAGTGCTTGTTAACTGTGGTAAGGAAATACAGGTTTACCATTAAAATGGGATCCGGTAATCATTGCCTTGAGAAAAGACCCTCTAAACTGGGTAATATAGGTATAAAGGACCAGTTAAACTTGGCTTTATATTGTGTGGTCAAGAAATGGTCAAGGATACTGGAACTGACCGTTAACACCAATATATTAAAAACGAAATTTATAATTAAATTATTAATGATCTTCCAAGTCGATTCATTTTGTCATCCTTTCACTGTCGGCTACATTTCCGTTATCGCAAAAATGTGAATACTGTGCTGAAAAGGATTTATTTTTTATTTATTCTGGTTCAACCCTTTACCCAACGCAGACAATATCAAAATTTATTATTTTAAATATCATTTGTTATTAAATTTTTCAAAACATTCCAACAATACCATATCATATGAGCCTCATTGGAACGAGCTCGAAGAGGGGGGGGGGGTGGGGGGTCGATCACATGATATGGTTTTGTTGAAATTTTTTGAAAAATAATATTTTTGCAGCTGCCGAATTTCCATATTACCGATTCGTTGGGTAAAGGGTTAACGATACTCTCGAAGTCCACATCACCCCGCGTCTGACAGTTACATCGGTGAAGGAAGCTGGAGAACCCATACAGAACTACCAGTCAGCGGCAAGCAACTATCAGACTCCTCAACGCACTAACTCCTCAGGGTCAGCATTGGTTGAAGGCAAGTGTACCATCGACGTGTAGTACGCTTTAGTACACAGCGCCACCAATCCCCGTGCAGGTAATCTGGATTAAGTGCCGCCCCCAAGGACATAATGCAGTTACCCTTAATGAATGAATGAATTTTACTCTCATTCCCAGAGTACATGCGCAATATTTGTTGAAAAAAGTTGATTGACAGGAGATAGCTGCGGAGTCTCATAGTGAGAATCTCTCACATATTTTCCAATTACGCCTAAGCAAGCTAATTGGGCGTTAGTTAGAAGGGTTGGTAAGGTCTTTGTTGGGTTTAGGTATCATGGCTCCTGTGGCCACTTTCCAACATTTTGAGAAGTATCCACAGAAGAGATAGCAGTTTAGGAGTTTATCAACAAAGAGAATACATTTTATCGCCAACCAAATTTAAAAGGGGAACCCGTGTTACTATTTCGTCCCCGGAGTTCCAATGTGTTCTATGTGCCTACTGGCACATAGAGCACATTGGAAATCAGGGGACGATTTTTAGCTATCGTTATCGGGCCATTGGTAGAAGTTGGGTTCTTTGAAAATTGATTTATTATCTTGGTCAAATTTATTTGCTTTTACCTTGCAAAATAGACAGAAAAAACAGAAAGAAATTAACAGCATTTAAAGTATAAACGCAAAACACCCCCAGGAAACCAAAGTAGAGTAACCCAGTCTAACTTAGCGGTCCAGTGGGCATGTAAATTAGGCTATCTGGGAACAATGTTAATTACATATAATCGGATTATAGCGATGGGGTAGAGGTGAGAAATTAGACTAACTGGGGCTGAACCCCCCCCCCCCCCCAAGTCGAGATCGAACCGTGGATATTTCGGTTTGAAGGTCGATACTTTGACCACTGAGCCATCGCGATCACTCTGAAAAAGTTAAAAGCGCGTCAGACGGGAAAATACGGATAGATACGGATGACCATCCGTATCTATCCGCAGACATCCGTATCTGACTGCAGACATCCGTATCATCCGTATCAATTCGTGTGAAAACGTATCACGAAGCGCACATATGAAAAAAGTTATTAAAATTTCAAAACTTTTTTTCATCCGTGTGCGGATGGCCAATCCGCGCAAAATCCGTATTAATCCGTATTGATCCGTATTAATACGTATCTTAACGCATCAGATACGGATAAATACGGTGGAAAAGGGAGTCTACCAACGTGAGGTTTGATACCACAAAATACAACATCGCAGTGTATCTATCCGTACTGATCCGTATCTCATCCGTATCTATGATTATCTATGCGTATCTATCCGTATCTCCTGCCGCAGGTTTTAGGTATGGCCGCAGAGTGACACGCATACATCCGTATCTATCCGTATTTATCCGTAGACCATCCGTATCTCATCCGTATTATATGCCTATTTTCCCAAAATACGTGGTATTTTCACGGTTCGGAGGGAGGGGGGGGGGGGTCGAGATTTATTATACGTATCTCCATCCGCAAGGCCATCCGTATCCCCGTCTGACGCGACTGTTAAGATCTGTTTATTCAGTTTGTGATAGTTGGATTTACTTTACCAATAGACACTAGATCTGGCCGGGGTGTCGATTGTTGCGATAATGAGAGCAGTGAAAAGCCAACATTAATGAGGGATTTCTTAAAAGTATATACCTAGCCCGAAGTGTAATCATTTTTGACCAAACAACTTATTTCGTTCGAGAGGAAGAAGTTATAAATATTGGAATAAGTCTTTCTGTGATCGACAAAGAAGAAGTAAATATACAAACTGAAGTTAATCAATGAAACATTCAGTGCTTTACAAATCGCTCACAACATGTTAAGGTCAACTATTGATTGCCCCTATCTGAGCATGACACAGTTGGTTCAACCTTCTTCAGTGGCTTTTCAGAACAAATTCAATACAGGAATAGAACATAAAAATGATTTTATTCATTGTTGATTTTAAATAAAGCTACAATATTAAAAATAGCCCACCGCGGACATAGAACAACACCCTTTCGCTTCCAGACGTTTCCAGTAGAGCTATTTTTATTCAACGAATCTCGAAGCAAATCAGATTTACATCTTGGCCTGGGAATAAAAACTAAACAGGTTCCATTCTACACGTCGCCTGAGTGCTAGAATGTTCTATGTCCCCTATGGGACATAGAACATTCTAGAAATCAGCTGACGTACAGTTTCGCACTTTTGCACAGGGATAAAATACTAAATTAAGGGCACATCGTTGTCTGAGTGCCAGAATGTTCTATGTCCCAAAAGGGACATAGAACATTCTGGCACTCAGGCGGCGATATGTTGAAACTAATGCCAGGTAAATTGGAGATGTATTTTTGGTATCAGATAGAAGATTACATTAGGCCATTTGCTGGACAACAGAATTTGAAGTTTTGGTCACAGAGTGAAGTCTGATGCATGGGTGTATATTATCAGAGGAATTATGGGAAACAGTGACTTCGAAAAAAATGACTATTTTTTAAAATGTTATTTTTTACACGGAATTGTTACCAGGCATGTAACTAAAACATCAAACGGAAACATATAATTTTTCCGCATTTTAGAAACGGGGGTGATATGCTACCGAGGAGTAGGTAAGTGGGGGTAGTGGGGAAATTCTACTTTTAAGGCTGCTGGGTGGCTGAAAATGACTGGTTTCGGCATTTTTTCAAGCAATTTTCCAGGTTGAAGCCTGACAGCAAATTATTTTACCCACATTCAGATTGTTTATTTCTACTTTGTCAGACAGTTTTTTATGTTTTAGTGGATTTCGAAAGTGTAATACATCTTATGGGTTTGATTTATTTATTTATTTATTTATTTATTTATTTATTTATTTATTGGTGTTTAAGGTCACATATTTGTGCACAATGGCTAATCATCACTGCGACAGTTTTATGGGTGGAGGAAGCCGGAGTACCCGGAGAGAACCACCGAGCAACGGCGAGCAACTGTCAGCTCCCCAACATACTAACTCCACACAAACAGGGTTAGCATTAGTTGAAGACAGGTGCACCGTCGACGTGCAGTACGCCTTAGTACACACCGCCACCGTGCCCCCCGCGTGGACAATGGGGGTGAAGTGTCTTGCCCAAGGACACAACGCGGTTGCCGCAGGTGGGATTCGAACCGAGGACCTCTCGGTTTGCCGCCTGCACCTCTACCAACTGTGCCACCGCGCTCCCTATGGGTTTGATAACAGAGTTCAAGAATATTCAATAGAGTACATGGCATGCCATTCAAAGTTTGGAAATGCCTGGGAAAATGTAGAACGGAACGTCAGGAATCCAAACATGTTTGAGATCAAAAACCCGGTTGGATCATATTAGGCCTCGACATGTTTAACCACTTATATTTTTGGCCCAAAACAGCTTCACCATTTATTTGCATACCAACCATAAGGCATTCTGCGCAGTATGTATGCGTCCAATGACAGTGGTGGGTGTCATGTAGACAATGGAAAAAATGTATGCATTTGTTTCCAATTTTCCAATCTGTGTCTACTTTGAAAGCAGTACATGGATTTTCATAATTTATGCAACAAGTTTCCAACTTCAAACTCATGTAATACACAGATATTGCCGAAAAATAAAGATATCCCTGGATATTCCCTTTGTATGCTGTTGTGAGATTACAATGTTAACTGTCTAGAGCTAACTTGAGAGTTGTAGCAGCAACCCAAGTTCTCCATTATGAATTCAACCACAGTGTCCAGCACAGGAAATCTTTGATAAAGGCATTTATATGCCTTCAGTCTTTTGTAATCGTAAGGAAATAAACAAGAAGGACGCCAACGCCCTATAGCTCACCAGCATTCCTCTTTGATAGTAACTTTGGCAAACACAAGAACTGTATCAAACAGGCTTATAACATGCGACAACGCTGACCTAAAGACAACCTCTTAAACGTAAAACACAGAAACTGACATAAACACTAAGTTAAACATGAAATTCTGAGCGAAACAGAAAACTAAACGCAACTAAAAATGTCAAGAAAAATGTTTAAAATACAGTGTATGAGGGGTTAATCATGGAACAATGATACTGAGGAACATGTATGATGAATATAAGTGCCATGGGAAGAGAAGGAGCACAGCAGCTGACCTAAACACTAAGTTAAACATGAAATTCCGAGCTAAACAGAAAACTAAACGCAAATAAAAATGTCAAGAAAAATGTTTAAAATGCAGTGTATGAGGGGTTAATCATGGAACAATGATACTGAGGAACATGTATGATGAATATAAGTGCCGTGGGAAGAGAAGGAGCACAGCAGCTGACCAAAACACTAAGAAAAACATTAAATTCCGAGCTGAACAGAAAACATTATTGGACACGAACGCTGACGCCGACGCCGACTCTGATGCGGACCGATCGAGCATGCCATAAGCTCACACAACTAAAGCTGGTGAGCTAATAAAACTTTGATTGTTTATTGATTGGCATGAAAGTGAAAGAAAATGAAACAATAAAATCATCTGTGGTATGTCGGAGCATCAACTTGCTGTTGATAAAATATCACGCAACCTGATTCAATATCATAACAGAAATATCTTTATTCATATATTTGTTACTGCTGTTGGAATTAACATATCAGATCTGCTGTCAATTGGTAGAGTGCTAAATATAATTCCTGCCTCTGGGCACTATCCAAGCAAATGTGACAGAGTAATGTGTCTTGGCTTCCAGCACTCTACCAGTTAATTGTTTGAGTTATATCTGGTGACAGGAACTGAACATACATTGATGATATTAATCATGTACATCACATTACAGATTATTATATTGACTTGCAAAACCTTTCAGATTCCGTTTACCCGCAACACATAAGCTTTTTGCGTGGGGTGGGTGGGTGGGTGGGTGAGTGGCGGGGGGGGGGGGGGGGGTGGGGGGTGAAGGTCAAACATTTGTCGGAAGAAAATTGCAGGTAAGGGTTGGTAGGTCCGAAAATGGCAATACCAAAAAATGATACTTTGTCTTAGCAGTCCCCCACCTGCTCAACTGAACATATTCTGTTACACCAAGGATGACCAGTTAGGCACAGACACATGATACTTTGTTTTAGCCGTCCCACACCTGTTGAACTGAAAATATTATGTTACACCAAGGATGATTAGTTAGGCACAGACACATGATACTTTGTTTCAGCAGTCCCCCATCTGCTCAACTGAAGATATTCTGTTACACCAAGGATGACCAGTTAGGCACAGACACATGATACTTTGTCTTAGCAGCCCCCCACCTGTTGAACTGAAGATATTCTGTTACACCAAGGATGACCAGTTAGGCACAGAAACATGGTACTTTGTTTTAGCAGTCCCCCACCTGCTCAACTGAAGATATACTGTTACATCCAAAATGACCAGTTAGGCACAGTCACATGATACTTTGTCTTAGCAGTCCCCCACCCGCTCAACTGAAGATATTCTGTTACACCAAGGATAACCAGTCAGATACAGACACACAATACTTGTTGACGAGTTGCTAAACTGTACATGGTGACCTATGAAGAAACTATTTTGTCAGCTACCGAACTGTAATGGCCAAGTGTGTTACACATTTTATAATATTTTCTTTTACAGAACGTTAGAATGGATTATAACAAGACGCCACCACCTCCAAGACCTGCAAAAACGAGGAAAGACGAGGCTTTCAAAGTTGAGGATTACAAATATGTTGATGAGTACATCGAGAAGGTAAGCAATCTTTTATCATAATATATGTTGGAAACTCAAACTCGACAAAAAGTTTCAGAAGGCCCTTCTCGAATCTTTTACCATAAATGTTTTATAACTTGTCCAAGAAACACTCTATGCATATCGCAGGGATTATCGGGTTAAGCTCTTTCCAATGTCTGGTTATAAGAATTCTTTAAAGTAGCAGCAGTAGTAGAGGAATATTTTATTTAAGTGTCATGCAGACCTAATTTAATGGATGAGTTTCGTAAAGTTCGATACCAAATGGGGACGAGTTGAAGATTATATTTATTTTATATTCCCAAACCCCACAAACGACGATTACATACATTAAAGTACTTCCGGTGGTATTTCCTTTAACGCATGGCCATGCATTCAAGGTTGGAAATAAGCAATCTGTCATTTGGAGAATGAGGTCCTTAGAGGGCGAATTTCCTGGTGCTATCCCATACAGTGGCCCAATATATCCTCTTGGTAGCTCTTTCCGATTAGGCTTCAGACCTTGATTCAGATTGTGGTTTACAGAGGGTAAATTTAGTGATGCTACCCTGCTGTGCAGGGTAGCATCACCAAATTTACCCTCTGGGGACCTCATTCTGCAGGTGACAGTCTGTTTGTTTCCAGACTTGCGAGCATTACCATTTTTATGGATGGGCTTAAGCACCGGAAGAAGGGTCATATGGTATAATACATACTACTCACACTTTGCTAAGGTTCACATGGAACATGTTACACATAGAATGTTTACAGAATATTTGTATGAAACTCAGCCTCTGAAAGCTTATGAGACACATTTTATCATTGATTGACCGTTATACACTAAGCACCAACCCGCCCCGCCCACCCCTAGAAAGGAATCGTGCATACGCTCATGCAGACACTTCCACGTGCTTCTGCATATACCCACGTACATATACAACCAAATATTTTAATCAAATTTACAAGTCCGAAAAACTGAAAAGTATTTACAAATATACAAAGAGGATAAAATATACATAAAGCTTTTGAGAGTTCGATAAAGCAACGTGTGCATGCCGAAGTCAAATCCTCCCATTTTTTTTTGGGGGGGGGGGGGGGTCGGGGGGGGGGGGGGGGGGGTCAAGAATTTTTTCGACATGCAAATGTTCTTTTGTCGGCCTTTCAAAAAATTTAAATTAAAATCGATCGCCAACCCTGGTATTTAGATTTAAAGGTTCAATTAGGTTCAATTCGGTAATCGGCATATGTTTAAAATTTGTGTTATTTACGCTATACGCCTCAGTTGTAGAAACTTTAGCTAAACAATCCTTGTAAATGACGAAGACAGAAGTGACAATTCTAACCGCATTAATTGTTCAAAGGAACCGAATATTTATTTATTTATTTATTTATTTATTTATTTATTTATTTATTTATTTATTTATTATTTTTAAATACTTTTCCTTTTGATAGTTTTTGTGATGGAGCCCGATGGCTCAATGATTACGGCATCTGACTTCAAACCGGAAGATCCAAGGTACGACCCCCGCCAGGGATTATTGCTTTGTGTCCTTGGGCAAGACACTTAATCCCGAATGCCAACGCGTGGACACGGTGGTCCTGTGTACTAAGGCGTATTGCACGTCGATGGTGCACTTGTCTTCAACCAATTCTAGCCCTGCCTGCGCGATGTCACTCAAGTTATTCCGTTGGGGAGCCTGACAGTTGCCCGTAGTTGCTCGGTGGTTCTCTCCGGGCGCTCCGACTTCCTTCACGAGTAAAACTTTCCGACACGAGGTGACCCTTGTGATTTTGCGTTATGACGTTAATCAGATGCGTAACTACCAATCAGATGTGTCTTAATTGATGTTCTTAGACACATCGTCGCCTGATTGCTAGAATGTTCTATGTCCTCTATGGGACATAGAACATTCTAGCAATCAGGCGACGGCATGCGGGAGTCCACACGTGGTGTACAAAGCACATTTCTCAATGTATGTTTTGTATCGGGTAGCGTTGAATACACACAACAATGATGGAATAAGCGATCAGAAATAAGTTTTCTCGAAGTCACAAAAGCTATCTATTTATTTATATATTGGTATGTAACAACTCTTTCTACACCCAGGGCCACCTCGTGTTGGGCATTTTATGGGTGGAGGAAGTCGGAGTACCCGGAGCGAATTACCGAGCAACGTCGAGGAATTGTCAGATTCCCCAACGCACTAACTACACAAGCAGGGCAATCATTCGTTGAAGACAGGTGCACCATCGACGTGCAGTGTGCTTTATTATACAACGCCACTGCCCCCTCCCCCTCCCCGCCCACGAGCAATCGGGATCAAGTGCATTGCCCAAGGACACAATGCAATAATCCCTGGCGGGGTTCGAACCGTCGACCTTTCGGTTTGAAGTCTAATGCCGAAATTACTGAGCCCCTGCGCCCCATCAGAAAGGCTGTCAAAATATAAAAATGAAATTATTTTTTTAGCCTCCCACTTGTGTTCCACAAATATTTATCTCATCTTTCATATCCAAACCAGTACTTAATTTGCTTTGGTTTTCTTTTCTCTGTCATTTAACTTGTAGGGTTGTTTTGCATTGTTCATTAAAACAAATTAACCTTAACCTTAACACAAATTTTTAGTAACTTACAGCCTTCTATAATATAATGATAAATACTCTAACTATATTCAAAATACACCTAACTGTTCATGTGGTTATGAGACCGAAGACGCGAACCATCACTTCTTCAACTGCAGTAACTACTCAGACGAAAGACTTGTTCTACAGAGAAATCTTGTGCATCTGCCAATAAGAACGGCCAATGATCTTCTTTGTGGTATTCCAAACTTACCGGATTCCGTCAGTATTCACCTTTTTCGCAGTGTACAAAATTTCATAAAAACCACGAAGCGGTTTTAAGACCAGACCTCTAGATGAGCACAGGAGTCTAAAATCATCCTTTTCCTATTCAGTTGATCTTTAAAGTCAGTGGTCATCTCTGTTTATCTCACATATGGCTCATTTCTATTCGCTTGTTTGTCCTGTCTGTCCTGGCAAAAGTAGTGGTGTGGACTCCGTCGGAGTAGCGGTAGTGCCGAAATGTGACCCATAGGCTTGTTGACCCAAGCCAGCAGTGTTGTAGTGTGGCATTTCATTTTTCTTCTCCCCCTCCCCCCTCCCCTCTCACTTCTTTGTTCTGTCTCTTGCAAAGTTGAGTACCCATCAGCTTTCTTCTCTAACTTTGTACATACACAAAATTGTTTCAATATATACATACGTTTTGTTTCGCCATTACATATAAATTCATGTAACTACTTGTAAACATGTCATAATTTGTAATTGTAAACGTATTTCAAGGAGAGGATATAATCTAAGTGTTGGGCATTAGTTATCCAATCCTTTTTGTTGATTATATATACGATAATACCAGAGTGTGTTTTGATATGTTTGATATCTCAACGAGTTGAAAGTGAGTTTTTTTCGCGAGGCTTGCCGAGCGAAAAAAACTCACTTTCAACGACTTGAGATATCAAACATATCAAAACACACTATGGTATTGTTGTATTTATCTTATACCGACCATTTTTGTTCTTTTCTGCATTTTTAAAAGGGTTTTGGGGATGATTTCGTCTCAAAATGTCGACTCATCTGGAGTGGAGTCGACTGCTTTTTCTTGTTGGGCATGAATACATGTGATGTGCCCGGAAAAGCTGTTGGTGCGTAACAAGGCTACAAATTCAAGTGAATGATAGAGTATAGTTCCCCTTAGAAAGTGGCCCTGTAACTGGGAAAACAATTACAGAAAATATACTTACGCCTCAATTCTTATGATTTATGACAAAAATATGTTTGATAATCAATTTCACCAGATTTGACACGATTTATAAACAATTTTGCGAATGTCATCATTATGTCGAGGGTCAAAGGTCAATCTCTTATAGTCCGTTCTCCAATCTATATGACATAGGGGTATGTGTTATAGATAATCTATAACAC
This sequence comes from Pictodentalium vernedei, assembly GCA_031216915.1. Taxonomy (NCBI): domain Eukaryota; kingdom Metazoa; phylum Mollusca; class Scaphopoda; order Dentaliida; family Dentaliidae; genus Pictodentalium; species Pictodentalium vernedei. The sequence goes on along the minus strand of CM062291.1, from coordinate 26,779,296 downwards.
ATGGGCTATATCTTCAACAGGTATAAGATAAAAACAAATAACATATGTTTAATCTAATCTACAGCCTTTTATCTATATTTTCTATATTTCATTCCAGGCTCCAAAGAAACTGCTATTTGGAACATTCCGGGAACTTGTAAATTATATCACAGCAGATGAAGACTGGAACGACATGGCAAAGGTTAGAGCGGTGTTTCGCTGGGTAACGTCGATAGATGTGTATAACTTGAAAGTTGAGGCGGATCCACCCTCGCATTCGCCGTTGGAGTATTTTGTGAAGATTCAGAAAAATGAAGGCAACCATGCTCATTTGTTTTCCGGTCTTTGCCAGTAAGCTAATTTTATTTTTCTGACGTTATCGTTTTGTTCTCACCTGCTTTGTGCTACCACACAGATTGTGTCATCGCAATCAGCAGACGACACTTGAAAACATTTTCTTTATTACCTAAAAATTTTCATTTTTGCCTCGAAAACATAACTTATGCCCCCTCATTGGAACGAGCTCGACGAGCTCGTTCCAATGAGGGGTCATAACCTATGTTTTAGAGACAAAAAATGAAAAAATAATGAAAATTAATTGAGGACGTTTGAGAATAGCGCTGGCCGTTACGTTAGGTAAAGGGTTAAATAATATAATTATCGTTAATAACGAAAACTAATAAACAGAGTAATCGCTTGACTCGACTGGTTACGTGAAAGAGCTCGGTCCAGTGAGGGGCCATAAGCTGTGTCAAACAACATATAATATGTTAAATCCTTATATTTGATGTACGGAAAAAAGGCTGCCGCGGTGAGTAATTTATTGATTTTCAGAATGAGAGATCACAAAATTACTTAACCAATTTGCAGCTGCAAGCCGAGAGGTACTCGTTTCGAATGCCACCTGCGGCAACCGCGTTGTATCCTTCGGCATGACTCTTCACCCCCACTGCCCACGTGGGGGCACAGTGGCGTTGTGGACTAAGGCGTTCTGCACGTCGATGGTGCACCTGTTTTCAACCAATGCAAACCCTGCTTGTGTGGAGTTAGTATGTTGTTGAGTCTGACAATGGTCTCTCCAGTTACTCCGGCTTCCTCCATCCGTAAAACTGTCGTAGCCATGATTAGCCATTGTGCAGAATTACGATACTTGATACTTTGGTATTTCAAAAAGCTACAGGCCGTAACAGAGTTATTTCATTTTGCAGACTCCAATTATATACCGTGACCCATCCATTATGACGAGCCTGAGGGGACGCGGTGGCTTTGCGGTAACCGGCTCTCGTCAGATCACCGAAGTTAAGCAACGTCGATCCCGGTTAGTCCTCGGATGGGTGACCGTCTGAGCGATCGATTCGGACTCGCGAGTTGTGTCCTTGGGCAAGGCACTTAACCTCGATTATCCACACGGGGGCACGATGACGCTTTATACTAAGGCGTACTGCACGTCGATGGTGCGCATGTCTTCAACCAATCTAACCCTGCCTGTGTTGCAGTGCGTGGTTACGATGTTGGGGAGCTGGCAGCTGTGGTTCTCTCCGGGTAATCAGACTTCCTCTACCCGTAAAACTGTCACGGTCGTGATTAGCCATTGTGAATAAGTGTGTGGCCTTAAACACCAATAAATAAATAAATAAATAAATATGACAAGCCTGTATATCTTAAGTGTACATGTAAAACTGAAAAAAATATCAGACCAATAAACATATATTCAAGTGTGTATTTTCCATTTGTACAACGAAAACGCAACACGAATTTGCAATTGGAACCCAGCTGATCAATGTCGTAAAAAAATCCAAAACGGTGCTATTGGGCTCAACGCCTGAGCTGGAAATCCTCGCCATTGGACAATAAAGGCATGAAAGATATTCTGTTTTATTACACCTCTAACGTCTAATTATGATAGGAATCGGTAAAAAATAAATTGCGTTCTCCCCTCACCGGTGAGATCAAACACCTCGGTGATTAACATTTCGTGTGAACTTGAAATTTACAAATGAATGTTCACAAGCGCAAAACAAACGTTGTTCTCGCTCCACTTGTGAGTATAACAAGACGCGGCAGATCACGATGGAATGCCAAAATGTATTAATGCGCGATCGAAATTTTTCTGTTTCAAAATTAAATTGTTGAATTATTTCAATTCAATGTTGAAGAATTATTATTGAAGCGAAAATGAAGTAGAAATTTCATTTTACTGAATTTGTTTGTGGGTAAAAATTACGTCATTTCGCCAACAATCCCGAAAACTATTTTGTGCACAACATCCAATGTGATCTGTGTCAGCGGAAACAGCGATCAGCTGATTGTGTAAACAAATTAAATTTCTTGCGTGGTTTGGATCGTTTCAGTTGAAGCTTCAAATGAAAGGGGTATGATAAAAAGAAATTCTAATGTTTTCTTGTGAATATCGGGATTAATCTCATTCGTGAGTGAGAGAATTTGTATTTTCACTCGCAGCAAGCTACTCGTGAAAATACGAATTCTCTCACTCACTCATGAGATAACCGAGAAAGATTCTGCACTTGGGGATGCGACGTGGTGCCCAGCGGCTGGAGGTGGGGAAATGGTAGTGGTCTCCTCTGTCTTCTCTTCCGCCTTCTCTTCCTTCTTCCTTTCAAGGAACTTTTCCAGCCGCTGGGCATCACGGCGCCTGGTTGATGGGCTCTTCTTCTTGGTCTTCTTTTCAGGGCCAGGTCCAAGCTTTTTCGGGTGAGGACCAATGTGAGAGAGGTTCCTCTCACAAAAGGTACTACCTCTCCCTGAAGAAGGTGTGGCGGTGCTTTCCTCTCCGTCAAACTCCAGAGTCAGATGAACGCTCTTGCCTCTCATCTGGAGAGTCCAGTTGAGAGGGCAAGAGGCACCCATAGCTGACAAAGCTTTCTGTAGCTTAATTGGGATATCCAAACTTGCCATGGTGATTTTGCTCAGATGGTGTTCACACTCTGAAGTTAGAGGTGCGAATGTTATCTCATGAGATAAATCCCGGCATTCACAAGAAATCATTAGATATCCTCTATATAAATAATGAATGGGATCTAACCAGTATTGGTTCTGTGCCAAGCACAGAACCAATACTGATTAGATCCCACTCATTCTTTATGAGTATATAATGTATTTATCTGTTCGCTGGTCCTATCCCTCAGGGCTAAGCTAATTATTCAGTAATCGTAACCAGCTGTAATTGATCGCAGTGGTTTGACGTAATCGTGTGTAATCGGTAATCCTTTCACTAAACTTTCATCCCTTCAATGGAATACGCAGGATTGTATCCACGAACGAACCATCAGCATTGATGAGAATATTGCACAATGAGGTACATCTGGAGGATTCGTATTCATTTAATAAATTCTCCCCATGGGAACCCCGGGAAGTGAACAGGCTCTGTTTTACTGGTAAATTAGGACGCGGTCCTCAGTGCCAAGGTTGGAAGTTCTCTAAAATGGGAAAATAGGTATGAACGATTGGCTGGATTCGACTTTATATCCATGTTGTGGTCACCTTTTACCATTGTGCAGATATATGTGACCTTAAACACCTATAAATAAAATAAATAAATAAATAAATAAATAAATAAATAAATAAATAAATAAATAAATAAATAAATAAATAGCCTTTTCAGCACAATATTCCCATTTTTGCGATAACGGGAATTCAGCCGTCGGTGAAAGGATGACATCATGTACGCTGCATGGGGGCTCGGTTTAGCTGTGCATTAAGGCGTACTGCACGTCGATGGCTACACTTGCCTTCAACCAATGCTAACTCCGAGGAGATAATGCGTATTGATGACTGATAGTTGCTTGCCGCTGATCGGTAGTTCTCTACGGGTACTCCGGCTTCCTCCAACGGTAAAACGGTCAGACGTGAGGTGATTTTGGCTCTCGAATATCGGAAAACCATAATAAATAAATAAATAAATAAATAAATAAATAAATAAATAAATGGATTGCACATTCTCTGTAAAGAGTATCCGGATCAACGATTCCATTTTTGAATGGACTGTTTGAAGATTAACTGGTTGAGTGCTAGAAAACAGTATCAGGGCTTTCAAAAAATGAGTGTACTAAATTGAAAGTCAATATTTTCCTTGCCATGTTTTATATTCAGCCAAAAGGAAATAATATTTTCTTTATATAACATTTTCTATCATAAATGACTGGGGAGTGCATGTGAGCAGTCTCCGAAACTTTGTAATAAAATAAATTTTTATGAACAAATTCAGATCTCTAAAAATAAACCACTCCTCAACCAGTTAAGACACTGAAAACTTACAGAATGAGGATTAGCCGCAGGGACGTGGCTAGAAGTTTCCGATTGGGAGGTGTAGGGAAGTGAATTTCCAACTAGGTGGAGGGACCGGGAGGGGGAACCCCCTCCCTGTCCCTCCCCCAGTTGAAAAATCACCACCGAGAAAAATTTTGAATAAGAAGCCATGAAAGGGAGGATAAAATTGTTTCTAGTAACTGAAATACCAACACATTTATGATAGAATTATCAGGTTATTATTATTTGGTATTATTCTGAGAACTGAATATGTGCTGAACAAATGCTCAAGCTGAGAACGTTGAGCAACTCACACCTCCTAACATTAAATGAGATCTTATGCAGGAATGATCACTTTTCGATGTTTCATCATTTTGCAACTGTGAATGATGGAATTAACTCAAGATAACGATTTAAATGATGCGATTTTCTTGAAGTGCATTTTGAGGATTTTTTGTATTACTATAAGTAAACGTACTATAGACATATCGTACCGATTGACATCATGCATACTTATGCAGCTCGATAATGCGTACACTGTAGTTGTAAATAGTAACTGTTGGAATTTTTGCCGTTTTGAAACCGAGTTGGAATTTTGGGAAGTAAAGGAAACATCAGCATCGCCAAAGAAGCTCTAAAATCCAGACAGATGGAGTTTCCAATCACTCATGACTTGCCCTCCGATTTTCCAACTATAGGAAATTTTAGTCAGGATTGGGGGTGAGACACCCCAACCCCCCTGTCGCCACGTCACAAACCATGCTGTGGGTGTTGCAACTGATACATTATAACTCGGATTTTATACATTTTCTTTCAGAATGGCTGGACTTCCATGTGTTATAGTGAGTGGGATGAACAAGAGCGCGGCCTATCAGATAGGCCGCAAAGTAGACCGAAAGTCTATGGGTGCTCAATGGAATGCTGTTTATGTGTCGGATGACTGGAGGTTTGTAGATGCATTCTGGGCATCCGCGTGTGTGATTGGGAAAAAATCTAACGAGTGGACTTTAATAGACACAGACGGCAACGTCACTGAGGAGAACGCGGAAGAAAGCGAAGGGGAGACAACTCATCGTATCAACGAATTTTATTTCCTGCCCGATGCCGATCAGATTATATGGACTCACTATCCGGATGAACAAAAGTGGCAACTTCTACAGAAACCTGTTAGCGTTAAATTATTCGAGGAACATTTTTATGTACGCGAACGTTTCCATATTCTTGGTATGGATCTTCTTCCCACAAGTCAACTGAAATGCGTTCTAAATGCCAAGGAAGGTGAAGTGTCAATTCCGTTCTCATTACCTACAGAAAAGAGTTTTGAGTATCGATTCAAATATATGTTGTACCAGTCGCGCACCACCAATACTGACGGAGAAAAAAATGTTCTTTTAGACAGGTTTGTGTTTTTTGAGCACGCGAAGGAATTTGTTGAATTCGGTATTCGATTCCCTGTCAAAGGTTCCTTCAAAATGGACGTGTTTGCTTTGGATCAGTCGGAACCCGATGCTATATTTGATTTAGCTTGTACTTATCTTATAGAGGCACCTAAATCTAAGAATGGATGTATGCCTCTACCAGATTGTCCCCCACTCGGCTGGGGACCTAACCATGTCAGTAGGGACGCTGGAATTACACCAATATCACACGACACTGCTTTGATAAAAACAAAGGATGGTAATGTTGAAATCAGGTTCTCTGCTGAAAAAGATATTCAAATGTTTCAATCACTGAAGCACGCTCTTCTCGGAGATGCCATTCTAAGTAATTACTCGTTAACAAGACTGGAGGGCGATGAAGCTATCATAAACATACGCTTGCCACAAGGAGGAGAGTATGCATTGAAAGTGTTTGTGAATGACAAGGGACAGAATGGCGAAGCACCAAATGTCTGTAATTATCTCATACAGTCAGAAGGTGGAGACATGAAACCATTTCCAAATGTTCCCGATGGAACTTTAGGTCCAGGTCCAATGGCTAAATACTTTGGTGTCATCCCCGTGTCACATCCCGGTGGACTTTTAGAAGCCAAGGACGGGCGGGCGGAGGTTAAATTCAAAGCAAACAAAAATATTGAACTTCTGTGTGAAATACATAGCAACGATCCCGAGGCACGCAAGTTAATGGCAGTTGGTACGAGAAACGAAAATGGCGAGTGGGTGTTTGATATTGACGTTCCCAAAAAGGGAGAATACTCGCTTAACGTGTTCGCCAAGGAAAAGGGTAAAGACTCGGCAATCTTTAACGTCCACAGTTACCTGGTCAATTCCACGGGACGTGATCTGTCGGATGAGGAGAAGGCCAAACTGGCGGGAGATGAGGTGGATGGTGCAGAGACTATTGAAGTGGAAACAATCAATACATCGGACAAGGAAGTGATGATACCGGTTCCTGCGGGTTGTACAAACGTTATGGCATCTTTGCAAAGACGCAATGCCAAAGATCCTCCAAATTTCAATAAGTTCGAAAAAGTTAACTTTGAAGACGAAGACTATTTGAATGTTACTATGAAGGAGTATGGAGAATATGCCTTCAATATTTACAATAAAGACGACAGCGGAAAGTTAAGGCTTGTAGCTAGGTACCAGATAAACCGAAAAACTGCGGGAGATCTCGAGAAAGGAAACGTTAATCTGTTGATGGCTGAACTTGGCGCAGACAAGGACAAATCAAATAGTTCATCGAAGGGAGGTAAGTACCATTTTCCAATATTTTATTCCTCCATTCACTGGTACTTGTATGAACATGGCGCAGAAATAAATTCCTTATTTGTGGTGAAATCATACGTAAGATTTGCATATCACTGCATTCTGTGCTCGGGTTATTGTAACCCGCAATTTTGTTTTTAACGTGCGATCGAGGTCACGTTCCGGGTTACATGGACTCCCTAGCGACCAAAGGGAAGGAGTTCGGGCGGAATTGCCTCTGTGTAGGTTTGAACGGGAAGCCGTTGGCGAAATATCAAACGGCCGAGAAAATGTCAGTGTTTTTATTAATTCTGCCCCAATATTTTGTTCGTGTATTTTTGCATTGTTTATGGAACCCATTTTACGTTTTCAAGTTATTGTTTAACCCTTTACCCAACCAATCGCCCACATCCGCCCGCGTAATATGCAGATTCAGCAGCTGAAAAAAATATATTATTTTTCGAAGAATTTCAACAAAACCATATCATGTGACCTCTCATTGGAACGAGCTCGACGAGCTCGTTCCAATGAGGCGTCACATGATATAGTTTTGTTGAAATTTTTCGAAAAAAATTAAAAAATGATATTTAAATTAATAAAGTGGGATATCCTCTGCGTTGGGTAAAGGGTTAAGGCTCTATCTGCTGAAGTATTTTGCTGCTATTAATATTTCTTTATTAAATCTAGTTGTGGCTTATGGAAAATTGAGCTAAAAAGTTGATCCAATGTACAGAGGAGAAAGTGGTTAAGCGTGCCACATGTTTGCTTATGCTAGTGACGCGAGATTTTCTATCAAGAGCATTAATATTTTCCCGTAGCAAAACGTGGGTTAATACTATAGCGTCAAAGTTAACAAACACATCTCTTGCGTGGAACAAGGCGCCATCTGCAATGCCTTAGTATTGCAGATGGCGTTTTGTTCCACTCGGTGGCGACATAATGATAAGCTGAAAAACAATATGTCAAGATGAAGTCAGTTAGAATGCCTTATTGGTTAAAATAGACTAGATGATTTTAAAATGATGACTTCCTTATTGGTAAACATGTTTAAGGAGTCGTTCGCGTTGGGAAGCGGTGTTGCAAACGAACTCTTATGAGTTGCGAACAGACATCAGTAAGCATGACGTCATTAGATATTTAGTTTCTTGTGAAAGTAAAAGATTATTTAAGAATTAATTTTTATTAGGAAAGGAAGAATCTTGAATTATAATTACAATGGCCCCATGCCAGTGTTTTCGGAAGAAGAAAGAGTAAACATTTATGGAGAGAATATGTGTACTCCAACATTTCTCGCTAGTTGTTTTTTTTTTCTTCACTGATGAATGTATCGCTGACATTTTTTTTGGAAGTCTACCCATGAGGATTTCCAAAAAATCAATGGCTGAGTCTTGTCTCACATGTTTAGAAAACCAAGTGATGAGAACCTTTTTGAATGTCTAAGTTTGCAACATGATTACCATTCTGTTAGGTGGCGCGGTGGCGTTGTGGTGACCGGTTTTCGTCAGATCACCGAAGTTAAGCAACGTCGAGCTCGGTTAGTCATTGGATGGGTGACCGTCTGAGCGATCGATTCGGACCCCCGCGTTGTGTCCTTGGGCAAGGCACTTCACCCCGATTGTCCACGTGGGGGCACGATGACGCCGTGTACTGAGGCGTACTACACGCCGATGATGCGCAAGTTTTCAACCACTCTAACCCTGCCTGTGCTGCAATACGGAGTTACGATGTTGGGGAGCTGGCAGCTGCTCGTCGTTGCTCGGTGGTTCTCTAGGGTACTCCGGCTTCCTCCACCCGTAAAACTGTCACGGTAATGATTAGCCATTGTGCATAAGTATATGACCTTATAACACCAATAAACAAATAAATATCATTCTATTGATAAAGTTTAAGCACAGTGAGTAGGAAAGCTTGTGCAAGTGGCAAGTGTTTGAAGGGGAGGCCAAATATCTGCGCAAATCAAAAGGCATGCACCAAATGGTGATAATAAATTTAAAAAACTACTAAGTTAGCAAAAGAAAATAAATATGCGTCTCCCCCCCCTCTCTCTCTCTCTCTCTCTCTCTCTCTCTCACTCTCGGAATTCAGCGAGTTCGCTAATTGGCGAAAGGGGGGCACTTCGTACAACACCTGGTAATGTCAATTCACAACAAGTCTACTTTTTTCTGATAACTGTAGTCTGCGGATGAATGTCCAATACATTTTGATAAGAAGTTTTGTTGTGGTAAATGTTGGGAATTCGTGGGTTGGCATTATTTGTTAAAAGGGCGCTGCGTTTTAGCATACTGGAAGACGCCATGTTGTTGTACCAACGACTTTGGGAAGTGGAAATGGGAAATGGACAAATGCACATTACAAAAAGAGAACAAGTCAGACTTTGATTTCCAAATTCAAAAATAAAATTGACACGATCTGTGCGGATATGTGGCGGATGGTTGCGGGGGATGTCGGTCGGGTTAAGGGGGAGGAGGAACAAGTATATTTTGCATCGAAACATGTGGGGGTGGGGTTCTTGAAATGTCAGCCCTATGCACATTGATTTTAGAATATCAAGTTTCAATCTGCAGACTTTTTCCTTAACCCTTTACCTAACGAATCGCCCGCATCCGCCCGCGTAATATGCAAATTGAGCAATTGAAAAAAAATAATTTTCCAAAATATTTCAACAAAACCATATCATGTGACCCCTCATTGGAACGAGCTGATTCAGCTCGTTCCAATGAGGGGTCACATGATATGGTTTTGTTGAAATTTTTGGAAAACTTTTTAAAAAATGATATTTAAAATAATAAATTTTGATATCGTCTGCGTTGGGCAAAGGGTTAATGCAGCTATGAAATTCAACCAATTCAATCTTGTTTGACAGAACTTTGTTGAATTTTGAAAACCAAGATTAACCCTTTGAAAACCGAACGGAAGCTTTTATGTTCAGGAACCTGATAGTCATAATTTCATTAAATAGGATGGATGCAAAGTGCATGTGTTTGGTAGACCAATCAATATTTCCAACGTACATCCCCAAGGCTGGTCTACTCCTAACAGTAAACATGGACTCTTCCGGTTGCTGTCATTGTACTGATGTGGAAGATACCACCAGAGTTCAAAGTTTAAATAGGTTAAATTCCTTGTTGCTTTATGGGAAAAGATTGTCATATTTCATATTTAGAATTCAACGAACGCCGCTCCCGTAGATTTGAACGAGAAATGGCAGATCACACCGAGGACATTTTGATTACATTTTTCCATCACTCATTCTGCAAGAAAGGTGGCAACATGGTGTGTTCTGGTCATGGGGCGGACCCATCGGGCTGACCTTAGTTCGACCATATGGGAGGAACGTTTGATTTTTTTTAAATTAAAGGAACGCTGTTTCCTTGCATCTGAACGATCAGTGGCAGACTGGACAGTTGGTGTATTGAAATGTTCTCTATGTGGACTGCCATTGGCAGTCCACACAGAGAACATTTCAATATACCCACAATTCTATGCAATCAGCTCCATTCGCCTGTTTGGCGTTTTCACGACATTTTACACACCAACAGGTATTGGGCTGCATCAATTTTGAGGGTTCCAGGAGTCATCCAATAGGAAGCCCACCGTGAATTTTCCGGTGAAGCATACGACCAGTCCGCCTCTGCATCGTCCAGAACAAGGGAATGGACACATGCGTTCAGATTTCCAAACGTTCGTGTAATTGGTACCTACTCGCAAACAGTAGGTTTTCGTTTTAATTATAAGCGTAGCGATGTTTTAATTGCAATTAATACCCATTTTAATGCAATTATACATCCATACGACGAAATTGCGCAGTGGTATTGATGTGAACTTATTGCGTAATGTGCGTCATTCCCGGCGAAATAGTCTCTAACGTGTTGTGCAACAACAGATTCAATAGAAAAATAATTGTTAAACATTTCACTTTATTTTATAAGGTGGTATATAATAAACATAACTTTGCATTGTGGTTTCATTCAGACGAAGATAAGAACAAGGTTGAGGAAGAAAATGGTAAGAGTGAGTACGCATGACAAAAAGCTTGTAGACACGCCCACCTTCGCAATATTTTTTTTCCCACAGAATACAGCTGTTATCAGAATCATTTGAACTAATTTCTAACAGACGGATATTGCAAATGCAATGGCGAATTTTGATGTGCTTTTTTCTAAATTATCAGTCTCTTTAGAGTTCAATCTTGTCCTGAAACCTGCCGGAATGTTTGAGTTATTTCATTTCGTGAAACTCTATCGGGACGAAATTGTCAGGATCTCATATGACCGATTTCATGTGGATGAATTCTAGACGAAGCTGCCAAATAACTTGTTATTAAAGATGAATTCGACCATTGTAACCGAAATCAATAAAATGGTGTGACGATTTTTTAAAATTTCTTCAACCCAAAATAGTTTGAAATGTTATTGGAATGGCTTCCAAAAGCTGTTGAAATGAGGGTTCTTAAGAGTAGCAGGAGATGTGGAGATCGTGCCTTTTTGGATGGACCTCCCAATGGACTCCGAAAGTGCCGTTATATAGTTACCATGTAACGCGTATATTATTGGGAAAAAAGCGGATTCTGGGAAAATCTTGTCTATTTGGGTAATTAGATTTGCAGGCATTCAATAGAACGTACCCTTAGGAATGCCCCATCCTACTGCAGGCCTTTGTGTCACATGTTAACCATGTGCTACCATAGAAAACAAGTTGGCGGTCTCCAGTATACTAAATGGACGACAGAAACACGTGTCACCTAACACGAGCGGCTCATGCGCACTAAGATCACGCTTTACTATTGGTATGACGTCACAAAATGGCCGCTTACGCGGGCTACCATGAAAATAAACATGATGCAAATAGATCATGTGACATGATGTCACTTCCAGATCCATTGCGGGGTCCATCCAAAAAGGCATGATCTCCACATCGCCTCCTACTTTTAAGCTTTCATTTTGGAAGGAGCAATTTATTATTCTTATAACCCATGTATAAAAGTTAACAATGCCATCTGCTGTGAATGTCTGTCGCATCGTCATCTGTAAGACTTTAGCTTTGTAGATGGCGTCTTGTAGCACACAAGGAACGATGGGTGACGGTTACGCATAATCAAATTTACTAACGTTACAGTACATTTACAATAAGTTTACATTAGCTATTAAGATTGTGTGCCCTTTTCATTTTTCTTTAAACTACTGAGCGAAACAGTGACAGAGTTGTTACTATCGGTGAAACTAAGGCCACCTTCTGATATTTATAACCATTACGCAACCAAAACCATACACTTTCAAGCTCTAATCATGTAGTTACATTTAAATTTGATTGCGCCCATGTGACGTGATGTGCGTATGATTTACTTTTGTATACAAGGGCGCTAGAAGCGAGAGGGTCTGGGTAGGGTCTACAGGCAGCTGGATCCTTGACCTGAAGCTAGGAGCAAGGGAGAAGTGTATGCCATGTTTCCGTAGAAGTGTACCGGTGGAAAAGATCTTACTCTCCGAGAACTGTAGTTGAGAAAATCTCGAGTATTCGTTCTTAAATCATTTTACGTGTACCAATGACAGTGGGTATCAGGTATAACTACGGAGGCTGGTCGATTACTGATAACCATCAAACAAACAGCTGTACGCCGTCCCTTGGGTGCAACAAGGCGCCATCTGCAATGAACAAGCATTGCAGATGGCGCTTTGTTCCACTCAAGGGGCGATATACATGTGGTGGCAATTCTATTGAGTGTCACATTACAATTTCTGATACGTTGTAAATTCCCGGTCTTAACTCACATCCAGATCAGCGAACCCTTTTCGATAACTCTGCCACCGCTGCCTTCAGATGCCTCCGACGCACGCCCTTGTCTGTATATATGTAAAGGTATATTTGCACATGTTCTCGACAGGACGTAAATTTATACCCCGTATCATTTTGAACCGATAGGCATGACCGTAGTTGTTTATGTAAAGTGAATCCTATAGACAACTGTGTGCATGTAAACGTCTAACACGCCCAGTTAAAGTATGTTTGAAATCCCCAAATGTCTGAATGAAATTGGTCAACCTGGGATATGCCCAGGTTACAACCACCTATTAACTCTGATTGTGGTATGAAGAGTAATTTCTCCCGTCCGGTTACCGACATGGGGGGCACGACGACGCCGTGTACCAAGGTGTACTACACGTTGATGGTGCACATGTCTTCAACCACTGTAACCCTGATTGAGCGCTGCTTGAACAGAGTTAGAATGTTGAGGAGCTGACAGTTGCTCGTCGATGCTCTGTGGTTCCCTTCCGGTACTCCGGCTTTCTCCAACCGCAAAGATGTCATGGTTACGATTAACCATTGTGCATAAGTATGTGGCCTTAAACAAAAATAAATGAATAAATAATTTTCCGCGTGGAAACCTCGAGAAGTGAAACTGTGGTAAACAAGAACTGTTTTACTGATAAATAAGATTCGATAACCTCTAGAGTGGGCAGTACATGTATAAGAGACCGAATAAACTTGACGTAAGACTTATTGCGTTCATGAAAGAGCCGTAGATTTTCAAACTGGCATTAAACACCAATAAATGAAGAAATAGATAAAGAGTGATTTGATAACGGCTGTATCCACATCAATATGCATGCTACGTATTTGTCATACCTGTTCCTCTCCCAGTATCCTTCCCAGTAACTTTTCTTTTCAGAGTGCTTGTAGAAACATTACATTTCTAAAATGAAGAACAGTATTAGACAAAATTTAGTTTTCAAATTCTAGATGGGCATATGGCAAGCGTTGTTACCCACACCGACGATAGCGGACGCCTGGACAGGGTTGTCACTAGCGCGTGTGTCTCCACTGTTTGTTTATTCACGCTATCGAGAAAAATTGACTACGTCTCTTTTCCACAAATGTTGTACCGACGTGACACTTAGTAACTTTTGAATGCCTTTTGGGGGACACACTTCAATGATCAAGGTCGTACGGTCGCAAAATACATTTCTAGCTTATATCCTTATGCTGCTTCAGCTAGTGCAACCCAATTTTACCAAGTGGTAGAGGCTCCCCAGCGCTATTAAATAAGGATGTCTGTGGTCACATGTCAAAGATAATTCGAAAATCAATGCCATATGGTTACTAAATTCTTCGTAGACGTGGGTATGTATCTCTGCCGGTTGGGCTCTCGTTGTGTGTGGCGTTTGTGAAGGAATGTTTTATCTTAATGAACGTCTTCTGAAATCTATTGTTTGGACGATTAATAATATCGTCCCTTGATAAGATAAAGGAACCAACTGCAATGCTCCAGCACTGCAGTTGGTACCTTTATCCTTTCAAGGGACTATATATTGTGGGCTTTGTGAGATACCCTAACTAGGAACGTATTTGATATTGCGGCCCAGTTTGCAATGCAAAATCCAAGTTTTGTGATTAGAGCTTTTTTTACAGAAGTGTGCGCGGTGGCTGAGTGGTAGACTGTTGGATTTCTATGCTAGAGGTCCCGAGTTCTCCGTCTGGGCGACCCGCGTTGTGTCCTTGGGCGCACTACACGTCGATGGTACACATGTCTTCAACCGCTGTAACCCTGTTTGAGCGGAGCTTGAACAGAGTTAGAATGTTGAGGAGCTGACAGCTGACAGCTGCTCGTTGATGCTCGGTGGTTCTCTCCAGGTACTCCGGCTTCCTCCACCCATAAAATTGTCACGGTCACGATTAGCCATTGTACATAAGTACGTGACATTAAATACCAATACATAAATAATTATTTTTTTTTTACAGATCGTAGTTTGTAACAAGTTATGTTCAGAGCAATTATATGAAATTTTCTAAAAGAGTCGTCGAATAAATATTCTAACAGTTGGCGGTAATTTACCTGTTTTATAACATCCAATCATGTTGCTTGTTACGCTACAGTTCGTCCAAGTTTTACACTCCTGTGTACGTAACAGATGAACATCTGTAAAACACTGAAGTCATACTTTATGGTCTGAAGGAATTTGTGCATTCAATTGAATGCGAGCGTTCCGATCGTTTCGATGAAGTCGTAAATATCATATTTCCTTCCAATTCTGCAATTTCTTCGTGACGCAATGCCTCTAATGTGAGCCTCGCTGTGCAACAAACACAAATACTGACCGTACTGTTTCAATGAGGGATCATAAGCTATGTTTTTGATATAAAAAAAATGAAAAAATACTGAAAATTGAATGATGATGTTTGTGAATAGCTGGGACCCGTTTTAGCCGCTACGTTGGATAAAGGGTTAACATGCTACACCAGGCCAGTAATTTTCAATCAGGATGCAATGTAGCTTGTGGGCGTATGAAGATAAACTACCAGGAGAATAGAATGGAGAAAACCTTTGTTTCGGAACGAACACACTCAACGCTATATTTGTCCTTCTGTAAAATGGCATCGTACAAATTGAAAGATGTCTCGTTTTAGAAAAGACAATTGCTAAGGTAGATTAATTAATATTTTTAACCTGCAGCCAGAAATGTTCAGTTTTCAAGTAAGAGTGTGCCAAGTAATTTTTTAAACCTGCAGCCATTCGGCTGCAGGTTTAACAATTACTTGGTCCACTCTTACTTGAAAACTGAACATTTCTGGTTTGCTCTAAGATCGAACAAAAATGGTCGGCATTGCCTAAAATAGTGTGGTACGGTAATTTTTCACCTAAACACTTTACGGTATAAGAACATGTAGTCAGTTGTGTTTTCATCGTATTTTTAATGATTTCTTCCAGCGATCCGGCCAAAAAATTTGTTTTTGTGAAATGATGTAAAGCTGTACAAATACAATATTTTTCCATTAGCCATAGAATCACTATCAATGATCCATCGACATTTATTGTAGAATAATGGAGACATTGACCACTAAACGCGAACAATTCGGTTACACAAGACGAGAGTTGAAAAGCAGGTGAAAAGCAGGTGCGCTTTTCCCCACATCGGCTTTTGTGTCTTTGTAGACAATCATGTTGTAGTATTAGTAGCTTTGACTTTAGAGATTACAAGCAAAGAATGGCAACATATTTGCCCTATATTATTTGCCCTTGCCATTGTCAATCCCAATCCCCAAAAAGTGTGTCATAATCTAAACAGGTTTACTTGATGTGGTGTGTATGTTTCTCATGGAGAAGATCCATGGGAACCCCTGGAAATGAAGTAGTGCTTGTTTCCTGTGGTAAGCAAGGTAAAGTAGGACCAAGCAATCAATGCTTGTGGTGGAAGTTCTTTAATATAGGTAGCATGGTTATAAACGATTGATTAACCTTCACTTTATCTGAAAGGTGTGGTCACGATTGGCCATTCTGCAGAAATATATGACTTTTAACAATGGTAAATTTATGAATAAATATAGATGCAGTCATGTTTCCTTGTGGTGGCTACATTCTCAATAGGGCGTTATGAATCTGAATCTGCTTCACCAAAATGTCCTTTGCCCTTCAACGGGATACTTCAAGTAGCTTAGCCTTCCCTAGTCAGAGGCACTAAAAGTTCCCGCTTGAATGCCGAGTAAACGTCATGTGTCATAAGATTTTGGGCAACTGGAACAGACCAGCATTATGAGGTTTGTCGCCAATTGTCGTCCCTAGGGCTGCACTGTATATCGGTAAACCGATATATACCGGTATTCAAACCAATATCGATTGAATACCGGTGTAATTACAAAAATATCGGTTTATCGTCATTATTTATTTACCCACAATTTAATTTTCAAGATGTCTTGAGCTTTTTAACTGTATCCCCGAATGAATAATATTATCCCTTTATCGAAGGAATCGTCTGCTTGTGCCCTCATAATATACAAATTCAGCGGTGGAAAAAATTATTTTCAAAAATTTCAACAAAACTATATCATGTGACACCTCATTGGAACGAGCTCGTTGAGCTCGTTCCAATGAGGGGTCACATGATATAGTTTTGTTGAAATCTTTGGGGAAAATCTGATTTATTTATTGGTGTTTAAGGTCACACACTTATGCACAATGGCTAATCATGACCGTGACAGTTTTACGGGTGGGGGAAGCCGGAGTACCCGGAGAGAACCACCGAGCAACGACGAGCAGCTGTCAGCTCTCCAACATCGTAACTCTGAACTCTGCACCACAGCTCAGGCAGGGTTAGATTGGTTGAAGACACGCGCACCATCGACGTGCAGTACGCCTCAGTACACAGCGTCATCGTGCCCCCATGTAGGCAATCGGGGTGAAGTGTCTTGCCCAAGGACACAACGCAGTTGCCGCAGGTGGGATTTGAACCGAGGACCTCTGGGCTTGCAGTCTGCACCTCTACCAACTGACCCACCGCGCCCCCTGGGGAAAATCTGATAAACTAATTTTGAAAATAATAAATTTTGATATCGTCTGCATTGGGTAAAGGTTTTTCGAACCGCATCATCAAGGCATGCTAATTCGTTCCCACTGTGATGCCCCGAGTCTAGATTGTGGTACTTGTATTAATATATCTGAACAGTTTTCGATATACCGGTATACCGCGGTATTTTTTTTTTTTTGAATACCGATACCGATATTCATTTTTCAATATCGTGCAGCCTTAGTCGTCCTCTTCTTCCCTGTTATTCTTGGGATGATGTTATTTGTTTCTTTTCCAGACCCCACCCTCTCTGATCAATAATTGAAAAGCTCTTTGTTGGAGAACCAGGGACTTCAAATATTTCTGAGATGAAACCAGAGTAGGGATGTTCGACCTTTCTGTAGTTGTTGACATTTTCTTTTGATGAAAAGTGACCCATTGTATTGGAAATTAACCGTGAACGCTCTTCCGTCTTGGTCGCAATGTAGTGCGAAACATCTTATGGAGCAGCGTCCGGAAAACTAGACATAATCGCGGCCAGCTGTTGGATGTTACTTCCTAAAAGGAAAGTGAAAAGAGGGAGAGACTAACGAAAGAGTTCCCCGCGTTGTGTCCTTGAGCAAGGCACTTGACCACATGGGGGCACGATGACGCCATGTACTAAGGCGTACTGCACGTCGATGGTGCGCATGTCTTCAACCAATCTAACCCTACCTGTGCTGCAGTGCGGAGTTACGATGTTGGGGAGCTGGCAGCTGCTCGTCGTAGCTCGGTGATTCTCTCCGGGTACACCGGCTTCCTCTACCCGTAAAACTGTCACCGACACGATATGACCTTCGCTGTTAAAGTGTCGTTAAACCTTAATAAATAAATACCGAAAGAGGTCAGGCCTATCAGTGTGTGTCTCCCATTGGACTTCGCCCGGTTTTGCTCGGTGGATATGCCTTCCGCACACACGGTCCATTTATTTGTCTCGTTGGGAGTGTGAGTCTGCCTTAGCAGCCATCTAGAGAAATACCTCAAGCATGACGAATCTACTCTTTGTTAACCCTTTGACCCAACGTAATAGCAAAAACCGGCAAGCGATATTCACAACAAATCACCATTCAATTTTATTACTTTTTTCATTTTTTGTCTCAAAAACATAGCTTATGACCACTAACTGGAACGAGCTCGAAAAAAATTAGTTATTCAAGAATGTTTTTTCCAAATGTCGACTGCCTTTCGTGTTAGGTAAAGGGTTAAATTCCAAACTGGAACCTCTTAAGCGTTAGAGTGCGGAAGGTACGTACACACTTAAATGAGATGGGTTTATTTATTTATTTATTGGTATTTAAGGTCACATATTTATGCACAATGGCTAATCATGACCGTGACAGTTTTACGGGTGGAGGAAGCCGGAGTACCCGGAGAGAACCACCGAGCAACGGCGAGCAACTGTCAGCTCCCCAACATACTAACTCCACACAAGCAGGGTTAGCATTGGTTGAGGATAATTGCACCATCGACGTGCAGTACGCCTTAGTACACAACGCCACCGTGCCCCCACGCGGGCAATGGAGATGAAGTGTCTTGCCCAAGGTCACAACGCGGTTGCCGCAGGTGGGATTCGAACCGAGGACCCCTCGGCTTGCAGCCTGCACCTCTACCTACTGAGCCACCAATCAGTTGGGTTAAAAATCAACCGAAATCAACTCGGTTGAGTGAATATGAACCCAACAGGGTTCATATTCACTCAACCCAGTTCGTTTGGATTGATTTTTAACCCACATGGTTTTAGAGTGTACTAAGGTGTTCTCATGGCACAGATGCCAAACGCTATTCTTTTAATTATCTGTGGTTATAAAGAAGAGAACATTTTACGCCAATAAATTGCATTTGTTTTTTTTTTTTGCCAAACACTTGAAGCATTTCGTCCGTGTACTTTTGAAATCATCATTTACAACGAGTAACCTTACGGTGTCGTGTTTTATTCAACTGTACAATATTCCCAAGAATGGAAATCTATCGGACAATTAAGACTTTCAACAAAGGATGACGTCATATGTGTACTTGTAATGGCGGAATTCCCGTGATATCGGGCAAATATCGACTTTTTCATTATCCCGAGCTGACCCGAGCGGAACAAATGTGACCTCCAATATTGTTTTGTTTCCGCGTCTGTTTGTAGATTTTATAGTAACTATACATCCGCCGGAGCGCGGTGGCTCAGTGGATGACTTCCATTCGAGATGGATCCCTGTCCAGGGACGACCAGCGTTGTGTCCTTGGGCAAGGCACTTTATCCCGGTGGCCTACATGGGGGCACGATGACACCGTGTACTAAGGCGTAATGCACGTCGATGGTGCACATGTCTCCAACCGCTGTAACCCTGCTTGAGCGGAGCTAGAACGGAGTTGGAATGTTGAGGAGCTGACAGTTGCTCGTCGATGTTCGATGGTTCTCTCCGGGTACTCCGCCCCCCCCCCCCCTCGTAAAACTGTTACGATTGGCCATTGTGTATAAGTCTGTGACCTTAAACACCAATAAATAAACAAATACTATACATCCGCCTGCTTTCGTCGGTTTCGAAACCCATTAGAAGTTCCGAACGAAGTATATCGTCGCGTGAGTGCTAGAATGTTCTATGTCCCATAGGGGACATAGAACATTCTAGCACTCAGGCGACGATTTATTCTGGGTCGACCAAATCTTTTTCCGACAACGTCACACCTTGACAGTGATTGCTGGCAAAATGAGTTGTCCCGGAATCAATGTTGTGAGTCTGTATCAAAGTTAATGAAAAACATACAAGAAATTTACTTGTGCATGCATACATCACATTCTTTGACAGCCACTGTACCTTTAGCTCACCATTCCAGCGATTTGCCGCGGTCAATTAAACAAACTGCTAGCAACTATTCACTATTGACAGATCTGATGATGCGCAACGCTGGGTCTAGGCAAGCTTTTACGAGCATTATACTGTGCCAGTGACGTTTGAATTCGTAACCAGAAGCACATCAAAACTAACGTCTCGTTGAGACAATATACGCCATTAGTCGGTAAAACGATGGAACCCTTAGTGCTGTTGCACCGGGTGTTTGCTGTCCACGAATCAATGAATACTCACTATATATGGGATGCAAATGATTACCTCGGCCATTTATTCTTTTTAGTACACAGAGGAGATGTTGTGTACATTGAATCGTCATTAGTGCATCGCTACGAAGGACGAGCATGCACTCTAAATGTGACGCACCTTTATATTATTCAAGGAAAATCTAATGGACATGTTATAAGCTCTTGTTGTTTGTAAGAGTACAGATATTAACTCTTTGGCCTAGCAGGATGGTGCTATTTGTTCAGAATTATTCTCATACCAATTTAATTATTTTTTTTTACTTTTGCGTCCAAAATATATATGGAATAAACGTATAGTGTTTTCAAGTAAAAAAATTATTCTGCTCGTAGGATTAAGAATGAAACCGACTCGCCTCGGCGAGTCGGTTTCATTCTTAATCCTACGAGCAGAATAATTTTTTTACTTGAAAACACTTTATGTTTATTTTGTTTAGCCAATAAATCATGAACAGGGCTGTCACGGCGAAATCGTGCTGCTGCTGTTATAATTGGCGAGAGGGGGCCAAATCAAAGAGGTCTTTGGGTGGCCTGCGTGATAAAGAGAAGCCAGGTTTTAAAGGGTACCTTGATGGCACCTTTGGGGGGGGGGGGTCACTGTTGTTCAAGCTTAGGTCGCGATCCCTGGCGCTGAGGGGAAAATTGGGAAACACGATGAAAGGGAGTGCCAGATGTGTAACTTGGGCATGGTGGAGACCCTGGAACACTTTCTTCTAGAATGCCCAAAGTACCAGTCTAAAATAATGAGATTCACTGGGAGTATAATGGGGAAGTGGGATGGGAGAATGAAGGATATGTGGTTAGGGGGAGACTCAACGGAGAGGGTTAATATGCTAATCGGAGCGATTGGGAAGAATGGGGCAAGGGATGTCATCAAGCAGTTCGTCTCCGAGTGTTGGGAGGAGAGGAGAAGCTTGGGAATAGGGAGGCAGTTGGGAGTACAGGGGTAACCAAGGCCTTCTCGTCCGAGAACCGCGACAAATCAGCGGCTGGCCAAAGTGTTATTATTATATTACTCACTAAAAACACTGCAAGAAGTGAGGAGCACATTGGTCCAATTTGATCGACAAGCAAAACTGCCGAAATAAACAAGGCGCAGTGATACATTTCTGTCTAAAAATAATTCCCCTACAAACTTGAGCTAAACTTGCAAAAATACTTTATTAAAGAACAATCTTTATCTTTCTTATTTTCGTTGTTTATTGTTATTTTTTTTTTTTTCGTCGTCGATTCAACTTGAGTTTTATAAACAAAGCAGACGACACGTGCATTTGTTTATTTGCGCAATGAAACATCAATCATCATACCCCCGCCTTTCACAATCGAACATGAATGCCTTTCAACGCTTGTTTTCGATTGATTTACTTTGTGTTTTCTTTGTTAATTGTTGTTCGTTTTATTGTTAGACAGAGTTGAAATGTGTCATATATTCTAAAACGAAACATTTCAGTGATGGTCAACGTTTCATCGGTTCATAATGTCTCCCACAAACGGAAAACAGGTCATGACAACACGAATGCGGTAGAGGTCAGAGGTCAACAAGGCCGTCTCTACTATAGGAATAAATTCTTTCAGTGAAATGCCCACGGGGAAAATTTATCATCCTGTTAGCAGCTGCTACTAGGTGAATAAAGCAAAAATTTATCCAGGACTTCTATTGTTCGAATAAACGTTCATTTATGGGTTAAATCTTTATAACCTTCTCATAGTCACGTCCTCATTCCAATGAGGGTTCTTTGCATCAGAAAAGCCGATCACGTAAATACCGTCCCTAACACGTCTAACAAAAAAACGTGACAACAGACGTTTTAACGCTGTGGGTTAGTTTCCGCAGTAGAATTGAACAAATCGTCCTCATTTTTGAAGTTACATATTTCATAAACCCTTTACCCAACGAATCGCCCGCATCCGCCCGTGTAATATGCAAATTCAGCAGTTGAAAAAATATTATTTTTCAAAAAATTTCAACAAAACCATATCATGTGACCCCTCGTTGGAACGAGCTCGTCGAGCTCGTTCCAACGAGGGGTCACATGATATGGTTTTGTTGAAATTTTTTGAAAAATTTGAAAAAATGATATTTAAAATAATAAATTTTGATATCGTCTGCGTTGGGTAAAGGGTTAACCCCTTTGGCCCCTGATGGTATACTCCATATCAATTCAGGGCCATCGACCGGCAGGGTCTATATTCGTTACTCAAGACTAATCAATATTTGGATCTACGCGTTGAAAATGTGATTGTCCGTCACATAAATTAAGTGAGCATTATTTATTTCATCAATTCACGTCGTAACATGATCCTGGCAGAAAAGAGGTCCTTCTGTTTCAATGGTTTAAGTTCTTACTTGCACCACTATCAAATGGCAATTGTAAATATATGTCTCGAATAACTAAAGTTTTTAAATTTTCTGTCCCGAAAACAGCTTGTAACTCATCATTGGAACGAGTTCGTTCCAATGAGGTGTCATAATTTGTGTTTTTGAGGCAATAATTGAAGAAAAAATTATAAAATTTCGTCGGCGATCTTTGTCAATAGTGCCGGTCGGTTTTGGCAGTTATATTAGGTAAGTGGTTAAATTACGCATTATGTAATAAAAAGAATCGACAATTTCTGAACATCATTCACCAAAATCAACTTGTCTGATGTCCCAGCTTGTTCTTAGATATCCGGGGGACGCGGTGGCGTTGCGGTAACCGGTTCTCGTCAGATCACCGAAGTTAAGCAACGTCGAGCCCGGTTAATCCTCGGATGGGTGACCGTCTTAGCGATCGATTCGGACTCACGCGTTGTGTCCTTGGGCAAGGCACCTAACCATCGATTGTCCACATGGGGGCACGGTGACGCCGTGTACTAAGTCGTACTGCACGTCGATGGTGCGCACGTCTTCAACCAATCTGACCGTACCTGTGCTGCAGTGCGGAGTTACGATGTTGGGGAGCTGGCAGCTGCTCGTCGTTGCTCGGTGGTTCTCTCTGGGTACTCCGGCTTCCTCCGCCCGTAAAACCGTCACGGTCATGATTAGCCATTGTGAATAAGTATGTGACCTTAACTGGTAGAGTGTTAGAAGCCACTATCAGGGCTTTAATTTGAAGAGAGGTACTCCAGCCTAAAGGTGTCATCATCTGTGGATGTGCTTCGTATTATCTTAGAAGTGAAATTACTTAGTATATTTGGGTTTGTCTTGTTACAATTTATGGGAGAGTGCCTCTTGGCACTCTCCCATAAATTGTAACAAGGCAAAGATGCAGAAACAAATTTTTATGACCAAAAATAACTTAGCACTCTACCGGTTAAACACCAATAAATAAATAAATAAATAAATAAATAAATAAATAAATAAATAAATAAATAAATATCCCGAAGCAACTTCAACCACAGATAGTTTTTAGATAACCTGACTGCGTTTTCAGCTGTCACCACAATGCGTTGGAACACTTTCAGGGATCATTGGAATCCTCCTTTGCCAGTTTAGTTGTGGAAATGTATTAATATGGGTTCCATTCGGCACAACCTTTATTTTGATATTTTATATGCATGTGCTCTTCATAGATTAGTCAAAATGAAGTACTTTTTTCCTAAAATAGTTAAAATGACGTGGCTATTGCCCTAATCGCAACGCTTGGGCCGCTCGTATTGTATTTCGTGTGTGAAGGTCATTTCAAATTGCATATTTGTCTATTACATGTCGTTGTGTAACGAAGCACAACCAACCACCCTTCGCCGTGGCAACATGCCAGTGCAAAAAATGGCAAGGCTACTCGCTCGATTAGAGCCACCTCTTAGGATGCTGACTAAAGCTGTACGGACTGTGTAATAGTATTTAGATGGGTTGACTATTAGCCCCTCACTGGACGATTTTGTGTTCGCTCTCAATGTAATAATACATATTGACATTGTCGACTTCTGTGGCTAATTTCGGTGATAGCAGGCACCTTTTCTCCATAGCTCACCAAGAAGCATACGTATGCTAAAACTGTCAGGCATATTCATGTTATGGCAAACATGGAACATACCTCCCTCCAATATATGTAGTTAGTTACTTATTGCTGGCGAACAAGGTCATGGCCAAGCTCATAAGTCACCAGTCTTATTTTGTAAGGAATCCTATGCTGTTATTGGCTTGTTCTTTACACACTTTTCGTCAAGTTTGCGTGCCGACTACCGTTAATTTAATGTGACGTTCTTTTTCACACTGATATTCAAATGTTTTTTCGTGCTACAGTTATAGATATTCCAATCAATAAGTATTTAATTCGACTTCAAAACATTAAGATATACATACAATTGGTTCAACTACGCGGTATAATAATAAAACTACAGCCGTGATGGGTCTTTATTCGTAATTATTCAGAAAACATTCATGTTCAATGGTGTTGGTAAAGTCTTCAAACATCCAATTAAATCAAGTCTCGTTTGAGAGGCATTTCTCGCGTTGATTCAGAGAAAATGAATGTTTATGGTATTCTCTAGATTCAGATGGCTGGAATATTTCAGTCGATCGAAAAAGCGAACCATAGGTTCGCTTTTTCGATCAACTGAAATTTTCCAGACGATGGAATTTAAACGTAGCCGATGGACTATTTAAGAGCTAGACTGGTTGCAGGCCATAACAGCGTCGAATTCATTAAATTAAGGGTTTGAAACTAGCTTGAGTTAGTTTAAGCACATTTTTTATTTGTCAAAATTAACAAGAAGGATTGGACAGCAAGTGCCGAATTTATTTATTTATTTCATTACTTTTTTCCATTTACATGGAGTATAGTACAAACGAACACTATTTCAACATACATAAGTTTATGTTACATGTCCGTGGTGGGTATTTACAGATTATACATGTTCTTCCCCCCCCCCCCCCCCCCCTCTCTCTCTCTCTCTCTCTCTCTCTCTCTCTCTCTATCTATCTATCTATCTATCTATCTATCTATCTATCTATCTCTATCTATCTATCTATCTATCTATCTATCTATCTATCTATCTATCTATCTATCTATCTACCTCTCTCTCTCTCGCCCTGGCGAATGAGTATATTGTGTTGTGCCCCCACCCCTAACAGAACAAGATTGTTCAGTCGAAATAAACGTCAACAATGCTGAACATTATAGAATGCACAACCGAACGACGGTAATCAGTCACACCGTTATGCATTCCACAATATTCATTGTAGGATTTCTGTAGTCCTGATTTTATGCGTGCAACCAGTGCATACCGGCATATATCCGCCAACATTCGGGCATACCCGAATGTTGGCAAATACATGCCTGCATACACCGAAAACACACTCCCCGAAGGGATGGAGGGGGGTGTCGACATATAGAAATTCACTCATAGGCGCACTCATCTGGCCATGTCAACAACTTCTTCCAAATCGTGTTCAGGAGGAGTGAACATTTAAGACTCGTCCTCTCCCTTATATGCGAGTAACAAGTGAATGCAGCATTTCTTCAATTATACACATCAGAAGAAACAATTATGCTATTCGAGATTGCTGCAACTGTTATGGTGGTAGATATTCAGAGGAAGAAAGAAAGAGAGTGCGGAAAAGAGGGGAATTGATCCCATGCACCGATGAAAAAAAAAACTTTCTCCAGACCATTTACCAAGCCGCCGAGCTTGGTGTCTCGTATTAATAGATCATTTTCGACAGTGTCCAGTTTATAAACTGAATTTTTACGTAATAAAATTCTATTGTACGTAATTTTATTCAGGCGCCGAGAAACGTAACGAGGAGAAACGACTACGTAAGTATGTCGGGAAGAAAGCTCCCTTTCGCTGTTTATATATGTATATATATGTACATATACATGTATTTGCATGCATTTATAAATGTTTTGCATGTAGTCTCATAGAAATATATACTAACATTTTTGAAGATTTAATTTTTCGGTTTTTCAAGTTAGAAGTAACACATAAACCTCAGACTCCCAGTGGGAACCCCGAACTGTGAAATAGTGCTTGTTTTCTGTGGTAAGCTACTTCTATGATTCTGCTAAAATACCACACTGTAACCAACGACTGAGATGGAAGTCTTCTAAAATGGACAGCAGAGGTATAAACCATTGGCTGAACTTGTGTTGCCATATTGCCGCATATGCTGAAAATGCCCTTAAACCTTTACCCAACGAATCGCCCACATCCGCCCGCGGAATACGCAAATTCAGCAGCTGAAAAAATATTATTTTTCTCAAAATTTCAACAAAACCATATCATGTGATCCCTCTTTGGAACGAGCTCGTCGAGCTCGTTCCAAAGAGGGGTCACATGATATGGTTTTGTTGAAATTTTTTTTAAAAAATTGAAAAATGATATTTAAAATAATAAATTTTGAAATCGTCTGCGTTGGGGAAAGGGTTAAACACAATATCAGTAAGTACACATCTCGTTAAGAGTAATTAACAACTAAACCACTCACTCATTAAAAATTCCAAATAACCATATTGTCATATTATCTGAAAAAGTTAGAAGCATGGGTATATTTTAGCAAATGGATCTCCGGTTTTATGCTTATGCTTGCGAGTGTTTCAGAGGCACGGCGCTCTCTAGTAATTCTACAAACATGGAGAGAATGAATAAATTTCCGATTTTCTTCGTCATCATGGGCAACAAGTAATACCATCATTTTTGGGAAAACAAATTCGAGGGCTTTCTTTTAATTATTGCCGTCCCCTGAGAGGTGAACAGTCCTTGTTTACCTTGGTAACCAAGTTCTGATTCACTTGTCAATTTGGAATCTGGTAATCAACGCCTGTGGTTGAAGTCCTCTGAAATCGGTAATCAAATATATAGACAATAGTTCACTGCTCCGAGTCGAGTACGCTTTGTATCCTCAAGTGGGGCGAGCGGATGATTGGTTCACGAGGCGTTAGGCGAGTGAAATAATCCGAACTGAACACGAGAGGATAAAATCGTACTCGAATCTGAGATGTGAATTTTTGTATTTATTTTATTTTCTCCTTATTTGTTTTCCCCAAATTGATTCAACTCAACCGATTGGTAAATAATAAAAAAAAATTAGTCCGCCATCGCTAAGAGTGGAATACGATGCTGGGAATGGAATACCATTTTCGGCGAGTGGGAACTGGAATACGATTTGTTTTAGGGGAAGAAAAAAGAATGGAAATAAAATTAAAAAAACTATTACCTTTATTCTTGTGTTGCGGTCTGATATAACCATTATGCTGAAAGTTAAAACACTAATAAATAAAGTCAGCATAGAATGTCACAGCCATAGATGACTATTCGAGATGCTGCGAGTCTTTGAAACCTGATGTTTGATTCATTTCATGAATTGGTCACATTCCTATTAGAACCGAAAGCATTCCCCGTCTACAGTTCCTATTCTGAAAACGATTCAACACCAATCGTGGCCATTTTAGACAACTTTGTCTCTATCTAATCATGTGTACCATTTTACGAAGGACTCTCCGAGCTCTTGATCTGTACATTGGTAAGGTGCACGGATTACATCAATAAAGTTGAAAAGCTTAAAATTATGATAACAGCTGTCTTGAAAGAGAAATAAAAAAAAAATCATAAAATCCGTTTGGTTTTTGTCAACTGCTCAGTTCGTCTGATTCTAGTGTTATGCAGTAAATAAACTACTAATTAGTGATATTAATTAATGGAATATTACTCAAGACTGCACATATATTATAATATAAACAATTTTCTGCTAATTGTTCATCGTAGCATGTATTGCTTATTCGCTTTCTAAGTATAACCGAGGTTTACAGAATATTCTCTAAATTGCAGGATGGCGTATTATTAGTCAACACCAACGCATGTAGTCTGCTATGTGCAGTGTTTCCCACACCCATTGCTTTTCCTCCGGAAAATTGCACACAGATTCAACACTAGAGCTGTGTGTGTATGTGTTTTGTTTTGTTTTTTGTTGTTGTTTTTTTTTTTTTTTTTTTTTTTTTTTTTGTATTTTTTTTTTCCGGTTCAGGTCCGTGTTTTGCGGGAAACCGGAAAACCTAATCACAAAACACAGCAAAAACCGCCGAACAATTTTATTGTCTTTGTGTACAAAATGATGAAAACACGTTTTTGAGAAGGGAATGGACTAATGGTCCTTATATCTTTTATCGCGGCTTCGTCTATCCGACAAAGGGGCAAATACTTGGAGTTCTCATCGTTAAATTTTCTCCCTTCATACAAGTCAACAATGGAGAAAACGTAACAATGAGAATACAGCATTAATTAGAGAAACTTTCGTTACCCAAATTCACGTGTTTTTCTGACTGCTGCTCCTTTAGAAACCCTAAGAATGATCAAAGGAAAATAATGCTCAACCCAATGGGAATACTTACAGACAGAGCATTTTGTGGTGAGAGGTGCCGTCCAAATGATTGTTGTATTTTCCAAGTTAAGGAGTCTGGGGCGTTGTTTACTATATGCTCTTAGCCCTTTAGCCAACGAATCGGCCACATCCGCCCGCGTAATGTACAAATACAGCAGCTGAAAAAAATACTATTTTTTAAAGAATTTCAACAAAACCTTATCAAGTGACCCCTCTTTGGAACGAGCTCGTCGAGCTCGTTCCAATGAGGGGACACGTGATATGGTTTTGTTGAAATTTTTTGAAACATTTTAAAAAATGATATTTAAAATAATAAATTTTTATATCGTCTGCGTTGGATAAAAGGTTAACACATAAAAAAAAACTCAAATCGAAATTGAGTTTCTTTCTGAAAACAACTTAAACCGAATCTGAAAAATCGACATCACCCAATTCTATTCAACACGAAATGAGAGCGCACAAATCTTTTTCCACGGTGTTAGGGTATCACAGTACTAAAATGTTCCCACAGACGACCATTATAATTTTCAGGCGAACAAAATAAGATCGCATCACTTTAATTTTGGCATTCAAATATCTTTGTCAAGTATATCCTTTCCGACAACTCTTCCTGATCCGAAAACGTGGGGTCATGCAACAAATAAGAGAGAACTACTGAAAGAAATTGACGCACCGGTCACGTGTTCGTGTATTCAGGGAATTCCCAACAAAAACACACCAACAGTCAATTGTATTTCTCCGGTCCAGAAAGTAATTATATTACCTTCTTTATTTAGTTGGAATATTGAACAATAATGCAAGATTTCAGTAGAATGCTTCAAACTTTTATTGAAAGAGTTTATTTTCTTAATCCTGCTTAATTTTGGAGATTGCATCATTTACGAGTGCCAGGAGAAGTTCCGAAGTTCAGGAGATCATTCCGTTCGAGGCTTTGGTTGTGAGCACGGTGAGGATATCCAACATCTATGGACTTGGGGTGTGAACATACTATGCATATCCAGCCTCTCCCTAACATTTTGGTACCCCACTTCCTTAAAATAGTGTGTCTGCCACTGAACACCCATTCAATTGCTCGGATTTACAGGTCCATATCTCTAGAGAAAAACTTTCAGGCGTTACTCTTCATTGGTGTCTCCGTGACAAACCCTGGAGTGGAGGTCCTCTTTAGTGATAGCTTAGGTATAAACGACTAACTTGATGTTGTACTTGTGTTGTGGTCATGGTAAAGACATAGACGCTGAAAGTAGCTTTGAACACAATAAATAAATAGTAGATAACTCTTCAGCTTTTCCTCTATGACACTAACGGCGGTAGCCTCGGTGATAACACCCCACAATCCAAGTCAACAAACTGCATAGATTTCTGTCCATCGTAGATCAAATATGAGACATCCAGTTTGGGAGATCAGGATGCACATACCATATTATGCCACTAACAAACAGGGCATCGAATATATCTTACTGACTACGTTTTATACACAAAAGTAACAAAAGTTATTAAAAAGAAATGATAGAATTCTTACTATCGTCGACTACTGACATTTTGAAAGACGAATGAACACAAGGGTGATCACTGTTGAATGTTAGCCGTGTATAGATTTTTTTAACAGACCATATATATATAGTTTATACAGTACGAACGCCGTGGACTGGTCACTTTCCCCGGGTGGACAATATGTGTAGGGGTGCAATAATAGTAGATTCCAAACACTAATTATACGTTTATTCATCAAGCATTTAATTAATGAAGCACTGGATACAACCCGGTGATTCATTAATTAAATTTCTGCTAACAGTGAGTTTTATTACCCTGTAAGCGCATGCCCATGAGTGGATTACGACCAGTTCACGACCACTGTACCATAAGTAGCTTGCATGTGAAGTTTTAGAGCCAATGAATTTCTCATTAACATGTAGATATACAGTACGTGGAGAGTGTATTATCACTAAATCACCCACAGAGTGGAGATTCCACCCAAGTAATAATGGCAAATTTGTTGCAAAGCCTAACCAGCATAAGCAAAGTTTCAGCCAATGGACCTCCGGGTTACACCCGGAGGTCCATTGGCTGAAACATTGCTTGTGTTTTTTGTCAATATGTACAAAATTTGAAAGTTATAGCTTGGGTGATAACCCCACTCCGCGGGTGATTTAGTTACAATCCACTCTCCACGTACTGTATGTTAACATTGTAAGCCCGTATGGGTGTTGTCTTAAACGGTACATGTTATATAATGTTATATAATGTTATATATAATGTTTTGTTGATGCATGCTTAATAGAGCTTGTCGAATGTTAATTATTGTTAAATTTTGGACAGTCGCGCTTTATATAATATATAAATTTATGGTGATAATATCATGAATGGGATTGATAATTAGCTCTATCCAAGTATTGCTTCAAGAGTTATTGCTCTTGGTAGTCTTAGAATTTATTTTAATTAATTTGTCTTCTTATTACCATTTTCTGTCATCACATTTCACAGAAAACCGCCCAGGACTTTTTTTATAAATTAAATATATAGTTTTGTAGTGATAATATCATAAATGGGATAGTGGCCCAGCCATGTATACGTTGTTTTCCAAGAGTTATTGCCCTTGTTGAACTTAAAATTTTTTGTCATCTCATTACCATTTCTTGTCAAAGAAAACTGTTCAATAGTTTTTTTGAATAACTAATTTTTTTCATTTTTGGTCTCAAAAACATAGGTTATGACCCCTCGTTGGAACGAGCTCGACGAGCTCGTTCCAAAGAGGTGTCATAACCTATGTTTTTGAGACAAAAAATGAAAATAATAATGAAAATTAATTGGCGATTTTGAGAATAGCGCTGGCCGGTTTTTGCCGTTACGTTAGGCAAAGGGTTAATTTAATATACAGGTTTAGATGATAATATTATGAATGGGATTGCAACGTTTTGCAAGAGTTATTGCACTTGATGGTCTTGAAATCCCATGATAATTTCCTGTCATTACTTTCAAAGAAATCCGTTCAACATTTTTTTTCCTAATTTAATATATAGCTTTTTGTAGATATACCAGCTGTGTCCACGTATTTTGTTGCGAGTTAATGCCCTTGCTGGACTCAGGTGGCGGGAATTGATCATCCCATGACGTTCCACTTGTTTATCCAATATACTAGTAGCATTGAAATATACTTTAGTTCAGTGCGAATATTTGTGTCGGTGTTCTGCTTTGGTATAATCTCCTATATATATCTGACTAAAAATGTTTTGTTTACCTTCTGCTCATTGATACGAATCGTTTGAAATTTCCAGCAGCGAATGTTTCCCAAAATGCAACTCGGATCTTTTTCCAATTCAATATGGCTCTGTCAAACACAATTAAATTGATTAAATTCCAGGTTGCATGAAGAGAAATTTTGATAGGCAGAGTATTAATAATCCTGTTACCATGTGATGTTGAACTAATTTATTTTGAGTGCGTATAAACAGAGAAGATCTTTGTGAAGACTATAAAATTTGTTTCTGTCTGAGTTTTGAGCAGAGTGTTGTCGTTTCGGGATCACTTGGAGAAGTCTATGGGGAAACATGTAGGATACCCACGCACGCTTGTCAAAAACATGGCAAGCTTGAAATACATACTAATATGTTTGAATGAGTTTGTGAGCTGACTGTCCTAGAGTGGATGATCTATTCAAAACTAGACGTAACTTTGAATAAATGTTGTTCTTGTGGGTCGTTTATGGAGACGGTGTATGACAAATGGGAGATATATTTGAGTTGTCAAGCCACAGGGAACAGAGGACACACAGTCTTAACAATGCACAGTAACATCAGATTGTTGTGCCACAACTTCTTGTTCTCGTGATCAGCTTAACGTTTTGCTTAACTTGACAAGTAAGCAGCACCTGCAACGACTTTTCTTGATTGAGGGAACATTTTTGATTTTTGCTTCACAACCACAGCTTATGACCCCTCATTTGAACGAGCTCGTTGAGCTCGTTCAAATAAGGGGTGATAAGCTGTACTTCAGAGATGGGAAATGAAAACAGTGGTATATTTTCAGCAGCGTTTTTGTTGTTCGGTGGTTCTCTCCACCTTCCTCCATCCGTAAAATTGTCCGACACGAGGTGACGCTGGCTGTAGAAAGTGTCGTTAAACCCCAATAAATACATGTCTCTTGTGCACATGCTCTCTTTTCTTTTTTCCATTCGACTATGCATGTTGCACAAAATCATACACATGCAGGTACTAATGAAATTATTGCCATTTTAACGGGCATTCATAAGTATATTAACAGAGGCAATAAAACTCCGTAATGCTGAAAAGAACACACCATCTGACATGTTGGGTCGTTAATGGTTTGATGGTTTCAAAACAGTCGCGTCATGTGACTGATAAACGAGAAACAATAAATTAGAATTGTTTCAACTTCAGATATGTGTCTCATTCCCCTCACTTCTCGGAACCAACCGTGGTAATAATAGTATTAACATGACTTTGTCGAATATTTCATTTTATTAACGACCCTACAGATATGATTAACAGCAACGTACCGTATAAGTGACCCTCCCCTGTGTCAGGGCCCGCTTATACGCTGTCAGACTCTTAATCGATTCTGTTGTGATGTAAGTAAACCGCAATACCGTTCCAAATCATGTTATTGTTGTTGCAATTCGAAGAGAGAGAGAGAGAGAGTGGTGGAGAGAAATAGAAAAAGAAAGCGCTTATAGCCATAATCATTTTATATGTTAAACTGAGTAATTGTTGTTCAGGAAACCCACATCTGGGTTCCTGTGTTTTTCATTACCCGATGAACAGCTATAACGAGACAAAGTTACAAACTCTCGTAAAAACCGTTATTGTGACTGTTTTTTCTCAAATTTTCACTGTTATCGATTGTATCCCAAATGAACTGCTCACCCTATTACTTGTTTATATTATTTTAAACAAACCTTCTGATTTTCTGTTTAGTGGACGAAAATGCTGATAAACAAAGGCGTATGAGTAAGTACGAAGTAATATGTAGGTGCATGATTAATCTAGTGTAAAAAAGACCATTTTTAGATATATTTTTTTAACAAACTTGCAATGTAGACTTTTCTTACATTCCTTCATTGTACATCTTCACTTTTTCTTCTTTAACACCGGGAAGGGCATTCTTATTTCCAAATGAAACAATATACTGCATTTTGATTGGCTGAGAGGTACGGTGTAACTTGCAATCTACTGTAGCTTTTTTACACCGTCTTTAACTACGGTGTAAAAACAAGAATACACAATAGCAGGTTAAGTGTCTAAAAAAAGTACCAATTTTTAATTATTAATTCATACATTCTGATTGGTTATGTGAGAACAAAAATAAAAATACAGGAAATTTAATATTTATGTGCAATAAAATATTACAGATATGGATGCCATTGGAACTGGCTCGTGGAGCCAGTTCCAATGACATACCTATTTGTCTCGTTTTATTAAGAAACTTACAGTAAAAGCATAATTTTTTTGTCAGTTTTTCTCCACAATTTAGGTTAAATTATTAAGTACAACAAAATTCTTCTAAATAAATACGTTATCCTTGTGTTTCCGGCTTCGCCTCAGGGTGTATGACCGATGTAAATTCCAATACACCATGGAAAACACAAGGGTGACTAAAACAATCTCTTTAACGAATAATTGTTATTAGTCTTTGTGATGGTTTCCTTTTCCTTCTTCTTCTTCGACCATCGATGTTGTCGAGGCTCTTGTTGCATTGGGGATGTCCCTATGTGAATTTTAAATGTGAGTCACACTAATATCTCAAACATGGCATGAACTACAAGTCTGGGACAAAATACCAAATGAATCGAAACTCATTGAAGGTTCAAAATGTGGTTTGAGGTCATCTAGAGTCAGTGAGTTCATTTTATTAGAATTGCTGAAAATCGCAATTTGTGACCCCATGATGTATTACCGAAGTTCATACCTGTATTTCTACACTCAAGAAATGGGCGGGCCAAAATTTTGAAAGTGGGTCACGCTCGTATTTCTTGCATGTTATGACTCCTGGACCTGAGGCCAAACACCAAAATAAGTCAAAACTCAAAGCAGGTTCAAATATGGGTCAGGGTCGCTGAGGTAGCCCAGTGGTAATTAAGCTCATAATCGGAATGCTAAAACCGCATTTTATGACCGATTAATGCGTTCCCGAAGATCATACATGTATTTTTACACACAAAAGGTGGGTGTGGCCAAACATTTGAAAGTGGGTCATGCTTCTATACCCAGCCTGATATGACATATGTGCCGGGGACGAACACGGAACGAGTCGAAACTCACGAGAGGTTCAGAATATGGGTCAAGGTCACAGAGGTTACCTAGAGTTTATAAAGTGTATTTTTTAGAAATGCTGGAAATCGCATTTTATATCCACAATGCATTCCAGGCGTTCATGCATGTATTTCGTAACTCAGAAAAGTAGACGGAGCTAAATATTTTGGGTGTGGATTACGCTCATACCTCAAGCATGACCTATGAACCTGTGACCAACACCAAATGAGTCGAAACTCGCCGGATGATCTAAACGTGGTTCCAGGTCACTGGGAATCACTAAAGAGTCATTAAGTGATTTGTTTAGAATTGCAGGAAATTGCATTGTATAACCCCATACTGCATTCATGGAGTTCCTAATGTATTTCAAAATATATTAACAGTCACGGAAATCTAACACCTGAACCTTTCAGTTTAGAAATATATCGGGGTATGACAAGGTTGTATGCTGTTACCTCCTTTATAATATTGTGCACTGTTATGTCGTTTATTTAAATTATTAACAAACCTATCTATGGTGGAGGTGAAAAACACCAACACGACGAAAGATGTGAGCATAAACACACTCCAGTATACAATTACTCTACGTGCTAATGGAACGTGGAAGCAGTTTAAAAAATAAACTGAGGAATCGTCCATCACACAATAAAACAAACTTGATGTCGGGGCGAAACAAAATGACAGGATAATTTGATAAATATATAGTTCGGTTGTTTGTCTTTGTTGCTACCAAAGCTTAAAAGCTTTGCTTTTTAGCTTTGGTAGCAACAAAGATAAACAACGGAACTCTACTTTGATTGGAATATCTATAACTGGAGCACGAAAGAATATCTGAATATATTTGCTAGTAAAGATACATCACATAAAATCAGTGAAAGCCTGAGCTCCAATTGTATGAAAAAATCTTCGAATTACTTACGGAATTATACTTGCAATCTGGGGGTGTGTTGTAGTGGTTGACAAGACTGTATAACACAGTCTACAGAAAGAGTAGAGAAAAATGGACATTCATTGATGACGTTTCTATCACGTGTCATGTAACAGTTTTAACTGTTTCATAAGCTCTTAGAAGGAGGATGAAACATCATAACTGGTAAACAAATGCCAACGCACCATCCAGACGTAACACAAACTTTATAAATGAGGATAGTTGATGTTGGTTAATTCTTGTAACTTTCATTGATCTGAAGACATTGATCGCATCGTCTTTTGAGTGCAATATGGTGTCATATGCAATGCTTTGGAATTACAGATGGCACCTTGTTGAACGCGATATTCTCCACCGATTACCTTGTTGCACCTGCCACCTAGCATGTTGTCCGGTAAAATCAAAACTTTGTTGCCATGGCGCGAGTGAGACGTGGAGATTTGTTCCGCGCACTCGCCTCGCTTGCGATCTAGAGCCTTTGGGAAAAGTTATATGTTGAGTATTCAACCAATTCCATGTCCCAGTTGCCTGTGGGTAACAACTCGTCGTCTGAATACTAGAATGTCCTATGTCCCACATGGGACATTGGACATTCTGGTACTCAGGTGACGAACTGTATGTTAATGAACTTCCAAGAATTACACGACAGTGGCGCATCACAGCAATCCAATTATTGTAAGTCTGGAGATATATAAAAGGGAGAGAGAAAGAGAAATACAGATCAAAAGAGTTGGTGTATTTTAAAATATTAATAACTAGCAGGGTTACCCGGCGTTGCTCGGGCTGAGGAGAGTATTAAAATTACCTCTAGTAGACCCCTTTGAAGACCTATATCGGTGAGAAAAATTTTGGTCATAACTGTTGGTGCCCCTCTACACCCCCACCCCACCCCGGCACTTTTTTAAACCTCACCATTAGATTCCTGGTAAAAAATTACCCCTAGACCCCTTTGAAGACCTATATCGGTGAGAAAATATTAGGTCATAACTTTTGATGCCCTCTACACCCACACCCGATACTTTGTTAAACCTCACCATTAGATTCCTGATAGAAATGTACCCATAGTAGAGCCCTTTGAAGACCTATATCGGTAAAAAAAATGTTGGTCATAACTTTTGGTGCCCCCTACACCCCCACCCCCCACCTTCACCCCCCACCCCCACCCCACACACTTTTTTTAAACCTGACGATGACCTCCGCCATAAAAAAGTACTCCTAGTAGACCCATTTTGGACACTCGGGGTGGCCCCATCTGTACTATATTTTAGAATGTCTGTATGTATGTATGTCTGTCTGTCTGTTTGTCCGCTATAGAAATGAGTATATGGCCTTTTTATGGCGGAGGTCATCGTCAGACAGACAGACATACATACAGACATTCTAAAATATAGTATAGATTGGCACATGGAGGGTTTGCTCATTGTCAATGCATGACACAGCATGTTTATTTTGCTCTTGGAGTGAACATAATGTTGTTGGTATGTGGTTGTATATTTACATACAGCATGTGCTGTTTGGGTGATTAATGCATTTAGTGACTCCAGAACCAATTGAAGACTTGACAGCTCAAGTATTTTCTCGTAAATCGTTGTATGGGGTTGATCTTCATTTATGTAAAACTTTATTACATTATTATCGTTACTAATACACCTTAATGTCATACAGTAGTCATGCCTCTTATATCCACCTGGCGTTTAGTTCTACTAACAAATAAACACACCCTTACGCTGGCCTGGCAATAATCCGAGTACAATCGTTCATGTTAAAATACGCTTTATGGAGGCAAAAATGCCCCCTAATGGATTTTACCTCACCATTTTATAAAGCATAACATGATGGAGATCAGCTGATTGGGGCATTACTTTTTGAAATTTGAACTCTCAATAAAAATGTCACCGTGTCTATTTCGGAAAAGACTTAAAATATTTGCACCAGCTGTTATCTCAAAATTGTGACAATTGAAAAATAAGGTGCGATGGACAAGTAAAATATGCCTTTTCAATAGAGTGCGAAACTAGACGGTAGTTGGGGAATTTTGAAGACAGAAAAGCACACGGCACTATATATTTTTTTTCTGTTCATCTTCTAATGAGATAGTAGTATACTAAGGGGATGTTTTCCCACAAATGAGATTGATTAGTTTAGGTGACAAGAAAATATTAACACTGCCGTTAATGTAAATCATTTAGTGTATTGCAACCCAAATTCAGGTTACCTTAGTCAGAAAATACGCGAACCTTCTGCGGATTATGAGAAAATAATTCACCATAAATTAAATTCCTAATTCACCATGTTTCGCCAGTCAAATTTGGGTTGCTCATTGTATCCACTATTGAACAGAGTAGCAGGCATCTTATCCTAACAGAATTTCCGCTCAAATACATAGCAACAAAAATAGAATGAATAGAAAAATAGGAATAGATGCATGCCACTCTATTCAATAGAAACATTGCATGCATCCAATATTAGCAGATTTTCGCCCAAATATATAGTAACAAGTAACGCGCGATCTCGCTAAAGCGAGATCGCGCGTTAGTTGTTACTATTCATTTTTGAAGAAATTCTCTCAATTAGTAAAAAGCATGGCTGCGTTGTGAAAACAGGTAAGACGGGAAAGTATCACACCTCCTATTTCCTATGGGTTATCAGCATAATATATAGCGTAACCTGCTAACGGATTACGATGTAAGATTGTTATTTCCAGTCCAGCTTACTTACACCCACAAACACACAAATACTATTATTATTAGTTCTAACAAATAACATCACTTTTATTATATGTCTGTTGTAACAACTCTAATGGGTGGGGTGGTAGAAGTAACCTTGAGTTAAAATCTAGGTGGGTGGGCAAGCGGGCCGGCGGTAGGCGGTGGGCTCGGTCGGACGAACGGACAGACGGACGGACAATTTTCTAAAAGTACATTTTTTACCTATTAATATAACTGACTGATACGAGTCATTAGCACTTTAAAAGATATGGCAATTTGCCAATTGGAAAATTGCCATATCCTTGAAAATGCCAAGTTTAATTTCAACCCATTTAAAGCATAACTAGAAAATAGAATTCTAGAAAATACAATTGTAAAAGTTTTATATAGTATTGGTAATTGCAGGACAGAATACTAGCCATTCACCCCAAAATACCCCAGTATGCCCCAAATTACTATTTTGCATGAATAATTTCGCTCAAGTATTTTAACTTTTGTGCATGAAGATTAAAATTTCATCCCAGTTATTAAACTGTATTTTATTCTTGTCGATGTTTCGTTTTCAATGTTGTGTCTTTTCTGATGGGCGTGTAAAGATGTTGCGCATTATTTTATTTGCATGTCTTAAGCATGTGTACATAGCTGTGCTTTGGTCATGACAATCGTTTTATTCCCGTTAAATCAGAGTCGAAACATTGATAACCCCTTGTTTGTTTTTGCACATTTTAAACGCGTTCCCGTTTCCACGGTGTGGTCGCAACTGGGCAGATTATGTGATGAATCTCATGGTTCAGACAGAAGCTAAGAACTTCAGAACAGATGGGTGAAGGCGTCATATTATATGACACATATGTGTAGTAAAATATGTAGTCAATATACAGAGGATATCTGGGGTTCGCGTTGGCTCAGTGGGTAGAGGTGCAGGCTGCAAGCCGAGAGGCCCTCTGTTCGAATCCCACCTGCGGCAACCACGTTGTGTCCTTGGGCAAGACACTTCACCTCCACTGCCCACGTGGGAACACGGTGACGTTGTGTACTAAGGCATACTGCACGCCGATGGTGCACTTGTCTTCAACCAATGCTAACCTTGCTTGTGTAGAGTTAGTATGTTGGGAAGCTGACAGTTGCTCGCCTTTGCTCAGTGGTTCTCTCCGGGTACCCCGGCTTCCTCCACCCGTAAAGCTGTCGAGGCTATGAGTGCAGAAATGTGTGACGTTAATCACCAATAATTAAATAAATAGAGAATATCTAGTTTTTTTTGAGTGGATGCCGAAAATTATCTCATTCATCCAAGACTTATATTGTCATAAAATTCGATTTTCAATAATTTTATCTCCCTTTAAATTATTAGATGAGCGAGAAAGGTCTAATTAAGAAGTAAGTAATTGTTGAGAATACACCTTTGACCTCAGTAGGCAATAAAGCAGAGTTTCCTTTTGTTACTTTTAATAAACGAAAACAACAGACAGCTCCATGAGCTGTCTGTTGTTTTCGTTCATTATAAGTAACAAAAGGAAACTGGATTTTATTGCAAGCTAATTGAAACCAACTAGGTCACAGATAATCAACCATTAAGAATATCTATGAGTATCACACCTACCTACACTAAGCGCCCACTTTGGCTTTCTGTTTAGCGAAAGTGTTTTTACAGTAGTTTGCAAGTCTTTATGCTTTCCTGGATAAAAGTTAGCAAATCTCACCTCCTGAACTTTTGTAATAATGATAAAGACGAGGCACGGTGGTGTTGCGGTAGCCGGTTCTCGTCAGATCACCAAGTTAAACAACGTCGAGTCCGGTTAGTCCTCGGATGGGTGACCGTCTGAGCGATCGATTCGGACTCCCGCGTTGTGTCCTTGGGCAAGGCACTTAACCCCGATTGTCCACATGGGGGCACGATGGCGCCGTGTACTAAGGCGTCCTGCACGATGGTGCGCATGTCTTCAATCAGTCTAACACTGCCTGTGCTGCAGTGCGGAGTTATGATGTTGGGGAGCTGGCAGCTGCTCTTCGTTGCTCGGTGGTTCTCTCCGGGTACTCCGGCTTCCTCCACCCGTAAAACTGTCACGGTCATGATTAGCCATTGCGCATAAGTATGCTAGAGGTCCCGAGTTCGATCCCCGTCCGGGACGACCGGCGTTGTGTCCTTAGGCAAGGCACTTTATCCAGGTTGCCTACATGGGGCACGATGACGTATTGTACTAAGACGTACTGCACGTCGATGGTGCACATGTCTTCAACCGCTATAACCCTGCTTGAGCTGAGCTTGAACAGAGTTGGAATGTTGAGGAGTTGATAGTTGCTCGTCGTTGCTCGGTGGTTCTCTCCGGGTACTCCGGCTCCCTCCACCCGTAAAATAGCCATTGTGCATAAGTATGTGACCCTAACAACCATTGAATAAATGAATAAATAAATA
Source organism: Pictodentalium vernedei (assembly GCA_031216915.1). Taxonomy (NCBI): domain Eukaryota; kingdom Metazoa; phylum Mollusca; class Scaphopoda; order Dentaliida; family Dentaliidae; genus Pictodentalium; species Pictodentalium vernedei. Next base: position 26,738,346 of record CM062291.1, on the reverse strand, counting down.
CCTAAATATTTGGATATGTCCTATTCCTGAAGTCCCCAATGGAGCCCATCATGCAAAGAAATCCCCAAAACTGTGTCAATTAATTTGCGAAGAGCTTTCTGTGAGAAGTGTCAAAGAATTGGTGCATGTGAGATGGAACTGAAAATCTATCGAAGGGAAATATTATCTTTTATTTAATGCTCAGGCATCAATTCACGCTGAAAAATTAAGTCATATTCCCCTGTCGGTCGGCAAAACGAAATATCAAAATGATATTTAGAAATCGATATTTCATCGTAGGTTCGGATGACATTTCGATAAACATTTACATGCAATCATCACAGAGTCAGCACATCAGTAATGCATTCCAGAGTCCCAAATACAAACGAATTCGAATAATTGATAGTGACAGTGACTAAATCAATTCATTAAATCAGCGGTTTCAAAGTTTGACTTTCTCATTCACCTTCCAGCGAAAAGCCGAAATCACTTTCAAATTTCTTCAGTTCAACTTCACACGTCTTCAGTGCATTGAGTTCAAAAAAAATAAAATGACGTGTCTTGTTATTGAAAATAAGAAAGTGGTGTTTTTTGTTATTGTTCTATTTCTTCGAAACACATTGCGATTATTTCAATTCGCCAGCCTTGGTAAATCGTAAAGTTAGGGGAGAAATAAGACGGGACTACTTTTTGTGCGGATATTCACACATTCCAATGGTTGGAGTTTGGTTGTTGTAATTTTTGTATGGACGCCGGTTCGGCACATAAATTTTGCGCCTTAATGGCAAATAAAGGCCACAAATTGGAGAGTTTGTAGTCGTAGAGCATTAAATAAAAAGAAAATTCACGAAAATTTGATGAATACCGAAAATATCTCGTGAGTGGCTACAAGAAATATGAGGATCTTCACGAGCGACTGCGTCGCTCGTGAAGATCCTCATATTTCTTTGTAGCCACTCACGAGATATTTTCGGTATTCATCAAATATTCGTGAATATCCTCTATCTATTCACGCAAGGATTGCTATTATCTATGTTCCTTCAAATGTGGTTGTCTTGAACCCTGAGTACACACGTTCGTCATTAGTTAATTAACGCGTTGCACTTCATTAACAATGGGATTTGTCCACTTTTGTAATAAAAAACAAAGGTTTAGAGGTTTTGGATGTTTTCGACGTGGGATTGAACACAACCGTATTCTCGCCTCATAATTAACTCTTGTTCTACACGGCTGTTAATTCAGTAATTGATCAATTATTTAATTTTATTGTGTCGTTGACTAAGGACAAATTCGTGCTCTGATAATTTTTATTACCCAGAATGTTGAAGTGTATTAACCTCCGACAGTTCAAACTCCGATGCTCATTGGAGGACATTTATTATTTATTTATTTATTGGTGTTTAAGGTCACATATTTCTGCATAATGGCTAATCATGACCTCGACAGTTTCACGGGTGGATGAAGCCGGGTACCCGAAGAGAACCACCGAGCAACGGCGAGCAACTGTCAGCTCCCCAACATACTAACTCCACACAAGCAGGGTTAGCATTGGTTGAAGACAGTGCACCATCGACGTGCAGTACACCTTAGTACACAACGTCACCGTGCCCCCACGTGGGCAATGGGGATGAAGTGTCTAGCCCAAGGACACAACGCGGTTGCCGCAGTGGGATTCGAACCGAGGACCTCTCGGCTGGCGCCCCCTGGAGGAGATTTACAGACAACTTAGCTCCCCTTAATTTTCTAAAGTTGTCAGTAAATTTAACATTAAGGGTATGGAAATTTCACATAAACATGGAAATTTCGAAATGTTAGAGACGTTACATGATCAATGTGTGCATCATTTCACAAACTCCAGGCATTATCCTGTGGAGGGGAATAAAATTGACTATTACTATCAGTTTAAACTCATTTGGAAATAAGAAAACGGCTCTTTCAGAATCTTTTGATATTCTATATATAGAATAAATAGGTACTAGGGCCGGTAATCAGATTTAAACCACGAGTAGGATAAGAGTTTTAACCACGAGGCTCTGCCGAGTGGTTAAAACCCTTATTCTACGAGTGGTTTAAATCTGATTACCGGCCCTAGTACCCATTTGTTTTATTTATACCATGCTCTTAATAAATAATCGAATTTGTCACTTAAAATGGAGAAAAAAAAGATACTCTCTATCGCAAACACATGGATTTGTTTCGTTTACATCTGCGCCGGTGGGCAGTACTACCGGCTGCACGTGAATACTTGATTGACAGCTAGACACATCGTCAAAATTGATTGAAATTACCTTGCTTTTTCAGTCAAATTATTATTAGCAATTCTTAAATTTTATTTTAACTATTTCATTGCAGGCATATTAAACTTAATAAGTCAATGCACGTGTTAGATAGTACCGCAAAACATCGTATGTTTGAATGAAACATCGCGAAGTGTGAATGTATCGAAGTCGGCAAATTGGGTCATACCAAAGGTTAAGTTGGATGTATTTCCTACTATAGGTGTATTTTTGTAATGGAATTCCCATTGAAAACGTTTTAACCACAGTAGAAGCTTTACACCGGTAGTGGAGTTAGAGGCTAAAATTTTTAACATACGGGCTTTTTCACAGGTACTAACATAGGTGAACATGGTATAAAATATTTTTTCTCTTCATAATATCAACGGTGTGCGCATCGTTACATATAAGACAGACACTGTCATCTCCACTAAAATTAAAGTCTACACCCTAATATTTTACCTGAGAAGAATAAAAACTTGCAAACTACTGTATAAGCACATTCGCCAAATAAAGAGCCACAGAGCTACTGGTTAGCTTGCCATAAAAGTCAAGTTTCCCTTTATAACTTTTAATAAATGAAAACAACAGACAGCTCGGAGAGCTGACTGTTGTTTTCGTTTATTAAAAGTAACAAAAGGAAACCTCGCCTTATTTTCTACTGATGTCATAGATGTTTTCTCAACAATTACATGGACGCGCGGTGGCTCAGTGGTTACAGAATTGGACTTCAAACCGAAAGGTCCACGGCTCGATCCTCGTTAGGGGTAACTTCGTTGTGTCCTCGGGCAAGGCACTTAAGGGCGGGGACGCGGTGACTCAGTAGGTAGAGATGCAGACTGAAAACTGAGAGGTCCTCGGTTCGAATCCCACCTGCGGCAACCGCGCTGTGTCCTTGGGCAAGACACCCAGTACCACTTGCCCACGTGGGGGCACGGAGGCGTTGTGTATTAGGGCGTACTGCACGTCGATAGAGCAGTTGTCTTCAAGCAATGCTAACCCTGCTTGTGTGGAGTTAGTACGTTGGGAGTCTGACAGTAGCTCGGTGGTTCTCTCCGGGTACACCGGCTTTCTCCACCCGTAAAACTGTCCGACACGAGGTGACCGTGGCTGTCGAAAGTGTCGTTAATCTCCTATAAATAAATAAATAAATAAATAAATAAATAAATAAATAAATAAATAAAATAGCCGTAGATGCTGAATGTAATCTTTAACACTAATAAATAAATCGAAACAAAATGTCGATAATACCACACCATTCATTAACGTGAGATTTGAGAGGAGGGAAACCAATCTCGTTATAAATTAACTATATGGTGCAGAATGAAAGTAATAGTGTTTTCAGTTAACCCTTTATCCAACACACCAAATTTTTCAAAAAATTCAACAAAACGATATCATGTGACTCCCTCATTGGAACGACCTCGAAGAGGTCGTTCCAATCAGGGAGGTCGCATGATATAGTTTTGTTGAATTCTTTCTACTACTCAGTTTGTGAACTGGGCCGGCGGATGTCGCCGCTTCGTTTGGAAAAGGGTTAATAACATTATCGTTCTGTCTAAATTTAAAATATTTTCTTCTCACGATTCTTTTTACATTTTTTGTGATTTATAACAAAAAGTATTATTTATATCCAATGTAATTTATAGTTATTCTACGCAATAAAGGGCACGCATGTTGTCATGAAAGCCCAAATGTGATCTCCAGCATTGTACAACAGAGCCTAAATAAGGGCGTCTGACATTGTACTAATTGGACCGACCGATTCTGGGAATGAACTTCAGTACACCCCACCCCCCCCCCCCCCTCCCCCACAGTATTGAAATGAAGACCTGTTCGACAAAGAGAAAATCTAAAGAATGGTCCAAACAACGGAACCAGGTATTTGTAGCCTTGGTGACTGAGAATCAACTAACGGTGCACGATATTCTTCAAGAACAAGAGTCATGCCATATTGAACACAATTATTTTAAAGCATAAATAAATAATAATAGTGGAAGATCTCTTTGTTCAGTTTGCCGTATATAGGTAGCCCGGGTAATTAACGAAGCTGTAATGGTACTACAAAATACAGGAGGTTGTCTAATTGAGATAAAATTAAAAATATATCGAGTGCATGTTTATTGTATGACGTCAGTTCTCAGCAGGGGAGCAACATCATCAGTGACAGAAACGAGATGTCTGAGAATCAGCGTTCTTTTGTGTAAATTGTATAATTATGCTCTTTGTGTTTAAGGATTTTAAAAGTGGAAGGTAGAAACTAAATCGCGGATTTCATTTGGGACACCTAATTTTCAAGTGGAGTTCATAAAGTCTAGGTGGATACATATGCGTTGTGACTATGACCTTGTCTCAGCGCCGACATGCCCCGAATAATGTCGAACTTCGTCAATGCAGCGTCGGTTGATTTCGACATTGTTCAAAGTTCCATTTGTCGTTTTTTTTTGCAAAAATGGCCCAGTGTTAGGTCGCGCAAAATAGATCTTCTGTTTCTCAGGATATTTTTTGAAACATTGCATGTGGGCGGGCAGTTTTGTATTTTATTTTTGTTATTATTTCTTTGCCATCAAAAGTTCATGTTCTTTGTTTGTTTTATGTTTTAGGCCTCACAATCTACAGAATAACATGGGTGGCTGTGTATTTCGTCCCTGGAGTGCAAGAGGGCTTTAGCATTGCAAAGCCTTGTTGCAATGAAGGGACAAATTTATTAATTTTATCAACTTGGGAAAAATGTCAGACATAAACCATTTCACTTTTATAGTTTAAGGTTTGCATTGGTAATAAAAAGGGAGGATGCGGCAGCCAAAAAGACTACGCGGGAGGGTCCGAGAAATATACTTTTAACTTTTTTAGGTCCTAACAAAATTTAGTACAGTACAGCCTATATACAACGCGGACCATACTCAACTTAATTCCCACAATAAGGCAAGGTTATTGCCTTAATATTGCCGTATTTCAGTTGACGGTGAAAGATAATATTCTTGCGCTCCATAACCTTGTTCCTCTCGCCAGGAAAAATCTGAAGCTGGTAGGATTTTTTTCCATAAATTTTTTAAGTATTTAAAATATCTTCTTGCTTCAAAGTTCAATCTAGTGGCGTAACCACCGCCCCCACCCCCACCCCCCCCCCCAAAAAATGAGTAAAAAAATCTCACTCCACTCCCTAAAAATTCTAAATTCCACGATCTGATGAAACTATAGATGGCTTACCTCACTTGATGAAAACTGGCGTTCTTTCGACACCCCACCCGATTTCTCCTAATAGCGCCATGTGGGGCCTACTTTTCAAAAATGAATCCAGGGAGTCGCAGGCCTCCCCAGAGAATACTTTTTTAAAATATGCCCCCTTCCGTTACACCACTGCGAGAAGGAAACCACTTTATAACAACTTTTCCCACTTTTCCCAACTCGAAATTTCGCTCTTCAGGATATGCATGCGGCGTACAAATGCTTTTCGATCTCCTCCAAAAAAGCCCTGAGCCCCCCCTCCTCTCCCCTTCCGCCTCGCCCAGTATACATACCTGGATACACCTCTGGCCCGATCAACCCTTCTTTACTTGCTGTTGAACAAAGGTTTAGCAACATTCTTGTTTCATAAAATTTTCATATTCTGTCCACATTTTGGTAATAGTTGGGCCGCCAACTTTCCACTTCGTTTTAAGTTGAGTTGTACCTTTGCTTAGAATGTCCCGTTTAATTTCACATGTTTACGGTTTGCAGTCATTCCTAATGTCTGCGCATGTTCATATCCCCAATCAAATTGTTTTAGTATAATAAAAAAAAATGATGACTCACAGCCGAAGACAGATTTCCTGTTTACTTACATCATCGGATGCACACGATATGTTTGTCTGCCTTAAAACTAACTGTACACACTAAAAACTAAAGTGTTAAAATTGACACTTTCAAGGTGTTAAACCCATTCTAACTCTTAAGGTTTGATTTTAAGACTCAAAGTGCAATGCTTTAAGCACTTAGACATTACACTCGTCAGACATCTGAAACTTGAATGGATGGCACTTCCCATGTGTCTAGCATTGGTGGTTCTTCCAGAATCGTCCATAATTTGATTTGCGCTTGGTGGGTACATAATTAAATTAAAAGGACACAATGCAGATGACGCGGATCAGGCTCGAGAGTTCGAGCCTGATCCGCGTCATCTGCGTTGTTTCCTTTTAAGTGTCGCGCCATTACACTTGTCAAATGGTATTATTGTAACACCTGTCAAGTTCTGTGAATCTACACTTGAACAAAGTGCTAGTTCAGCACTTAGTAAGTGTTAAATACAGCACTTCAAGTGTAGTTTTTAACACTTTAGTTTTTAGCGTGTAATGATGAGGACATGTTATTTGATGAATATTTAGGCTTGGCAGGCAGTTAATGTGAATTAAATGCTCGATTGACCACTCCCTTTGAATTACCTTCCCTGTCATAGCATCTATCGGAAAGTGTGTTGTCGTTCTTGGACAAACTACTGGTTGGGAGTTGCGGTATTGTAATCATTACGACTCGATTTGATAGCACATTTTCAAAATTGTTCTAAGGGAGAACAATTCGACCCTCCTCCATCAACCCACCCTGTTGGGGTGGGTTGTTACATAGGCCTCCGGGGTGGTCTCCACTTGGAAAAAAATGTGCACGTCCATCATTTTGCTATGACCGGCAACACTGGCTTGAACACTGCTCATGACACAAAACTATGACACGACTGTTGACTACTTTGACGGTGTAATTATGACACGCACCGGTAGGATTTTCCATTAGTATGATCGCAGTGACGATGCTTTTTCACAGTGTCACAATGTAAACCAAAGCACGCCCCGGAATAAAAGATTACTCATTACGGATGTAATTCATGTTGGTCTTGACAACGTATAAGAGTTCATGGAATCCGCGTATAACCTGTATATTGATAGACCCTATATGAACGAATGACTGCCACGAACAATATGTGTCAATTGATATAATAATAACGGGCCATATTAGAAGAATAACATGATATTATAAATAATACAGGTGTGGGTGTTCTAAAAATACAGCGTTGCCAGAAATAATACACAACTACACATAACGGGGTGGGTGGAGACTGAAAACTGCAAAGAAAGATTAGAGAACGCAAACAAATTGCCCTGACTGAGTTCTGACCACTAGTTTCTTCATGAGCATCACGCCGTATTTTCTCCGACGACTTTTCCCGCACAAGTACCCAAAGATCAACATTTGCAACTTGAATTCACCCCTAAGTGATGAAATTGTTTTATATTCTCTTTGCCTTAAAACATAGGTTTAACTTAAGGCGGGTTTAACCTTTCAACCAGTGACGGCGCTATGGAAGGGGCGGGGGGGATTTGCCCCCCCCCCCAAAACGAAGGCTTTGCCCCCCAGTTCCCCCCCCCCCCCAACCATCTCGCATGCATTTCCATCCACCCTCACACACAAACACATTCAGTCACTCTCTCTCACACACACCCCTCTCTTTTTTTATTCCCAATAATTTCCCATACACACTTAGCCCAAAGCCTCAGGCTAGCTGATGAACACATCCAGGCAGTAGAGATTTAAAGACTCGGATGCAGATACTTATAAGTTATAATTAAGTTATGAGCCAACAAAGGCATGTCTGTCCATATCCCTTGTCCAAAAAAATTCATGGATTTCGCATTATGACAGACGGGCATTATCTCCCTTGCACTGTTCAATTATTTGAAGTCTCTCTCTCTCTCTCTCTCCTCTCTCTCTCTCTCTCTCTCTCTCTCTCTCTCTCTCTCTCTCTCTCTCTCTCACGCACAGACCCACCAGACGCGGATCCAGGATTTTTTGAAAGGAGGACCACTAATTACCATTACATTTAGTCGAAACTTGGACCCAAAGTCCGTAATATATTTTTTTGGTTTGGTACGTCCACAGGACGTACCAAACCAAAAAAGTATATTACGGACTTTGGGTCCAAGTTTGGACTACCTCATAACAAAGTAATGATATGATCCTTTACGTATTTGCCCCCCTTCATGGGAGTCTGCCCCCCTAGTTGCCCCTCCCCCCCCCCCCACAAAAAAATTTCTGGCGCCGCCACTGCTTTCAACCCGGTGTGCATAAATCTTTGGGTGGAGAAAAAATTGGTAGTGCACGAGCAGACGATATAAAGCGCAAAAAAAATCTGAAGCGAGGCTCGGTAATACTTTAATCCAACAGCTCGACAAATTATTACTGAACCTCCCAGAAAGCCAGGATGGTTTCGTCCATTTCGACATTAACAGTATTGATTGCAATTATCCCTTCCCGGGAGCCAGTGTTGAAAGGGTTGAGTCAGATAACACACCCTGTTTCGCCTGAGATCGTTATCTGTCTGACAACCGAGGGATGTTAAATTATCTTTTACCAATATTACATTTTTGGTTTGTGGCTGCACATTACCTCCAAAAGTTAACCGAGTTTTTTCGTCTGGAATAAATAACAACATGTTTCACATGTAGAGTGGTGGCGACACCATATCACGTGTCAACGACCATAATAACTTTCCACATTATGTCTTTGGATCGTTATATCGGTGTGTTGTCCCATACCGTCATTACATCTGGGTGCTATCACACCTACTCGATTCAAGCTTTTCAGTACAGGAATTCCGCTAACAATACGCAGCCTACTTGAGCATTTTCCCAACACGACTTATATAGGGCACTTGCCCCACCCCGCCTCCCATATGAACCATATGAGGCTGAGCAGTACTTGTTTACTGCGGTAAACAGGTTCTGCGTTACCAGTAAAATAACCAACACATGGGATGGAAGTACTTTAAACAGGGTAACATGGGTATAAATGATTGGTTAAACATTGCTCCATACCTATGCTGCAGTTGTCGTATAACCACAACTGTTGCAAGTGTTTAAACCAGGTTTAAACACAAGTAAATAATTAAATAAATAAGTATGACGTCATTTTCTTATTTGGCTTCCAAACGCAGACATGCTTCAGGCCGATTACTTCCACAAAACCCAAGCCGATTGTATACACAAGCCGATTACGTTCGCAAAACGCGAGTCGATGGCGTCCGCAGGTCTACCTGCGGACACCATCGGCTCGTGTTTTGCGCATATAATCGGTTTGTTCATTCGTAGAATCGGTTTCGCGGGACTATTCGCTCATAATACCACATTAACAGTAAATCAGATTGTCCATCCCGAGTAGTAGGTATTTTTCTCACTGTGCCAAAATGGAGAAAGTATTTTTACATTCAGTATAAGATGGGTTGTCACTTCAGAACAAACAAAAGTGTATGTCTACGAGTTATAGTCTCTCGACACACATAGGTTGTGCAATGCATGGGGAATCGCACGTAAAATGGCCAATCGTTTTCTGGGTCCACATTTTTTAAGGGTCTTAGTAATATTTGTTTTTAATGTCCGCGTTATTCTGCTTACGAGTATAATATATTTCTGAACTAAAAAAAAATAGTAAATTATTTATAAGTCTCGACTCTGACGAATTGGTAGCAACGTGAAGAACCATGATATTGACAATCTGCATCCACGAAGGTCGGATCCCAGTTAGACACCAATAAATTTTTAATCGATTTCGGACATCGCTGTTTGAAGTTTAGTATTCAAAGATGTGCGTATTGACACAACACCACATGTTTGAGTAATTGCAATTGGGATACACCGTGTAACACGGTTTAGGGCATGCAAAGTTTCTCTCTCTCTCTCTCTCTCTCTCTCTCTCTCTCTCTCTCTCTCTCTCTCTCCCTCCCTCCCTCCCTCCCTCCCTCCCTCCCTCCCTCCCTCCTTCTTGCTTCCAGGGGAGTTTTGGGTTGCTTTTTCTTGGGAGAGGATGGGTAGCAATATCTCTCTGTTTTAGGCACTTGGGTGTCAGAATCCTTATAGGAATTTGTATGGTAAATGTTTCGCCAGGACTGACACTCTATGTGCCAGTGTGTCGAATTCTTCATACACACCGACAGATTTGCACCAAATTTGGTTCCAAGAAGAACCCAAACTCGTCGAGGAACCTGAACAAATGGGTCTCCATGTGATCAAGATCCCGGCAAGTTCATATAGAGTTGCCTGTCTTGTTTGCAAAAAAATATCGTAAATTTCCAACTTAACGGATGCATTGTGGAACGATTGAAAACCTTTTTTCTGACCTTGCTTTGTCGCTATTTCAAAACTTTAACAGCCTTTACCCTTCGGTGCGGTTCTGTATTCCTTAATTTGTATAATTTCCCGAGAATGTGACAGTCCGATTAATGTGAAAGATTGAAGTTACCCTACCAGGACAGACTTGGGAACCTACTTGGCTCCTAGATGAGCCCCAATCTCTCTGGTTGTATAGTCAGTTTCAGTAAACTTCTTTCTTCGGACTGACACGGTGAGTACCAGCGTATTCAGAAACTAACAGGTACCAATGATATGGACATTCCTATAGTAAATCTTGCATCATAAAAATCTTCGGGGTCATGGAACCTCATGCGCCATGCTTAACTACAAGTGCTAAATCGTAAGTTGTTCACATACGTTTACTTTGTGTCCATCTATTGGATAATACCGATGGGCTCTCTCCAATAAACTGCAACAAGACAGGCCACACAGTCAGAATAATGGCGCTTCTACCAGAGTATGAAGTTCATTCGATGGATATGAAACCTTTTGAGTACCATACCAAACCGTCAGCATGCAATCCAAAAATGGCCTTCCGGCACTCAACCAGTTATTTATTTATTGTATAATTTCCGGACCAATAAATAAATAAATAAATAAATAAATAAATAAATAAATAAATAAATAAATTTATTTATTTATTTATTTATTTATTTATTTATTTATTTATTTATTGGTGTTTAAGGTCACATATTTATGCACACTGGCTAATCATGACCGCACTCAGCCAGTTGAACAATGGATTCTGTTCTTTAATTCAAATCTGACAAAACCTGATATTATTCCAGTTAAAAATAATTCACAGAACGAAACGTTACACGAGAATACATAGAGTATATCTTGTGTTTTTGAGTGGATATCGAAAATTATCTCAAGAGTGACCGGGACAAATGTTTATTTTTTGCGTGCGCTTGCGCGAGCGAAAATTACCATTTATCTCGATCATAAGTGAGATAATTTTCGGTATCACTCAAAAACACTAGATTTTCTTGTTATTTTACCTCTTTATAAGAATCTGATAATTCCACTCGTTTCAACCATGAAATGATGCATGAAAGTAAACAGCACATTGAATCATTAATACGCGGAAGTGATTTGAACGATACTCGAAACAGATAGCGTAGGGGGCGCGGTGGCTCAGTTGGTAGAGGTGCAGGCTGCAAACCGAGAGGTCCTCGGTTCGAATCCCACCTGCGGCAACCGCGTTGTGTCCTTGGGCAAGACACTTCACCCCCATTGCCCACGTGGGGGCACGGTGACGCTGTGTACTAAGGCGTACTGCACGTCGATTGTGCACCTGTTTTCAACCAATGCTAACCCTGCTTGTGTGGAGGTGGTATGTTGGGCAGCTGACAGTTGCTCGGTGGTTCTCTCCGGGTACTCCGGCTTCCTCCACCCGTAAAACTGTCGTGGTCATGATTAGCCATCGTGCAGAAATATGTGACCTTAAACACCAATAAATAAATAAACAGATAGCGTCTTGCGATCTGATTCAGCTGGCGTGTTTCTAGTCCAAACATGGTCTGAAAGTCCGTAATATAAGCTTTTGGTTTGGTACGTCCTTTGAAAGGACGTACCAAACCAAAAACTTATATTACGGACTTTCAGGCCATGTTTGGACTATCGGTTTTCATGCATCATTTCATGGTAAATGCTTGTTGAATTGTTGCTCGAAATGATCGGTAATCCACTGAAAAAGACTAGATTTTCTTTTCATTATACATTTCTGGAACAAAATGATCATTTCTAGTGATAATTTGACCTTGAAGTGATGCTTTGAAAGCCGCCATTTTGATTGATACCGTGAAAGTGAAAATGTATATTTCTTCACAGTGGGGGATACGATGTTTATCTTTCCGCAATTTCTTCGATAATCTAGCGTTTAGCGTATGATAAAAACATGATTTCTGTTTTAATTTTTCAATTTTTGAAAGACTAAACCTACTAGAATTTGGATGTAAACTGTAGTTGGTTAGAAATAACAAATCTGGGCACGGCAAGCTTATTTTATTGACACAGACGTGGTTATGAGTGCAGGGTGATGTACTGCCCCCCCCCCCCCCAACACACACACACATGCACACCAACACACACACACACATTTTTCTGGATCTACTATATAAAAAGGACAGATCGAGGATATCTGAAGGCTGTAACGACAAATTTATATATTTTCAATGCATATTCTTGCAATGCTTTACATTTTGTTGGCTTTCACACAAACGTTCTGTCATTTAATCATTCTTCACTTTTGTTCAACCAGGAGGCAAGAAGGATGAGCTGAAGGCCCGAATTCAGAAGGCCATAGACCTGAAAGATGTTGATGGACTGGAAAGAGCTTTGAATGACTATGAAGCGACATTTAAAAAGGACGACGACCCACTCGTTAAACGAGGCAGGAAGATGTTAGCAGTGTTTAAATCGAAACAAGGTATGTCGTGGATGTGGACAAAGTGTTCGGATAATTAATTTGAGTAATTTGACTAGTCGGTGAATATAAAGCGAATCTCTGACGAGTCCGAGGTTTATAGCGAAATGTATAAAACTAGTTCAGAAAATTAGGTCGGGACTCGGAGAGGCTCGGTTCAGACCAAACTTCCAGGACGAGATTCGTAAACTTGACTGCAAACTTGAGTTGAGCTGATTATATGTATCACTTGATCCAAATCCGAGAAAAGATGCCCAAATGGTCCGTGAAGCAAACAACGTTCCCTATAAGGTTTCGAATTACATTGATAAAACCACGCGGTGTTTTGCAGGTCGGAAAAGTAGTCCACGATTGTGTAAGTCTTTTAAAGCATCAAATACTTGAATTCTATTCAAAACAACGTTTCAAGACTCATTGAATTCTGTCTCTGGACCTATTTTTATTTCATTCCTCGTCTCCCGAGTCACAGTCATCTATTATTATTTCGCGCAAAAATACAACAGAGCATACTTCGGTCTACTTCCGGAATGTAATTGAATGCTCTAGCCTCACCACTTTAAAGTATGAGTTCATTGGCGGAGATAAGAGTCCGATCATGTGATACACAGAATTACATGTCTGTCTTTGTAAGGGTGTGTGGGAGTGCGGTGACCAAGTGGTTAGAACATTGAACTTCAAACCAAAAGGCCAACTGTTCGACCCTGACCAATGGTAACTGCGTTGGGCAAGACACTTAATCCAGATTGCCCACGTGGGAGCACGGTGGCGTTGTGTACGGAGGCGTATTGTATGTCGATGGTGTACTTGTCTTCAACCAATGCTAACCCTGCGTGTGCGGAGTTAATGCATTGGGAGTTTGACAGTTGGTCGTCGCTGCTCGAATGATGACACTGGTAAATTGCACAGTGCACGAGGAGTGGGCATGTATTCAAAACCTAGGCTTCATTTGACTTTCTGCTTAGGTTGCGGCGGTCGTGATATAGTCGTAGATGCTTTAATTGACCCTAACCCTTTGAACACTTGTGGTATCTTCCATGCCAGTTCAATGGCAACAATTAGAAGAGTCCATATTCATTATTTGGGGTAGACCAATTAATATTTTCAACGTGCAGCCTCGGAGCTGCACGTTGAAAATATTGATTGGTCTACCTCACACATTTACTGAACAGCCATTCTATTTAATGACGTAATGATGTATCATGTTCCTGGCTGGAAAAGCGGCCGCGTGGGTTCGAATGGTTAAACTAGTAAAACAATGGCGGTAGACATCTACACTGAATTCACATATTAACCAATACGTTCAAGCCTATAGGGGCAGTGGCGTAGATTGAATTTTGTTGTGATGATGATGTGAGTTCACAAAATGTCCGACGGAAATTGGCGAGACATCGCTAATTTCTGTAGGAAATATAACAGCCTGTACATCTAAATTACGTATATCCTTATGACTACATGAATATTTTTTTCGACAAAGCAGGTCCAATAGACGTAATATCCATGATTTGAACAGGTAGGTGGCGATTTTTGCCCATCCGTTAGAATTCCGTGTATACCTACCATGACTAGAAGCGTGGAAAATTTTGACAAGCATGTAAATGTACCAACAAAGCTATTGATGAGGAGGGGAATCACTCCTCCAGCACCCTTGTATATATACTCTTGTATAAACTGTACAATTGTTCAAGGGATAAGTCCAAAGACTGTAACTTACCGAGTTATCTTTTTGTTAATATGCACATATCGCGTCCAGCTCCACTCGAAGAGAGCTGCTCCCATGCCTGGCCGATGTTTATTTACTCACCTTTATATCTGTAACGGAAATGTCTGCCGCCTCCTCCCACCCCAAGAGGATACGTTCTCTTTGTTTTCCGTCACTAATAACAGATCATGATATGACTTTCGAAGACTGACCGAAATTGGCCGTTTTATTGAATTGACATAAAGGCATAATGCACATCTTTCTGTATAAACTCGTTTAGTATGACCTGTAGATTTGAGACGGGCGATCGTTCTCTTCTCTCGCTCCCCTCGTTTGAAAATAAGAGAGACGAATGCGCGCCTAAATATCGTTAATTTTTGAAGGGATTCTAAAATCCGTGTTCTAATACTTTTTTTAACGGAAACTCTCCATCTATTTATTCTTTTATTTCTTCATGGAATAGAACATCCTCTATACTTTCTGCTACATCCCGACTGCCATTCAGTAGCTTAATAGTGATTTCTAGACAGGCTTGGCTGCCTCTAGAGGCAGCCAAGACTTGTCTAGAAGTCACTACCAATGTCTTTTTACTGTTCTCCGCGGGTCCTCTTCTCGACAGTATGCTAATGTAACGTCTTTGAGAAGACAACTTTTATCAAAGTCGGATGTTGGCTCTAATGGTTAACAACTTCAATGTGATGGTATTAAAGATTTTGATTTCCCTCGTTATAGTGAAATAATGAATTATGTGATAATCGCCCGTCACTTATTGTAGGTGCGCGCTAATAGCCCTCCTATGATTTTCAAAACTGCTACTAAGTTTTCTTATGGCATTTTCAATTTTAACTTTTACTGGATTCAGTCTTACGTTCTGACCAAATTTAACTTTTCTTTATTGAAGACTTAGAATTGTTCCTACAAGGTGGTGTAAGTAAGTACATGCATGCTTCTTGTTGTTAGAAACTAGTTATTTGTTATACAATCACTAAACTAGATGGTGATCGAGTGATCCGAATCCCTCCGCGCTGGGCGCAACATGTACTCCAAAACAGTTCCACACAATATCTTGACTCGATTGCCCACATGGGGGTACGATGACGCCGTGTACTAAGGCGTACTGCGCGTCGATGGTACGCATGTCTTCAACTACTCTAACCCTGCCTGTGCTGCAGTGCGGAGTTACGATGTTGGGGAGCTGGCAGCTGCTCGCCGTTGCTCGGTGGTTCTCTCCCGGTGCTCCGGCTTCCTCCACCCGTAAAACCGCCACGGTCATGATTAGCCATTGTGCATAAGTATATGACCTTAAACACCAATAAATAAATAAATAAATAAATAAATAAATAAATAAATAAATAAATAAATAAATAAATAAATAAATAAATAAATATGTCCCGGTACCAACCGCAATACCTTGCAGTGATTGGTCAATGCCTCGTTGATTTTATTTTATGTATTTACGCGCATTTGTCTACTGTCAGCGATTCTTATGTCCACTGTCAAGGAAAGCGTCTCGTTTGCACTTGAAATCAACTGAGACAAATACATTCAACTGCAGTAAAATACACACAAAAGTACCGTTATTACGTACAAAAAGATTAGTTATGTAAACTTGGGTAATTATTTATGAAACCGATTAGATTATAAGGTCTCTTTTCATTAATTTACTGTAACATAAACTGAAACGAATCGAAAGCATTTCGCCCCGTTGATTGCGTACGTAAACACTGAATAAAGGGAAATCTGTCATGATAAAAGTTAACATCTTACCGAAACAACGTCTGCTTTCTAATATTCGCTGTACAACAACAAATTTCAAAATAATTCGAATGAAGCGAAGGACGGGACATATACGTTATTCTGTTTGTTGACAGGGGACATGGTCTCACGTTCCCTGCATGAAACATATATTCAACCTCGGCTGACGCCTCGGTTGAATATAAATTTCATGCAGGGAACGTGAGGCCATGTCCCCTGTCAACAAACAGAATAACTTATAATGTCTCGATTCGAAACAACTGCTAGGCCATAAGTTTTCATATTTCTGGGGACAGGATGGCGCTGTGTACTAAGGCATACTGCACATCGGCGGTGTACTTACCTGCAAGCGTTTTTAACACTGCTTGTGCTGAATTAGTAAGTTGGAAAGCCAGATAATTGCGCGCCTCTCACCGGGTACTCTGGCTGGCATCTTCCACCTGTAAACCTGCCCGACACGATGTGACCGTGGTTGCTAAAACGTCAGTACAAACAAGTAAACATACAGAAGTAATGTTTAAAGATACCAACGTGTGCAGGCGTACCTCATAACATCTTTCCCAACTGCAACTTTATAGAACAATTCGCTTTTTGCGTTCATCCACATTACAACTCGCTTCTACATAATTCCTAAATCTGTCGATGGTTACTTGGGGGTATTTTTGTATTGAGCGTTTAGCTGTATTCCTATGGAAGGTAGCGAGAGATTTTTTCATGTGAAATATTCTACATTCGTTTAGTGTGTGATGTTCCACTTTTTTTATATCAACGCATGGTTCAACAGAGTAAGGAATGAAGGCGGCGAAAACATGTTTACAAACTTTGTGAGCGATGAGGCGAATCTCTTCTGCTCGTGATTAGTTTACGGTTCGTTACTAAAGAATTATTCCGTTCCTATTTAATGCTCGATCGCTCTAAAAGCTGCGTATTTTGGCCCTAGTTCACAAATCGATAGCAATAGATTAGAGAATTAGAATCATGTTGTGAAATTAATATTTAACTAAAATTAATGGAGCCCACTCTAATAAATGAACTCTTTTGAGCAGAAGATCCTTCAGTGGGATGTATTAGCGTTGAGGGTAACAAAAGCTGATTGGTAGGATTAGGATAGGAGTCTGCGGATCCTGGTCAGGCATTCCATAAACCAAAGTGGTATAGTTCACTCTTGGGTACGTCTGCAGTGAATTTGCTAATGAAAACAATTCCACAAAAAGGTACCGTTCGGGGTGGTTGTCGTATCTGCAAAATTGAGTTAACAGTTTGTTCATTGTTAGTGTTTGATTTGGTTTAGATAAGTTACCTATCGAAACGGCCATAGTTTTAAACCAATCCAAACAAGTTAATCTTCTGTTCTTCAAATCGACCAATCCATCCGGCTCCGTAAATTTGCTGTTCAGTTCACGTAGGTTTTCTTTTGTTGGTCTTTTTCTTAATTTTTGTTTTGGGAACATAGTTCCTGAGTCTTTGTTGGAACGAGCTCGGCGATGTAATTCACCTCCGAGAACAAAAGGATTTGTTTTGAAAAACGCTTAAATGTTTCAATAATTTTACCATTTTCCAGAATATACGAGGTGTATGATGTTGCGGAGTTCAATGATGTAAGTGTGGTCTATGTGTGATTCGAGAACGTCGTAAAATATCGATTATTTTGCCTTGATTTGCATACGAATATTTTGATGACGTGCACATTTTGAGCAACAAAACAAATTAAATATGTTCAAAAAATTATAGTTATTATTGTTAAAAAAACAAGTGCTGAGGTTGGAACGTTAGTACCGGAAAACTGTTTTTTTCGTGCTCAGTAAACAATCATGACTACTGATGAAGTGAAAGCTTTCACGCTGTAACTACAGTCACATCGTAACAGCTTCTACGTCATCAAACGTCATCGATGGGAGGAGTTACTTCGTTGATTGACTTCACGCCATATAAGAAGAGTGTGTTGCAGATTAGGACTGCGACGTTTTGGGCTAACGTTCCATCAATCCAGTAGTACAGAAATCAGTGATGCACAATTTTAAGGTTCAAGATATAGTAAATTACATTGTACGTCCTCATTTTCTGCGTTCTTTTTTCAAACTAGCAATGACTGAAGATACGTATTCATAACGTCACACGTCAATCACAAATTCGACCAAGTATTATTTACATTCCTGACATTTGGTGAAATCATTTACATATTAAATTTGAACAGATATAATATTGATCGGAACCTGCAGGTTTTCCATGAGCTTAAATATTCCATAATATATGTGTGTCGTCCTCCTGTCCTGGTTGGATTTTGTCTGAATGACTTCCTTTATACACCTCACGCCTTTCCCTGTACTAACAGAAATACGCATCTGAATTGTACACCAAATGTAATCGCGCACCTTCATTTGTGGAAGAAACACAGTGTTGTCTAAAATTGTCTTCATTCGTACATGCATGTTTAGTTGTGTTAATTCACTTTCCCCAGTGTCTTTCTGAATTTTTATTTTATTTTTATGGCTAGAGAAGGGTATGTCAAACTGTTCTGGCGTACATATTATCCTCCAAAATGGAGAAAACATATTTATATCTTACCTCCTACAAGTATCTGGGAATTTCATTGGTTCAAAGACGTCACATGCAGACTGCATATAAACCATATACTGCCTGTCAACATCAATATACGCTGACAGCTATGGGTAATCCCCGCTTTGTCCACTGATTATTAAAAATGGCGGCAGCCGATAAACGCTTCAAATTACACAGTTTGTTTGTGGCCTAATATGGTATATATCGTGTCGGTTAATTCCATATTGGACTCGGGCTTCGCTTTCGTCCAATATGGAATTAACTGACACCATATATACCATATTAGGCCACAAACAAACTGTGCAACTAATATTATGCACAGCTGCTTTACCGTATTAGAAGATATTTTTGTGTTATTACAACTTTCGAAAGTTTTGTTTTGAATAAGGAGTTTGTGAAAAGAATTTCATATCTGACGATCGATATTTTTCAATGAAAAGAGCTATTCAATTAATAATTTAATTTTACTTAATCATAATATTTTCAGAGATGAATGACGCTTCACAAAAGCGTGATATTGATGCTCTGGAGAAAGCTATTGCAAAAGCCAGGAAGGTTAACTTTGATGGACACCTGAATCTTAATATCGCTATGGCCTCAAAACTGCTGGAACATTTGAGGAAGTTAGAGAAATTGCGTCACGCAGTTCTCGCTTTGGATCAGAGAACGATCGCCGAACTGAAGGGATACTCTGCCCCACCATCGGGCATTCACGAAGTTATGGCTGCAGCATTCCTTTTACTGGGTAGCTCAAAGAAAGATGTGAAGGTATGTAAATTATATTAATTCCTGACAGAATTAAATCTAGTGATTTGATTGGCCGGTGGCTACTAAGTAAATAATGCTAATCCTTGACTGAGCATTTCCATCCTGCTCTATTCCGATGTAAACATAAATGTGCGTAGATGAATAGCAAAATAGTTTCTCAATAAACGATATGTTTATTATAGCTTAAGAAGAGATAAAAATCGGGGACGATGGGGCTAGGGTCATGGGGGCGTTCCATTGTCGTTTTTTCACAGACAAACTAAGCGATGACACAGTGAGTTCGAAAATTTGAGCATAATTTGTTTTTCCAATATGCAGTGGAGCCCACTTAACTGGATATCTCTTAACTAAAATAACCCTGTTAATTGAATATAATTTTCCCCTACAAAAAACATTTACTATACCACCAAATTTGACATGTTAATTGAATAGAGGTTATAAAGGAAACTCCCGTTAATTGAATAAACAATCTTGTAACCTATCGAGAAATTACCCTGACTCTCCATAGTTTTTCTCTGTTTATAGATGTATTTGGCCTCAGTACATCCAATGCAGGGATATAATCTGTTATATCTTGTTTGACAGAGCTCACGGAGCTCTGTCGAACAAGAAATAATAGAATAAATGCTAAGTTTATCTCTAAAACACAGGAAAATGGCACAATCCCTGTTAATTTAACAATCCTGTTAATTGAATGATTTTCAATGGCAAATTGGCAATTTAGTTAACAAGGTTCCATTGCACTTACATTCATGTAATGTATTTTATCACATGATCATCATCAAATTGCCCAATACGGAGAATATCGTTAACGACACGTCTGATGCAAGAATTTTGGGTTCACTGGTTAAACGGGTCCTGGTAACAAACGCCTGGTGTCGAAGCTCTCTAAACGATTGACTACACTTGACTTGAAGTTTATAGTGTACTAGCGGGTGTTACCAAGCGTTGCACGGGAGAAGATGGTTATATCAATATACCCCAGATATGATCGGCTCAGCCGTTTTCGAAATAGAGGGTCAAGGTCACCAATTTCAAGGTCAAGGTCACCCCGCACGGGCACCCCGATAAAGTCATAATGATCGATGGGTGAATATACCCGCACACATGAAATTTTATCCCGATCGGCCTTACTGTTTTCGAAATAAAAGGTCAAGGTCACCAATTTCAAGGTCAAGGTCACCCTGATAAAGTCAAAATGATCGATGGGTCAATATACCCGCACATATGACATTTTAGCCCGATCGGCCCAGCCGTTTTCGAAATAAAAGGTCAAGGTCACCAATTTCAAGGTCAAAGTCACCCCGCACGGGCACTCCGATAAAGTCAAAATGATCGATGGGCCAATATACCCGCACATATGAAATTTTAGCTCGATCGGCCCAGCCGTTTTCGAAATAAAAGGCCAAGGTCATCAATTTCAAGGTCAAGGTCACCCCGCACGGGCACGGCACCCATCCCATGTTACTCGCAGGGACGAATTACCCCCATGTGGAAAATTTGAGATCGATCGGTCGAGAAACGGAGGAGTTCACCCGGAACAAAGATAGATAGAGAGAGAGAGAGAGAGAGAGAGAGAGAGAGAGAGAGAGAGAGAGAGAGATGGATGGATACAGACATTCGCATTTATATTAGATATTGCATGATATAGCCGTAAATGCTGAAAGTGGTTTTAATCACCAATATGTGAATAAGTGTTGGCAGCTATAACGCTTGCCAATAGGTGTTGGTTTAGATAAAAAAAAGTCGTTTCTTTATTTATAAAAGACATGATATACCTGTATGATAGTTCTTTTTTAATTACGACTTTAAAAACTAATGTCGTCTCTATTGCATAAAGTAGTATTTTGGACGTTCAACTTAAGACAAACGTCGTGAGCGATGCGAATGGCATTTCACAGATCCATCTAGGTTCATCTTGTTCCAAAAAATTCATAATTCCAAAATCCATAGACTGAATTTAATCCTTTGAACCCTAGCGGCCGTTTTTCCGTCCTGGAACATGATACGCCATAACGTCATTGTATAGGATGGCTGTTCATTAAATGTGTGGGTAGACCAATCAATATTTTCAACGTACAGCTCCGAGGCTGCGTCATGACACGTCATAACATCATTATAGGATGGCTGTTCAGTAAATGTGTGGGGTAGACCAATCAATATTTTCAACGTGCAGCTCCGAGGCTGTCATAACACGTCATAACGTCATTAAATAGGATGGCTGTTCAGTAAAGTGTGGGGTAGACCAAGCAATATTTTCAACGTGCAGCCCCCGAGGCTGCACGTTGAAAATATTGATTGGTTTACCCCAAATAAGGGATATGGACTCTTCTAATTGCTGCCATTGAACTGGCATGGAAGATACCACTAGAGTTCAAAGGGTTAAAATTAACTTGAAACGTAAATTGGAATTCGTTATTATACTTTCAGCAATGGAAAACACTACAAGCTCTGATGGGCAAAACCGGGAAAGAGTCGCTGATGCGAAAGGTGTCTCAATTCGACCCTAAAGACATAACAATGGATGTTGCATTGAACGCAAAGAAACAAATAGCAGGCTTCAGTACGGATGATATCCGAGACAAAAGTGCTGGTGCAGCAACGTTCTATCTGTGGGTATGTATGCACATATTATCACTACATTGGATCGGACTGGTCGTAGTATCACGTCGAAATATGACGAGGTGAGAGAGCTGGATCAAATTAGCGGCTTGACGTGAGTCGTCAACGAGACGTGATGCGACGACCACATCAGTCCACTGAGTGATATTGGACACGTAACTAAATTAATTAAAAACTGCCATTCCCAACAAGAGGGGTAACGCAAAGAGTATGCCAATGCCCCCGACTCGCCAAAAATTTTCTAAGTCGAAACAGTGAAAAGGGCCATAACTCTGGGAGATGTATGGAAGAAACTCACGCTACATTCGTGTCGTTCCCCCATGATGATCTATACAACACCAAATATCATTCAAATCGAAGTAGTAGTGGCTGCGACACAAGGGAGAATGTTGGTACGGACAGACGAACGGACGTACGGGCGGACGAACGGAGGTCTCCACTAGATACCCCTTTGACTTTTCAACTCGGAGGCATAATAAAACAAAAAACACTCAGGCCCAACGAACACACCGGGTAAATAGTTCGTATTCCATCAACACGTTTGAAGCCTCGTTCTCATACTGTTGTAGTATGACACAGAATTACACAATGTGCATCCCAGCGGTGGGGAAATGATCGGTTATATAACATGGCGGTATCTGGATGAGAAACCTTAAGAGTTATGCTCAGTGGTTACGACATTAACCCATTACCCAACGCAGACGATGTCAAAATTTATTATTTTAAATATCATTTTTTTTATTTTTTCCAAAAAATTTAACAAAACCATATCATGTGACCCCTCTTTGGAACGAGCTCGACGAGCTCGTTCCAAAGAGGGGTCACATGATATGGTTTTGTTAAAATTTTTCGAAAATAATATTTATTCAGCTGCTGAATTTGCATATTACGCGGGCGGATGCTGGCGATTGGTTGGGTAAAGGGTTAAACTTCAAACCGAAAGGTTCACGGTTCGATCGCCGCCAGGGGCAACTGCGTGTCCTTGGGCAAGACCATTAATCCAGATTGTTCACGTTGGGGTACGGTGGCGCTGTGTACTAATGCGTACTGCGCGTCGATGGTACACTTGTCTTCAACCAATGTTAACCCTGCTTGTGTGGAGTTATTACGTTGTGAAGTCTGACAGTTGCCCGTCGTTGCTAGGTTGTTCTCTCCTGGTACTCCGGATTTCTCCACTCTTAAAACTGTCCAACAGGAGTTGACAAAAGTGTCGTTAAACCCCAATGAATAAATAAATGAATAAATAAATACATAAAATTCCCATAAGGGTTGTAAAAACGCCGATAAAGTTGGTGACGTCATTTTATTATTCGGAGACAGTCGTTCAATCTTTTCCAATTACTTAATTATGTATGGCCGGACGAATTTCGACATTCGATTCGATCCCAACACGTCCCGATGCTCCGATTCGATTCGCATGACGTTTATTGGGATATTTTTTTTTGAGTTGCCAAGATATTCTCAAAAGTGTCTCCCTTTGACAACTTCTATCATCAGTTTTGATGTGCATAATTTAATAGTTCCAGAATGTTCCGCTTCCGAAACTACTTTCGTTCGGGTTTTTTAATGTTTTCCGTTTTCGATTTTTTTTTTATTTGCTTGACTTACGTAAATAGACGAATCCCCGTTCAATACAATACTTGAGTTGAGATTAATATTACTTTCTATATTCCACGTTATTCTAGTTCTTGGGTAATACCTTTCTTCAATTGGCTTGGCCATCAAGGAGTATATTACGCATACTAACTTTAACGTCAATGAGATAAATTTACTTTTAAATTGTCATTACGATTCAGCGATTTCATTATAGCTCGGTACGATAAAAGTTGAATACATCAAGACTTTGGAACGAAATCTTTTTCTAGTAATTGTGGTGTTTTCACCCACTGATAACTAAGATATCAGGATTAAATAAATTAATAAAATAAATACTATGTGAAAACAAATGTTTTGTGCTAATTTTGACACACAATAATGGTTCTTAGATCAGTTTAATTTTTTATACATTATTTGGCGTGGAGGTTATATCATTAATCTAACGCATTGATTGATTTATTTTTTATTTTGATATAATATGTACTTCTCTATTTTTTGATATGCATGGTTTTCTTGTTGGTGGATATGCAGCATTCGCAGATTCGGAGGCTAAACAGGGTGGTTTGAGGAGTGGCCACTCCCTGGCGCAAGCGCACAAATTTTTATGAGTAGATGTCGCCAAATGAGTGCAACAAGACGCCATCTGCAGTGCAAAAGCACTGCAGATGGCGTCTTCTTGCACTGAAGGGACGATATATACCCGTTATTTTATCAGTAAATCACTCCAATCCTTCTTGTCTAGAACACTCGAAATATACTGCAGATAGCGTCTTCTTGCACTGAAGGGACAATACATACCCGTTATTTTATCAGTAAATCACTCCAATCCTTTATGTCTAGATCACTCGAAATATAACTAATTGTATTTTATGCTGGATGTCTAAGATGTTATTCCACATCGCTTCGGACTTACGTTTTAAATAGTGCGTTCAAACCCTAGACCAAGTATACCGCTTGCGAATATAATGAAAAATAATTTGTCCATACGTGATGACGAAAGCTTATTGAACTGTTCCTTCACAACGGTTTGTCGTAGTACACTCTGGCGCAACGCTCTTTAGTAGACAAACAGTACCCCTTTATTTGGGCAAAATATTTTCTATGAAAATTATAAACGATTTGAAACTTTGAAATTTAAATTGGTATGCTTAGCTTTATAATTTGTCACCGATTTGAAAAAAAAATACATTCTTCGAATTGGAGCTCAGTCTCTAGAAAGTGAAGACCGAAATATTGATTTTCTTCACAAATATTTACATTTCATTTATTGAACACGAGATTGAAACGAACTAAGGGAAACAACTCTAATAGAATCCAAATGAGAAAATTTGTAGTTTTTCTCGATTGCCAGAGAAGATAAAGCGGTCGAATATTTCAAAATGCAGACAGCTTTAAAAGAAAACGTCTTCACTATTTGAATTAGGCGATGAATATTAACGTATATCTTACCTCCTACAAGTATCTGGGAATTTCATAGGTTCAAAGACGTCACACGCAGACTGCATATAAAACCATATACTGCCTGTCAACATCAATATACGCTGACAGCTATGGGTAATCTCCCCTTTGTTCATTGATTATTCAAAATGGCGGCAGCCGATAAACGCTTCAAGTTGAAAGATTGAGTGTTGGAAGCCCATATTTGGTCTGAAGGGCAGGTTAGGCAACTTAAAAGGCTTCATATTCTGTGGATGTGTGTCATGTTACCTTCGAAATGAAACTGTTTGGTATGTATGAATTTGCCTTGTTACACTTTGTGGGAGAGTGCCTGTAGGCACTCTCCCAAAAATTGTAACAAGGCAAAGGCACGTGAACACATTGTGAGAATTCTCTCATTTAATTTTGATCGCTGTTGTTATTAGTTCTGTGCATCGATGCAGCAGTCGGTAAGATATATTCGTTACACAGTTTGTTGGTGGCCTAATATGGTATATATGGCGTCAGTTAATACCATATTGGACTCGAGCTTCGCTCTCGTTCAATACGAAATAAACTGACACCATATATACCATATTAGGCCACCAACAAATTGTGTAACTAATAAGATCAAAGGATAGTATTGGTCAAGGTGAGATCGAATGAGTATTATACAAGCTGGCAAGTCGACTTTATATTTGACGACACAGAGGGGAGTAAGGGAACATCCCCTGCTGGGAGGGATTTATTATCCCTTTTGCAGTGGAAAAAGTCAAACCTGGTAGCAGAATGATCTGAATGGAAACCGCATTCATGGTTCTCTTGTACTGGTACGATAGAACGTGTAACATTAATACTTGCTTGGTATGCGCGTTCGTTAAGGACAACCAGCGACTTGCTAAACTTATTCCTATACTTCTATTGTGTTTGTCATATAGCCATAGATGTTGAAATGACCTTAAATAACAGTAAGCAAACACATACAGATAGTACACGGTTCTGTTGAGTCCATGACTGTTATTACTGGGCTCGAAATTCAAAAAATGATGCAATGAGTCGGACAACTTATCTACAGTACTAGAGTAGTTAAATACTTTTACTAACGTCATCCATTGTAATTCATTCGTATATAACTTGACTATCCCAGGTTTAATAGTTAGATAGTTGTATATCTAACATCTAACTATTGGATAATTTAATTTATCATATGACTCGTCCGTTTTGTTCACTTTAAAACATTTGACATTTTGTTTTCATATTAATCAGTGATAAAAAAGCCTTCCGTCAATTTCATTGGACAATTTCAAAACTAGACAATTTGATTGGCTGAACAAAATAAAACTGGGCCACATTTTCATAATTTGCATAATTACAGTTGGGAGCTTTCATTGGTCAATTTCAAAAGTGGACAATTTGATTGGCTAAACAAAATACAACTGGGTGACATTTGCATAATTTCAGTAGGGAGAATTTACGTTATCTGTCCTATTTAGGGTGGGTTATATTGTATTAATCTTTTACCTACAAGAAAAACGCCATTCATTTTTTTTTATATTTTCACTTTTTGCTTCCAAAACATAGGTTATGACCCCTCATTGGAACGAGCTCGACGAGCTCGTTCCAATGAGGGGTCATAACCTCTGTTTTGGAAGCAAAAAGTGAAAATGTTTAGTTATACGAGGATGTTTTTTCCAAGTGCCGTCTGCAACTCAAGTTAGGTGATGGGTTAAAAAGTCATACTAAGTGGCTAATTTGTGCGTGTGTGTTTATGATAAATAGAATATGAAATGAGTGTTTCTCTCATATAATATTTATGAAACTCGTCCGAATTTTCCGTTTGGGCTCGCCAGAGGCTCGCCAAAATGGAAAATGCTTAGACTCGTTTCATAAATATTATATGAGAAAAACACTCATTCCATATCCTCTATCTAATGAACTATCCAACAACAAAAAGTTTTTAAGTAGGAGAAATAACTCTCTGAAGTTGGATAGACGAGAGAAAGTACCCCGTCTCGGGCCTAACGGCCGTCGCCTTATGAGCTTTCCCTCCCGCATCCAACTTCAACGAGTTATTTGTCCTCTACATAAATACTACCGGGGTGGGGTGTGTTTGGGGGGGGGGGGTAATTTCTGACTTCATTATTGATGTGACTGCTCTCGTGCATGTCTTTTTCTGTAATATGTAAAACTTTACTACAAGACTGCATGCCTGTGTTAAGGGTAATTTGTGAAGAAAGATTTCCCCGGACCCTACGTCAACATAACTTGAATTCAACCAAACTCCGGCTGTTGCTGAGGAAATCACGCTACGTTCGTCACAAATGAAAAAGGCACACTAAAAGTGTCAATAAATCACTTGTTTTGGTTTTTTATTCTTTGTCAACAACTTGTAAATTGTACGTTCTCAATTAAAATTGAAACTGGGCTTTGAATCTGAGAAAACCTACAACGGACGGCATTGGCACTTCGAAGTTTCAAACAATACCTAACTCGACAATAACTACCTAACTTCGAAAGTCACTTCATTATTGAATTATTTGTCATAGTTTTCATCATTCTGCGACAATATATTTTGATTAGCCACAAACAATTAAATATCCGTTACAATGAATCCGGATTATTTATCTGTAGGAGATCCACGCCTCCAGATAGCATCACAAAATCTGTTGCATTGTAGAAAAATTAAAATCATGGATACGTACCCGTGACCTATGTGTGCCCACGTCACTGGAATTGGAGTGTGTACATATGAATTATCACCACGGGGTTTATCTCTGGAGCCACCTGCGGCAATCGCGTTGTGTCCTTGGGCAAGACACTTCATCTCCATTGCCCGCGTGGGGGCACGATGACGCCGTGTACTAAGGCGTACTGCACGTCGATGGTACGCATGTCTTCAACCAATCTAACCCTGCCTGCGCTGCAGTGCGGAGTTACAATGTTGGGGAGCTGGCAGCTGCTCGTCGTTGCTCGGTGGATCTCTCCGGGTACTCCGGCTTCCGTAAAACTGTCACGGTCATGATTAGCCATTGTGCATAAATATGTGACCATAAACATCAATAAATAAATAATTATCTCTGGAGATGCGTGGTCTTGTCTAAAAGCAATATCAATGACTGGCCGCCAAAAGGCGGCCAGTCGTTGATATTGCTTTAAAACAAGCCGGTTATCTATTGAAAGTCTGTAGACGAACACCTGATTATTATCAAATAATCAGTTAGTGTAACATGTGATAACTATCTGGTGTGATAGTATAAGGTTTATTTGAATTTAAGAAAGGAACTATTTGTTATGGCGCAATAAAACAAATAACAAGAACGCCGAATTTCCGACGTAACCTTCGAGGCACAATGAAGTACACCCGGTTACTGACTGTGACAACATTCGTACACAGTTGGACGGTTACAATAACAACATCTCATTGTCGACTAACAGAGGACCTCCTTTGAATGACCCACGAAATATTACTGGATTATTCGTTGTTTGAATGAAATCTTTACATAAAATTTTGTATATTTTTTTCAGTCGACTGGTATGATAGACGAGATTGAAAACTGTGGAGGCGCGGGTCCAGGTGAGACACAAACTAAACGACCAAAGACATCTAAATCTGTTAAAAGCAATAAGAGTGATAAGGGACAGAAATCTAGCAAACACACTTCTAAATCTACGCCTAGACCAAATAAATCCAAGACTGTCAAAACGTGATACTTTCAAATACAATTGTATGAAAACAAGTTGTCATCCGTTTGTCTCGCTGCGTTTTTTTTTCTCTCTCTCTTCTTGTCCTTTTTTAATAAACAACATGCTTGGGTGGTTTTAAATCAATGGTATCTGTCTACTCTCAAATTCCATGAATATCCTACGCCATATTTTAGCCATAAAGAGAAGTCAACTACCTGAAACTTTGCTTGTAATTTTTAATCCTTTCAACGCCGACGCTCTAAATGGAATGATTGTGTTAAACACTACTGTATGCAACGAAATGGGGCGAGTCCATCTTGCATTTATGTGAGTATTCAATAATAAATTTAATTCCACAGCCCTGCAGGGTTGAAGGATTAATTTTTCACTGATCTTCCTGTCAAAATAACTGTTTATGGCATGTTGTCGACTCATGTTGCATTCCGAGAGCCAATACCATAAAACTTTTTCAATTATATTTTCTAGAACTGTATTTTCTAATTATGACTTTAACTGGGTTAAATGGATTAAAATGAACCATTAGCATTTTCAAAGATCTGCCAATTTGCCAGTTGGCAAATTGCCATATCTTTTAAAATGCTAATGACTCATTTAAGTCAGTTGTATTAATAGGTTGAAAATACAATTCTAGAAAATACAATTGTAAAAGTATTATAATATTGGCTCCTGGTTGAATGAGCTGAGCGTTTTCAAAGACCATGAGTATATGCTTCAGTGGAAATTCAGTTCCACGGGTGTATTTGTGATAACACATTTCGTGCGTTCTGTTTGTCTTAGAAAACGCCGCCATTGTGCACGATCGTTTTGTTCAAGCATCACAGCGACTAGGCGACTCCGATAAGGAATTTGTTAGTAGTTTTCCTTTCGCTCTAAAGAAAACACATTTGGGTCCTATATTTAAATCATATTCAACAGAGCGTTTCTTTTCACATAACTCCAGAAAGATTGTCAAAACATTCGTCCATTTAAAAAAAAAATTGTTCTGGATGAAGGTTAAGCCACTTATCGTGTTACAGTAGTAAGAACAAATCGACTCAATGGAGTTCGAGAGGACACGTGCTTAAGTATCCCATATATAGTCTGGGTTGTTATTGTCATTCAATATCCGACATTCGTTATCGTATTATACAGGTAATACACTCCGAACCGGGGGGGGGGGGGACCTAATATACTACCGAACAGCGCAAACTTTGTGAAGCCCGTTGGATCTTCACTTAAAAACGTTACAACCGTTTGGCTTGAACAGAAAGGACTTCTAAAGTGACCTATTGTTGTGTTACAGTAGTAATTAATATATTAGAAAACTTAGATGGGGACAGTTCGATCGGCATGAACTAGTTACTTCCCACGGGTGGCATTTCCACGGAAGCAGTAATACTAGATTCCAAACACTAATTATAGAAATAAAATTTAATTACTGAAGCACCGGGTACAACCCGGTGCTTCATTAATTAAACTTTTGTTGATGATGACTTTTATTACCTGGTAATATTACATCACTGCACATGCTAGGATTACGACCAGTCCAAGACGCTTGTACTGTATGCTATATGCTTCTACCGTAGCATTAATCGTTATATAATCCGTTCACTTGTCATCACAAACCTGATCCCTTATTGTTGTTGAACCACCGGCCAGTATCACGGCGATAGCATGTAGTCCCACCTCTATTCCGATATGGTTGCCTTTAGGCACAGCGTGAATATTTACATAAATGATAATACCCGGGACCCAAGGTATTCGAACAGATAAAAAATAAAAGAACACAGTGAACCTGTTGGCTGACTGCATATTTTATTTCTATAGATTTACAGAAAGTTTTTTAAAGACAATTTTCATGCAAATTTATAGAAATAATATTTCCGCATTTTGTGTGTGAAGTTGCTGAAATCAGCGTATTTGCTGACATTTCTCTTTAACCTCGAATACAGGAGAGATAAAAATCAATCGCGTGCAATTTGCTCGTCGAAAGCAATGGACTGGCACAAATCAAGAGTGAATGAAAAAGTTATATTTCCACACTGGAGAAGTATGCGCGTTTATAATCTGTTACGGAAGAGAACAACATACATTTATGCGATATTAAATAAGGGCCAATGGCTTGAAGATACACCCCATTGACCTTTCAAGCAGACCACATAGATCATATATGCCAGCTTGTTTTCAGTACAATTTTTAAAACTACAATTCTTTCTTTCCTTAAATCTTCTCTTGGTTCTTGGGTTTGTCTTCTCAACTCTCGCAGAATCTCGTCATCTTATCACTCAGCTTTGCGCTAACAGGAGCGGGAACAGACGCAAACATGGATTTAGCTGCTAGACAGTGTGATGTGGACAATAACTGCCTACTTGCCATGCTAAACCGGATATTATAAATCACAGTGAAGAGTTTTGTGTCACGTGACTGACTGACTAACTACTAATCAACAGTTTTACCCAAAGCGAGACAAAAATATTGTTACGCAAGAAGAAAATGTTTAGATGATCTTTGGGTAAAATTGTTCATTTACTGTGTGGTGGCTTCTTTCATTGCTTAAATCCCTTTTTTAATTCCGGTGATGTTTACTTGCTATGCTGTATTCCTCAAGCTGTTTCCAAATCTTTTTCAGCACGCCGTCATGTGTCTATTTTCAAGACAGGGAATTATGGAGAATATCAAGCTGTTTCATTATAATGTCTAGACTGCTACTATGATCAAACAACCTAATTCGTGGATAAGAAACTAACTAATTGTGCTGCTTGTTTTACCCACAATTTACAGCCCAGCGAAGCTTTTGAAATTACATCGGTATCGAAATTCGTCGAGCTCATTCAGAAATTTTTGAATCGTCGAGATGTTATTAAAATACCTACAAATTGTCTTCTCTAGAACTCTTCTTCTATCACCAGGTCTACTGTACAAGGGGAGGGGGTGTGGTTGTCCTGTACAGGAGACATGACGATAGAAGAAGAGTTGAAGGAGATTCCGAGAAAGGCCGCCGCACTCAGATATTGAAATCCGTAAAGCCGTTACAGTCAGATATTGATATCCGTAAAGGCCGTCAATGTCAAATATTGATATCCGTAAAGGCCGTTACAGTCAGATATTGATATCCCTAACGTCGCCACTGTCAGGTATTGATATCCTCAAAGGCCGTCACAGTCAGATATTGATATCCGTAAAGGTCGCCACTGTCAGATATTGATATCCCTAAAGGCCGTCACAATCAGATATTGATATAGTAAAGGCCGTCACAGTCAGATATTGATGTCCCTAAAGGCCGTCACAATCAGATATTGATATCCCTAAAGGCCGTCACAATCAGATTTTGATATAGTAAAGGCCGTCACAGTCAGATATTGATGTCCCTAAAGGCCGTCACAGTCAGATATTGATGTCCCTAAAGGCCGTCACAATCAGATATTGATATCCGTAAAGGTCGCCACTGCCAGATATTGATATCCCTGAAGGCCGTCACAATCAGATATTGATATCCCTAAAGGCCGTCACAATCAGATATTGATATCCGTAAAGGTCGCCTCTGTCAGATAATGATATCCCTGAAGGCCGTCACAATCAGATATTGATATCCGTAAAGGCCGTCACAATCAGATATTGATATCCCTAAAGGCCGTCACAATCATATATTGATATCCGTAAAGGTCGCCACTGTCAGATATTGATATCCCTAAAGGCCGTCACAATCAGATATTGATATCCGTGAAGGTCGCCACTGTCAGATATTGATATCCCTAAAGGCCGTCACAATCAGATATTGATATTCCTAAAGACCATCACAGTCAGATATTGATATCCCTAAAGACCGTCACAATCAGATATTGCTATCCCTAAAAGCCGTCACTGTCAGATATTGATATTCGTAAAGGCCGCCACAGTCAGATATTGATATCGTAAAGGCCGTCACTGTCAGATATTGATATCCGTAAAGGCCGTGACAGTCAGATATTGATATCCCTAAAGGCCGTCACAATCAGATATTGATATTCCTGAAGGCCGTCACAATCAGAAATTGATATTCTTAAAGGCCATCACTGTCAGATATTGATATTTCCTTTCTGTGTTGGTGGTTGTCAGATATTGATATCCCTAAAGGCCGTCACTGACAGATATTGATATCCCCTTTCTGTGTGGGTGGTTGTCAGATATTGATATCCCTAAAGGCCGTCACAGTCAGATATTGATATTCCTAAAGGCCGTCACAATCAGATATTGATATCCCTAAAGGCCGTCACTGTCAGATATTGATATTCCCTTTCTGTGTGGGTGGTTGTCAGATATTGATATCCCTAAAGGCCGACACTGTCAGATATTGATAACCCTAAAGGCCGTCACAGTCAGATATTGATATCCCTAAAGGCCACTACACACTGCCACAAACGACGCGTCGAAAAGGTCGTCGCGAATTTTCAATTTAAGCCAGAGCGATTTTTTTTTTTTGGTCGATATTTTAAGCGAAACATTGTCATTTGCAAAGATGGACTTCGAAGAATGGGAGTTCAACAAAACACAAGTATTTCATGTGATAAAAAATAGATCTATATAATTGGCTGGTCGACGCAATGTCGTCCAGCGAAAGCGAAAATTACGTTTCCAGAAATCGCTCCTGGTCGTCGCTCAGGGACATTTGCGTGATCGCATTTTCGCCATTTCGCATCGCGTCCATTGTGAACACTCCAATTCATTTCATCCATCGCGTCACTTGCGGCAGAGTGTAGCGGCTTTAAATGCTGGAAAGACATGGGCGAAGAGTCGAGCCGATACCGCCTTTTCCCAGAACGGCAAAAATGTTTTAAAAATGATATTTAAAATAATAAATTTTGATATCGTCTGCGTTGGGTAAAGGGTTAAAGTGAACTTTACGAATCGAAATTAGTCCCGGACCTCACCAACATGATTAATTTACTGTGAGTAAATTTCACTATAAAATGGAAATGGGTTAAGATTCTATTCATCACTTGACTCCACCTGAGAACGGCGAAAAAGTGGATCGAAAATCAAATAGCAGTGAATGAAAGTCTTGAAAACGATGGCGCCACTGCCGCTGGCCACTGAAGAAAAAAATCGTTAATATTCTGTTATTTTATATCCAATCTGTTTAGTGCATTGAATATCAGACGCAAAGGCAGACCGGGTTCGACCCTGGCCCGCACCATCTACGTTGTGTCCTTGGACAAGATAATTCATCCTGATTGCCCAAACAAGGGCACGGCGGATCCACATACTACACGTGCACAACGCGCGTGTTTTCAACCAATTTTAACCCTGCTTGTGTGGGTAAGCTGAAAGGTCCGACTATTACTCGCTGATGATTCTCGCTGGGTACGATCTTCCTCCACAGGTGATTGATATTCCCTTTCTGTGAGGGTGGTTGTAATTCCAAAAAGAGTTGTTTCCCCTAATGCATGTTCCGCATGATTAAAATAATAACACAGAGAATTTCCACGGGATGGAGATACCAGACGCACGTGCTTATCCCACTCTCCCCACGACTGACATTATAACAACCAGTAGGTCATTGTAAAATGAAAATAGTGATGTTCATGTAGGTCACAAACATTTCTGAGCAGTTTTTGATTGTTAAGATCAGGGCCGCTGCGAAGATGACTCATTGATGGAGTGCAGACCTGATCTGCCCCCGACTGTTTATTTATTTATTTATTTATTTATTTATTTATTTATTTATTTATTTATTTATTTATTTATTTATTTATTGGGGTTTAACGACACTTCCGAGAGCCATTGTCACCTCATGCCGAACAGTTTTACTGGTGGAAGAAGCCGAAGTATCCGGAGAGAAGCACAGAGCAACGGCGAGCATCTGCCAGACTCCCCAACGTAGTCACTCCACACAAGCAGGGTTGACATTGGCTGAAGACAAGTTTACCAGCGACGGGCAGTATGCCTTAGCACACAGCGCCACCGTACCCATACGTGGGCAATCAGGATTAAGTGCTTTGCCCAAGGACATGACGCCGTTACCCCTGGTGGGGATCGAACCCTGACCCTCTCGGTCTGAAGTCACATTCCGTCACCACAGAGACACGGTGCTCCCTGCCCCGACTGTGATGGCTGAAGTCCCTACTTATACAATGTTTTAACTAAATCACCAAGGCAAGCCTTCGTTGAAGGCTTGCCTTGAGGATTTATTTAGGAATATTATTCAGTCCAGTTTACAGTTCAATAGGTCTTGGAAATTTATGTGTCTCTAAATAAAATACACATATTATAGGCGTGACACAGCTTCCTATTTAGTTGCCATTCTGGTACTCCAAGTGGGTCATACTGAGCCCACAAAACCTCACAACGGGTACTGCAGACCTCCATTTTCGTGACCCATTGTGTGTTACATTAGTGCAAGTATCCAATCTGGTCTTATAAAAAATAACTTTATTACCAGAAAAGGGTGAATCGGTGCCTAAGACTCCAATTCAGATTTTTTTATTTATTCATTAAATGCTATTTGTTTTACAAGGAATGGTGAAGAAGTTATGCAACTTTTATTATATGGTAGCCTGTGAATTTTTGAAAATTATCGAAAAGATATTTCTCGATATCTATCGACTCGAAATATTCCTCAGTAGCTTCCTAAATGACGTCACGCTTCGACGCATGACGTCGCCTCGAACGTCGTCTTGAAGGAACGATCAGCAGATCTTTGTAATTGTGTTGAAACTGTTTGCAGTCAAACTGGGCTGAATATTGCGCAGTAAATGTCGCGTAGCATATAATAAAAAGAAAATCTACGCTCTTTCAGTGACTATCGGGAACTTATCTCATTTGTGCGGACCTGAAAGCGCTCGTTAAAAATAAAAATTTTAGGTCCACACTCATGAGATAATTCCCGATACTCACAAAAAGCGTAGATATCCTATATATATTAACGACTCTCCTTGGCCCAATGGGTCAGGTGTGTGGGATGATTTTACCCTGCACGGAGTGTGGTTCTCTCCACACAGATGGCAGTCACTTTACGCCCCAACCTGATAGGACGGTACACTGTGATAACATCAACCCAACAACTGATGCTGACAGAGCGTGTTTGGACACCTTGAGAACTTTCCTCGATCGAGGGTTGATCCCGGGACCTCTGGCGTGAGAGACCAGCGCACTTATCCACTCGGCCACCACTCTCCGGTTCTTTTCAAAGCAGATAAAATTGTTCCGACTGAAAACATTATTGGGGGAGGGGGGGTCACATCACTCCTAAATCCCCTTCACGACGCCCGGTTTGGATCTATTTATTTATGTGTTGAACTTAATAAAAACAAGAAACCTGGAACCCAAATTTTAATTGTTACTCCATCTGTTCCAATGCTTTACTTGCCAAAAGCTGGAGTAGTCCTGTTCTACCACTTATAAATAAAGTAGATAAAAACTGGAATTATCTTAATTTTATTCTAGACTTCATTCATACAATTTGTTTTCTCACAGTTTAATAGAGAGACTTTGTCGACATTTTGCAGTTTGTGCGAAAGCAATTAGGAACAGAATTCAGGGTTTCTGAGTAACGATTTGATAAAAAATGTTTTAACCTCGTACAGTAAAATTCATCTCAGTCGAGGTTTACCGAGGCACGGATCGATTTAGTGCGCGAGGTTCAGAAAACTCCTATCAAATCCTGATTAATTTTAAATTCCTTTTATCACAACTTGTACTGTTTTATCACATAATTGCCTCGAATACGGAGGTGATTAATTTAATTCCACTTCTGAAACCAGCCTACTCACAATGTTACGACGTCACGTTGACTTCTGACATTACGTGTTTATCAGACGTGCTGCGGACGATATTTCTGTAATAGGCTATTTGAAGCCAGTTATGTGATAAAATTATGTTCTGTTAGCAAAACGCCGTTCATGTGGGTAATGCCACAGTTCCAAACGCAGACTTCCCCTGCCTTTTTAACAAGACCTGGGACCAACACTATAAAACTTTTAAATTGTATTTTCTAGAATTGTATTTTCTAGTTATGACTTTAAGTGGGTTAAAATGAACCATTATCATTTTCAAAGATCTGACAAATTTGCCAGTTGGCAAATTGTCGTATCTTTCAAAATGCTAATGATTCATTTTAGTCAGTTATGTTAATAGGTAGAAAATACAGTTCTAGAAAATACGATTGTAAAAGTTTTATTGTATTGGCTCCTGGACGTGAGTTTCCGACTGTGAAGTACTTGAAAGCTGAAACTACCTTGCGCGATTTGTGGCCAGTCGAAAAAAGTAATTGAAATGCGTTCAGAAGAACTGAAAAGTTCTTGTTTTCCTTCTTAACCTGAGAGAATTATAATTTTTCTACAGTCTAGAAATGACGGTTAACACCAGCCAGTGGAGAATTCAGGCAGGAGCGGATCCAGCGTAATCCACCCCACCCAGCGTATTTTTAAATATACATTTGTGTAGGCATAAACACGTATTTTGCTTATGCTTTCTGTAGTAAACTACATCACAACATGATTGTTTTGATTATTTTTACAAGGCACCAGACGTAGTTCCTCCCTACGCCAGTAATATCATTTGTAAGAAAATAAGAGAACTCCTTATAAAAAAGTACCACGGAAGGCTATTTATTGTCCCAAGGTCAGGTCGTTCTGTTATGTGCCTTGCATAAAACAAGCATGGCGCCCCTTGGTATTATCCAAAAAGGACAATACCATGGCGCGACCTGCAACTTTTCTCTGAGGAACATACAGAATTCGACAGCTTCTGTAGTAGTACAATGACTCGGACTCCCCCGCGATTTGGATTCACCTTCCACGCCCTCCTAATCAAAATTCCTGGATACTCTCCTGGCAGCCATCCTCTTTTCCTCTCATTAAATTGAATTTGTTAATTATCAAAATAAAATATTGTAAAAACATTAGATCATTTTATATTTTTTTCAGATATATGCATACAATGTTGAGTTATTTATTAAAATTATACATACGTATATTTTGCAAAATATTTGTTGAATATAAAACAAAACTTTATCTTTAATATTTCGTTTTCTGTCTTTTGTTTACTAACTTTGTGGCTGGGTTTGCTTGCTTAACTATTTCTGTGAGATTTTTACCATATGGTTGAGGTAAGTACTAAGAATATTTTAACTACTGTCGAAGGTTAACCCTATTAAAAACTGTGGTATCTGGCATGCAGTTCAACGACAACAATCTTCATTATTTGGGGGTAATCCAATTAATATTTTCAACGTGCAGCCTTGTGGCTCCACGTTGAAAATATTGATTGGTCTACCCCACAAGTTCACTTAGCAGGCACCTTACTTAATGAAATTATGACGTGTCATGTTCGTGAACCGGAAAAAAAGGTGTCTCTGGTTCACAAGCTGTTGCGTCCCCGTGGACAACCAGGAAGTGAAGCAGTGTTTGTTCAGTGTGGTAAATAAGGTCGGTTTACTTGTAAAATAGGACCCAGTCACCAATGCGTGGGGTAGAAGTATTCTAAAATGGGCAACCTGGTTATAAACGATTGACTAAACTTGACCTTGTCTCCATCTAAGCCGTAGAAATCTTTCCCCAATGCATTATCGATTACCATGGTCAGTTTGACAAAGTTGGTTATCAGTATGGTTGCCCGTTTAGAGAAATGAGAGTCAGACCTACCCTCTGCTTCAGTCACGAGCGTCGGTGATTGGAGACGTCTTACCTGAATTTGATGGCTTGCCTCATAGCATAAACTCTAAAAACAGTTGGCTTAAAAATCAACCCCAATCAACGGGATTGGGTGAATATGAACCCAATTGGGTTCATATTCACTCAGCCCAGTCGACTTGGCTTAACCCAATTGTGTTCATATTAACTCAGCTCAGTTGATTTGGGTTAATTTTTAACCCAACTAATTTTAGAGTGTAGGTATGTGTATACAAAAAGAGGTGGGCAACTTAATGTCATGCTCGGACAAACATGGGCCTCCAAATCTCTCCCAGATATCTAGTTACGGCGTGTTCTGTTTACAGTAGCCGATTTACTTGTATTGTTAAGCCACTTTGAAATCGGTGTTTGCTTTGATGAGAGATGACCAATCCTTTACTTGGAATTCGGTCGTCTTGTTCAAATTGTATGGTGAGTATGGGGGTACTTGTAATTCCCGTCACATTTCTATTGCTAAGCTCGCTGAGAAATACGGCAACGACATTTAAGTTAGTCCTTTCCTTGCCAGAGGTAGCCACATTTTTATCAGATAGATTGAGAGCTGGATCGCCTCTACGTATTACACAGGATCTGGATGATTGTGATGCCGAAAGCGCATTGAAAATTTTAACCCTTTACCCAACGTAACGGCCAAAACCGACGAGCGCTATTCTCAAAAATCGCCAATTAAGTTTCATTATTTTTTTCATTTTTTTGTCTCAAAAACATAGCTTATGACCCCTCGTTGGAACGAGCTCGTCGCGCTCGTTCCAACAAGGGGTCATAACCTATGTTTTTGAAACAAAAAATGAAAAAAAATAGTTATTCAAGAATTTTTTTGCAAGTGTCGTCTGTTTTCCATGTTAGGTAAAGGGTTAAAGAAAAATATATG
The DNA here is from genome assembly GCA_031216915.1 of Pictodentalium vernedei. Classification (NCBI taxonomy): domain Eukaryota; kingdom Metazoa; phylum Mollusca; class Scaphopoda; order Dentaliida; family Dentaliidae; genus Pictodentalium; species Pictodentalium vernedei. The sequence continues at coordinate 26,698,872 of CM062291.1, read as the reverse complement.
CTCCAAAATGCAGGATAGGGAAATAGATCGAAACACAATTATGATCTCGAGCTCAACTTTGACAAAATATCTGAATTCTTAAGGGGGACGTTGTGGTCTTTTTGGGTAGCCTGACACCGAAATTGGACCACTCCCTGATTATAATAACACTTGGGCCAGCCGCTGATTTGTCGCGGTTCTCGGACGAGAAGGCCTTGGTTACCCCTGAACTCCCAACTGCCTCCCTGTTCCCACGCTTCTCTTCTCCTCCCAACACTCGGAGACGAACTGCTTGATGACATCCCTTGCCCCATTCTTCCCAATCTCTCCGATTAGCACATTAACCCTCTCCTTTGAGTCTCCCCCTAACCACATGTCCTTCATTCTCCCATCCCACTTCCCCATTATACTCCCAGTGAATCTCATTCTTTTAGACTGATACTCTTGGCATTCTAGAAGGAAGTGTTCCAGGATCTCCACCATGCCCAAGTTACACATCTGGCACTCCCTTTCACCGTCTTTCCCATTTTTTCCCCTCTGCTCCAGGGATCGCGACCTCAGCTTGAACAGCAGTGACCCCCCAAAGGTGCCATCAAGGCACTCTTCAAAACCTGGCCTCTCTTTATCACGCAGGCCACCCAAAGACCTCTTTGATTTGACCCCCTCGCGCCAATTACGGTTACAATCCTCCATGACCCTTTCTCTGACGATTTTTTTACCCTGGTTTGCCCTAACGTCCAGGTCCGAGATCTCCAATGAGTAGTTCTCTACTAGCTCCCTCACTTGGACCATCCACCCCGTTTTGATATTTGAGTTGAAAATTCGCAGGAACATTACTTTACACCATCGGCTGTCGGGGAGATTCACCAAATAATTAAGATAACCGAGTTTCAACAGGTCTATCCTGTCCTTGATCCTCATCCACCCAAGCTCACCCCTGATTGCTTCTAGCGCTGCGGCATTACTCGACCCCGTTATCCATCGGCCTGCATCGTTCTGTAAAACATTGTACCATCACTGGTATGTGTGATACCAACAACTATTCAAACTGGTCTTTCTGCTATGATGAGAGATTCGAAAGACCTCATAAAATAATGCATGACTTCGGAATAACAGCAAATACGGCAGGTCGTAAAGTTTACATAACCCCAATATCAAGGTCTGACGATGGTCTAATACAGAGTGTGGTGGATACTCCAATGCTGATCTTGCAGACCAGAATGGAAAACTTAGTACCCATTCTCTGGCTGTTTTGTTAACTCAAGCAAAAAACATGCCCCAGTCGCAACACAGTCGGCTCCCGTGACTTACAAATACTGAAACGTCAGAGACTTTTGACTATCAGTTGGATGGTGTTCGTTATCATAGACCGAAATGCCCGGATATTCCGATTTCTCGATCAGGCAACCCAATTTATTTCTCTCTGTGTTACGGTTCCATGGTAAGCACATCAATAGCTGATGTACGCATTGGTGAGTGGTTTTCGGAAACCGGGCATCTCAAAAGAAGTAATGTACTGCAACTTTGATCTCAGCCTACTACCACAGCAGCCTTCGGTGAAAATATCAAAAGAGCTTATCTTCTGATATGTATGTGGAAGAACACCCTTCAACCAAGACCTACAAATTTAGATCCTATCAAATATGGTTTCGAGAAGGAACTAGAGACTAAGTCGCTCCAGCCCATAACAGTTCTGCCCGATGTTGCTCTGGCCCCAGATGAAGTATGGATGTTAAAAAATGGTCTTGCTCAAGCCAGATGCCATGTAGTACAAACAGGTGCAAAGGTAATGCTGCTTATATGGCGTGCACATTTGTCTGCTCTTGCAACGCCACACTAGTGTACTGCAATGAACAAACAAGGTTAGCAAATACTTCGTGCCTAGCACTGCTGAATAGAATCACCAAACACACAAAGCATCCCTTAAAACGTCTTGCAACCTCTAATATACGCCCGGAATGTTGTATTAACCTCAGTCAAACATTGCAGTCCGCGAAATGACCATTATAAGTTATCTCCCCCTACATGTATGGTATATGGAGATTTAATACCTGGATGTCGGTATTTAAACACCGAGCCTTAGGCGAGGGGTTTAAATGAGACATCCAGGTATTAAATCTCCATATACCTTAGATGTTGGCGGGGATAACGTTTTTGACCCCTTTGAAACACAATACAACTTAGTGGAAATAAATGTGTGGACGCATTTCTCAGTTCCACAATTATTTGGACCAAATTCTTGAAAATAATTTTGTTTTTATAATCGCAGAAGACAACAGAAAGAGTTTCATCCCTTGGATCGTTAAGGAAACGAGTAAACAGTATTTTGTTGACATATCGTCCCCTGAATTCCAATGTGTTCTATGTGCCTACTGGGGACGAATTATTTGCCATTATTTTATTTTTATGATTGTATTGTCGGAAATCTGATGGTATTTGTGACTATTTTCGGGTTTTTTGGTTCTAGTTTTATAATGAGGCGAGCGGAAGCGAAACGTTTTCATTAAAACCACATGTTTCGCGTGTTCTTATACCCTGGATGTTGCACACTCTCATATACCTTGGATGTTGGGCGCACCTTTTGCCATGGATATTTTTCCAAGGCATTTCCACCAAACGAAAGACAGAATTTATCGGGATATAGGAACAAGTCACCTTGAACGTGGATATTTTAAATTTATCAATGCTGCGAGACGTCCAGTAAACTTTTCGTAGGTATGAGATGTTACTCTAACACATTCCATGGAGGAAAAGAACTTTGGACGCCACTTTGAGTTTCAGTGCCCTGACAGCCGGACTAAAATGTTAAAGAAAAGGCCAGTGGCCCCTGCACTTGTAAGTACGAAGATCCAGCAGTGAAAAAAATTCAATATTTAGAGACAAAAAACATATGGTAAAATCAACAATGAAAAATCACCACATCATGGAAACTCGCAGACTCAAAACAATTATTCATCTAACGCATCACCTAACACACTTCAAACAAAACATATATCTCCCCGCAAGCCTAAGATGACAACTATAGTTTCAGACCACGTGAGATTCTCATACTGAGGCATGATGGGCAAAGCAGATAAGAAATGTATTGGGGATCTACTCATCCCAACGTCAGACATCTTGGAGTGTATGTGTCAAATAAAACAGTTAACGTGTTGGATGGAGGACTGAACTGCAAAATATTTTAAACGAACCTAAAGTTGAGTGCGTCAGAGCAAACACAAATTAGATTTGCTGAAGAGTACAGGATTATAAAACAAATTAGAAATTAAGGCATCCCGAACAAATGCTTACTCTAATGTATGTGCGCAATACATATTTCAACTAACGGTCTTTCATATTTTAACGCAAGAAAAATTGCAATGTAATAACACGTGTTTACCATTGTCAGGTGCAAAGCCTGACATGACGTCCCCTGAATTCCAATGTATTCTATGTGCCAGTAGGCACATAGAACACATTGGAACTCAGGAGACGATGGGCAGATCCAGAGGAGGCACACCTGACCAGCGTACCTCTAGTATTTTTTCGTAACTCATTTTTCCCACAAGCACCGATATCAGGGAGATTCTACACGTCATCTCCTACCGGAGGATAACACCTATCTCATACATCACAGCTATTAGTTAATGCGCGGCTCTCCTGTGAGACGTTATAAATTGGCTTTCTCCCACAGAATTTGAATGAGTCCAATTAAAACTGGGTGGAGAAGCCACGATGGCGTGGGATTGCTTGTGAGTAAAATATAAAAATGGTAAAGGGGCGAGGCTATCTCCGCAATCGTCGATGCATCCACAACGTCCCGAAACCACTCGAAAGTTTATTTTGACAGCTATTCACTTGCCCTAATGACTATATATATGGGTTCTGACACCATGTGACCATGTCTGTTTAAAACGAGATTAAACTTCAATAAATCAATAAGTAGCATATCATATGGTGTCCGTTCCTTTACATATTAACGTTGTCACTGCACGGCGGTGACCTGCATTGTGTCCCGAGCAGATCCCAATGGAGTTTCTTCGGGACTTCTCTTGGCGCTGTATGATGGAATCGTAAACCCCCAAATCGTCAAACTCGGAGGTTCAATGGATGTTATAGTTTGTTCAAATTCTAAGGTGGGGCGCGTATTACAGAGCATCGTGTTTACATTTGTTCAACAATATATGTTGTAGATATAGCATACAAATACAAAATTTAGCTCTCCTGGCCATCACTACATTCTATCGACTGTCAGGCGCTTAACAACTGGGCATTTTGAAGTGATTTCCAGAGAGGTTAAGATAGATTAGAAGCCATCTAGAAGATCCCGACGAGGACCTGGTAAGCAAGGACATCCTGGTCGATGTACGTCGACCGATGTTTGTTGAGCATACGGCGCACTAGAAGATCTGTCCATTTTGTACCGGAGTAGCGTTAAACTGACTGCGAATTACTAATGCCTGGTGCTGAACATGCTAAGAGTGAAGGATGTTAAACACTAAATATGTTACTTATATCCTGAGTGTTGCTATAGAGTAAAAAATAAGGACTATTTTTCTCGTCCAATAATTTCAAAACAATGGATGGCCTCTGGTTTTTTATTTGCTTTAGGTTAAAGACAATAACCACCGGAACTGAGTCCAATGTTTGATATGAAATATATTATTCTGAATTTAATTTTGGCGCAACGAGTGACATTTTATATTGGTCTACGCATTGGCCTCGGTTTAGTTAGTATTTGTCTCTGTTCTACAACGAGGCTCCCATTAGAGGTATTACACCATGCAGATATTGCGACATTGGATGAACATTTTATGTTTGTTACTGTATCGCAACACTGACTTCTGGCATCGCATTTAGTCTGTAAATGCTTTCATCGACTACGCAACGCAACCAATCAACAAAAATATACCACTCTCAGAATTTTGCTCTTTCTTTCCCCCGCACTCCAACCTTCTTTCTTAATTCCTCCCCTTTCCCATTTCTTTTTTTTTCGTCACACCCATTTCGGAATCCCTTTTAGGACATACAACTTTTACCAAAAGAGTCGAAGCGTCGCAAGAGCATTTACTCAATGAGCAATTACGTGGAATTGCTCTATAGCCCATTTCTTCGACGAGATTTGAGTCGCGAGAGCATTTGCTCATGCAACAATTACCCCCATGGCTTTAGAGCTTTTGAAGCTCCTTTTCCGAGATGAGTCTTAGAGCAGTATTTGGAGTCACTCGTTCAAGCAACTGCTCTATTTGCTGATTTGCTCGATGGGATTAGAGTCGTTCGAACACTGACTTTTTCAGTAATTGCTCGATAGCTTATTAGAGGAACTCAGAATAGGTACGAAAAAGGTGTTCGAGCAAGCAGACTGTATTCGGGTGCTTCTAGTATTGGAAAACAACGTTGATAGTGATATGAACTGGGACCCCTAGGGTTATTGTACTAAGGGCCGTACTAGTGCCATGAGTTCGTAATGGTTGAAATACTCTAGCACAGGACAGATTATTATGCCTCACGTTTGTAACATCAGCCGTGATTGGTTACTTTGATACCTTCTAAAAAGTGATAGTACTAGAGTTTTGGGGCAAAACACGGGTACTATCGGGTAGGGCTGTCACGATTATTCGATTAATCGATTGCTGATCGATCAGGCCGAAATCGATTAGTATCTTTCGTTGTCGAAGAATCGGTAAATTTTTACCCCGTTCTAGACGTTTAATAATTAAAAACAACTGGATGAAAAAACTATTGTTTATTAAGGTAAAGGGTCAAGAACGTCGACGTTAAATCTCAAGAAGCCGTTAGAAGCATTTGCCTTTTAGGAACATTCAAAGCTTTGATGTTCTGAACTTTTGAACCGTCAGTGTAATAATCAAGACCGGTCGACAGTTGCGAACTTGCGAAGTTCGCAACTGACGACCGGTCTTGATTATTACACTGACTGTTCAAAAGTTCAGAACATCAACCTTTGAATGTTCCTAAAAGAGGATCGTCTTCGTTGTTTACTTGAGGAAGGTCAACTGACTTGAACTTCATTTTTAACGACTTCAAAGAGAGGGAAATGTGGGGGCGGGGGTCATCTATGAACGATTAATCGATTATAATCGATTACTTGCGACGATTAGTCGATTCCTAAATTCAAAAATCGTGACAGCCCTACTATCGGGACGTTCTTCCCTGGAGACAAGAGAACAAAGAAAATGTAAGCTCTACTTTCATTGATCAGCGTCGATTACGCACGCTCTGGTTGGAATTTTCTCAACACCAAACGCTGGCGCCATGTCCGTTTAACTTTTTTCGTCACCGATAGACCCAAACTTACAAACAAATATATCATCTTCAGTGGGTGTGTTTTCAATTTTAACTGCAAACAATGAATTCAAAAGAATCAGAAATATTAAAAACTCACGTGTTGTTCACCACTTCGGTGAATCCTGAATATGAGTTATGACTTCAATCAATTATATTTCCAGAAGTTTAGTACTCCTCGACCTCGCTGAGCCTCCGCCTCAAGTTCAAAATAAATTGTTTTACTCCGCTTAATTCTAACAACTGTCGTCGTCCAAGAAACATGAATTTATATTCCATTATACCACTTATCACACAAGCATTAATAATGAGTTATAACATGAACAACATGATACGGTTGTAAACACTGGCATTTGGTGATATAGAAACTCCCAAAGCGACGGCACTTGAGACAAGCCATTTTCGAATTTGATGATCAAGAAACTCCTAAAGACACGTCTTTCGTTCGAAATGACGTTATGTTTTTGGGTTCGACTACATTGTTATTACAAGATTGATGGCATGTTGCAGTTAACCATTAACAATGAAAGCTATTTTTTGTTCGGCATAATAAAATAATTAGAACGTTTCTTTTCATGTTCTATCGGTCGATAGTACCCGAGTTTGTGTGATTTCTGAAATAAAACCTGAAGCAGCGAAGCTTAGGACGTTTCTTTTCATGTTCTATCGGTCGATAGTACCTGAGTTTGTGTGATTTCTGAAATAAAACCTGAAGCAGCGCTTCGCTGCTTCAGGTTTTATTTCAGAAATCACACAAACTCAGGTACTATCGACCGATAGCACATGAAAAGGAACGTTCTAATATTATAATTGTGGTAGCCAATAATAATGGTACAGGGCAGTAAGCACCATACTAAAGGTGAATACAATGGAGGTTGATTATAGGACAGATGGTGGTGGACAAGTCAGCAGTGGTGAACTTGGAGCTATGAAGGATGTGGAGGTGGCCCAGAAGCCAGATGCTGGATAGGGTTAGGAGCCATAATTATCTTTAGATATATATTCTCCAAAAGGTGTCCTCAAAAGGTATCCTCAAAAGTGTCCTCGAAAAGTATCCACAAAGTAGTACATCGCCATGCCATAGGTATCCTCAAATACTGAGATGAGTCGTAGAACCGAAAGCGGACTCTGTCGTTCGAGCAATTGCTCTGTTGCTTATTTGCTCGGTAAGATTCAAGTCGTTCGAGTAATACCTATCCCTACTCGACTGTCTGTCGGGTTAGAGAATCATAGAGGTTTTCGTTAGAGACAAGGGGGATAACTCGGTATCGATAGGTACAGATTACCGGAAATGAAGCAATCTGATTCGTGATTATAAGACTTGGACGAGGACAAAAAGGAAGTCAAGACAAGCAAGGACTAGATAAACTTCCAGGTTATGAGTAGCTAGAATAGCACCTGTAATTGGTAGAAAATTAGAATTCTGGGGGAATCCGATCCAGTACATATATTCTTTTATTATATGCTAGCCTGTGAATTATCGCAAATTATCGACTCGATAGATATCGAGAAATATTCCCCAGTAGCTTCCTAAACGACGTCATGCTTCGGCGCATGACGACGCCTTGAAGGAACGATCAGCTGATCTTTGTTATTGTTTTGAAACGTACGCATTTGGAGTCGAATTGGGCTGAGTATTGTGCAAAAAAATGTCTCGTAGCACAGGGGGGGGGGGGGTGGGGGGGGGGCACTAAAAATTTGCAAGACACTAGGTGCTATTTTTGTGTCGGCCACTTTTTTAGACCCACCCACCTCAACATGCAAATTTTCTACAACTGTTCTAAGACACCCACCCCCACCCATCCCCATTCAAAGCCAAAATAAGTTTATAAACTCAGTGAGATCATTTGCTATGGTGTTTTTCTTATTTGTCTAATGCCGAGCAGTATCGGTACCGGCTGATACAGTGGCTGATACCACAAATTCAATTACTCATTACACTGCTGATTAGGTTACTGTGGTCGTCAATCTACAATTCACAGTTTGTCAATATGCTGATTTGTTTTGAGTGTTCTACTTTCATTTTCAACAAATTCCCAGAATTGTTGGTTTTATTTTCAGTTTCCTAGTATCTTATCAGTCAGCAGTACAAATTCCAGTGATATCTCGGCTACAACTTGGTACCCTTAGATTGCGGTAGAGGTTTTAATGCCTGAAGCGACGCTTGGGTTGTTTCAAGACAACGGTTTGGGCAATGCCATCTTAAATACAGCACGACCTTAATCAGGTTTAATGTAATAAGTTCACTACCTTCAAGTGTTTATTAAATTGAATTTAGCGTTGTGTAACATTTAGAGTTGGTAAAATGCAACTCAAAAGCAATACATCGCTAAGGGTTGGTGAAATGGAGCCCTGAATGTGATACTAGGCTAAATGTAATAAACTCCTTACATTGAAGTGTTTGTTACAATTAGCGTTCTATTACATTTAGGGTTGGTGCAAATCAATCCTGAATGTAATATAAAGCTAAATGTAATTAAACTCTTTACATTAGTGTTTATTAAAGTCAGCATTGTATTAGATTTAAGGTTGGTACATTTCAACCCTATATGTAACACAACGCTTCTTGTAATAAACTTTTTACATTTAAGAGTTTATTACTTTAAGCGTTTTATTACATTTATGGTTGATACAGTAAGCGGCACTATCTGGCCATAGTTTGATTGGTTTTGATGAACAGCTTGAGTAGCTTGCCCTTACATAACGTGTGACATGTATATGGCCTTAGATGCTATGTTTGTGGGATGGTTATCCTGAAGATATTTTGTCCGAAAACTCGGAATTGTTGCATCTGAACCTGCCTGAACTAGGTTATAAACCTTTTGCTGACACGATATGACCTTCGTTGTTGAGGTGTCGTTAAAAAAGATTGAATTAACATACAGCTACATTATACGAGAAATTGCATTAATGATCAACTAATCCGGGTTTAACTTAGTGATTCAAAGAGAATCTTCCAAACATATTGCCTTCACATTTTTTAGATCTCAGACATGACACCGACTCCTACTAACGAATGCGATATCCCCAGAAAAACAGGGTTAATTACAGTGTTATCACCTACAAGACGACTTGAGGTTGTATTTATGTTAAGAAGGGAATGTATGATATAATCTTTGAGGTTTGGGACCCAAATGACAGTTCATTTTTGACATATTCTCTAAATATTCAAAAATTTGCAAAGCACATTTTTGGCGCACGCAAGAGGCCCACCCACCCCCACCCTGTGTCTTGCAAATTTTTGGTCCCCCCCCCCCCCTGCGTAGCATATAATAAAAAGGAAAATCTACTCTATTTTAGTCAGTCTCTGGAATTACCTCATGAGTGTGGACCTGAAGATTTTATTTTTCACTATATCACATGCGCGAGTGAAAAATAATACTTTCAGGTCCACACGATGAATTTTTTCAGTAGCTTCCTCAATGACATTACGCTTCGGCGCATGACGTCGCCTTGAACGTCGCCTTGAAGTAACGACAAGGAGCTTTTCGTTGTTTTAAAACTGTTTGCAGTCGAATTGGGCTGAATATTACGCAGTAAAATGTCATTTCGCATATAATAAAAAGAAAATCTACGCAATTTTTGTGAATATCGTGAATTATCGCATTCGTGTTGACCTGAACGTTTTATTTTTCAATCGCGCAAGCGCTCGTGAAAAATAAAACGTTCAGGTCCACACTCATGAGATTATTGCCGATATTCACTAAAACAGCGTAGATATCCTCTATATACGAAGAAACAACATCCACACAGTCCTACAACACTACGTGCTACTATTATAAGCCCTAGGCGGTTTTTGTAGTTTTGGGCGTTTTTTATGATTTGAAGTGACTGTCAGGTCTATTTGGGTTATTAGATATGCTCTTCTTGAATCGAACACACCCTCAGAATATACCCCTGCCATATTAAAGGTTTTGGGTCACATAGCAACCATATAGCAACCACGTGTCACCATAGAAACCAATAGTACGGTCTTCCATTACACAAAATGGACGACGGAAACATATCACCCAAGTGCGCATCATTATAGTAACGACGTCACAACATGGCCGCCACCATGGATTACCATGACAACCCAACATGGCGTCGCTTGGTTTCTTACTATAATGTCACTTTTCCTTCCTTTTTATACACATTTAGACAATAACAATGCATCAATATGTGAGTACAATCGATGGAAACTCTATTTTCAGCCAATTTCTTACAAATTAAACGGAAAACTGTGTAAAGTATTTAACATCAAAACGGAAATATCCGACTAATGACCCCCACACCCCAAATTACGTAAACCCCAATAAAAACCCTTCCCATGTTAATTCTTAATCCATAGTAAACCCCTTCATCCATATCACCGACCGAGTGCCATATCTGTATAATTGGAATGCATGACCAATAAAGACATGTTCCTTATTTAAACATTTATCATATTACATACCCAAAAAGGTCAAACCAGTTTCATACATGTATATGTCTGTAGAATTCACTGCAGTCCACATTTACACCGAATATCTAAAATGCCGTACTGATGTGACTTCAATCGTCGCCTGGGTGCTAGAATGGTCTATGTCCCATAGGGGACATAGACCATTCTAGCACTCAGGCGACCAAATGTCGAAAGAAATAACCAAATTTCTTGTATATAGAGTGAAAAAAATGACTAAAACTTTTTTGTATTCTACGTGAAAATGAATTTTACAGACATAGGTGTACACACCCTTTGTTCATTACATGACATTCTCAGCTCAACTCTACGGAGCATACTACCGGTGAACCATAGACGAGCACGTAAGTCAAGCGCCTCAACGGGTCCATATTTTACATCTTGGTACGGTGAGCATTGCGTAGTTCTGTGAACATTCCCAACTTTCACAGCCGGTACGAGATTCAACGTTGCAGAGTAACACACTCAGACTTCGCTGATCGCACACCCGCCACTACTACGCAAGAACTCGAATCAATCGCTCAGTGGTCACCCATCTGAGGATTAACCGGGCTGGACGTTGCTTAACTTCTGTGATTTAACGAGAACCGGTCTCGCTTCGCCGGTACTCCCTTTGATCATTATCATTGTACGAAATCTGTCATCTGTATGACATATCCATGAGACTAAAATCGGTCAACATCGTTTGGTGAGATTGAGTGACACATTTTCCCAATTATGGAATTCCAATATACCGAAAATGGTAGATGGATAGCTTGCAGTGCACACTGGGAAATGTCGGTTCTGGGAAGAGCAAACCAGACCCAGTGTAAGCCAGAATTAAATCCCACTCACTTTGTTGCGAGATAATATTCAAAATCCCAAAAGGGAACTTCATTAGGCAGTTTATTTGAACATTCAGGTTTATAGTCACTTTGACAGTGAAAATTATTCACTTAGCAGGAGTATTCAATTAAGGAGGTTTTGATCACTTTCCTGTATTTTAGTGATAAACTGAGCATTTACTCTGTGATGTCTTGTCTGACAGAGCTCATGGATCTCTGTCAAACAAATTACAACAAGTGTTGATTAAATGTTTGTATTAGATAAAACGGAGGGAAAGTTACTTTACAACGCATTCCAGCAGGGGTTTAAGGTGCTATATCACATGAAACGTCGTTAATTTCGACGTAACAACCCATGTCTTACTTCCTGATTATCAACTAGTGTCTAATCGGCGCGTGGTCCCATAGAGGCAGCATTGTATTCTTGTGTGTAGTTCACATGACGTCAATTACGACAACAGGTGCAAGTAAAGCGCATTCATGACGTCATGGTGTGAAGCGTCTGAGCCAACGAACTGATTGTCGGTTGTTTTGGGAGAATTTAGCGACAATGAATTAAATAAAAAGTGTAAAAAACATTCGAAAATTCATGATATACAGAATCATTAACTCGTAATGTTTGGATATAAGATTTTTTGAAACTCGTTTGATGAATTTGATTCACAACTCGCCAAAGGCGAGTTGTGAATCGAATTCATCAAACGAGTTTCAAAAAATCTTATATCCAAACATCACTCGTTTGAGATCCTCTATATATAAGAAAGAGAAATGTGTTTACTTTGAAACCCCCACCTCTGATATTCCATAAATTTGAATTATATATACACAAATTATACACAAAAAATGATGGCTGTGATGTCTAGAACACGAAACAAATATGCAAGCAACTGATAGAGTTGAAAGCAGGCACCAATGGTTCCTGGAAGTCTGCTACCGTATTCGTACCAGAACCGATAAAAAAATAATATTTCCAGAGAACAACCTGTGGCCTAATGTTCTTCAGATATCCAATAACAAAGCTAGGCATTCAAAACACTTTAAGATGCAGCGATAGGACTGCATTTGGGAAGAGGACAAGATTGTCTGCATTTGTCACTGAAGATTCGATGGACATGAGCAAATCACTCTATACCACGAATTTCCATCAAAAAACAAAATCGTAATTCTAAGAAATTTTAGCAGGTGTCATAATGCCTTGCATAGAATATGGCAACTATGCGGTATCTGTATAACAATAGTATGCTGTTTAAAGGAGATGTTCCTCGTTATTTGATTTTAGACGCCATTGTATATCAATGCTTTTCCGTCCGACGATCTTGACCAGAAATCGAAATACGATTTACAATATAAACAAAGCAGAGTTTTGGAATTCACCCCCACGCAGCTCTGTCGCTGCGTTTTGGAGAATTTTGATGCACTAGCTTTTGTTCTTGGATATCCGAAGCACATTTGGGCACGAATTGTTTGGTTTGGTTTGACTAAAATATTATTTTATTATCAGTTCTGGTACGAATGCAGTAGCAGACTTCCAGGAACCATTGTTGCCTGTTGTCAACTCTCTGATTTGATTTCATATATTTTTCGTGTTCTATATATCTCAGCCATCATTTTGATGTTTAATCTGTGAATATTTAATTCGAATTGATGAAATAACAGAGGTGGAAAAGTAAACATATTTCCCTTACTTATATAGCACCTTTAGTGGGTTTTTTACAACGGACAGGATAAACACTGGGGAATAACACATTTATAATTTTCTGGTTTTTCAGATTTTGATTTTGATGACATGGAGATGTAACCAGACAGAGTTTGACGAAGACGAACAAGACACGTAACAAGATCAAGCAGATGGTGCGATCTCTTCCTCCAGATTGAGAAAACAATTTGTTACTATTAATTTGCCTTTCGGTCAATGACTCCGAAATGTATGCTGTGAAGTTGTTTGACGTCTCGCCGGTTCCTTCAACTGACTGAACTGAATAGCACCTCTACAAAATCATTCATATATCGTTCAGTCAAGTGAGGCACCAGCAAGTTTCTACGTCATGCCTACAACGGGAAGGGCGGTGGCTCAGTGATTAGAGCATCGGACGCAAGCCACGATTCGATCCTAACCAGGGGTCAATACTATAAAACTTTTACAATTGTATTTTCTAGAATTGTATTTTCTAGCTAGGACAATAAATGGGTTAAAATGAACAATTAGCATTTTCAAAGACCTGGCAATTTGCCAGTTGGCAGATTGCCATATCTTTTAATATGCTAATGATTCATTTAGTCTCGTTATATTAATATGTAGAAAATACAATTCTGGAAAATACAATTGTAAACCTTTATAGTATTGGCTTAAGAGTTACTTCGTTGTTCTTGGGGAAGGCACTTAACCCCGATAGCCATGGTCCTTATGAGAAAATCCTCCCCTCATGGCACCCTTTGTGGTTTTTTAGTAAGAGATTCGCTTGTTGTCCCTTTGTTTCCCGTCGTTACGCAAGTAAAAGCTAATGGATGTTGGGGCGATAACCAGTTAAGCTCCCGACATATGAATTTAGAAAACTAAACAATTTTGAAACTAAAATGGTTTTCAGACATTCCCCTAACCAGTCCAGATATTATTGACTGAAAAGCAACACCACCATGTTGCTCAGCCCTCATCACACACTGACTCTTTTGTCTTATCAAGGTATGCAGAGATTAGTTGCCAATTGAACTGTAAGTATTTCATGAATTTGAAAAGCATGTCCTGTGCGTTGAATGATAAGGAGCCGCGTAACTAACTTTCATTCTGCCCTTTGTTCAATCAACAAAATGCACAGACTCGGGCATCCTCAGGTGACCAGACGTTTTCAAGTGACGTCACGTGAACTCCTAGTCTTTTGTTGTACCAGTTGTACCAGTTATTTCAAGCTGCTTGCATACCCAGAAAAGAAAATAGAGCCAGGGTGTGAGCATCTTGAAATACCTGAAAGAAACATAAACGCGACGTTCAAGTGAAACAGTTACATGTATATCACGTGATCGTGTTAACTTGTTCTGCCATATGATCTGATCCTTCTTCCGGTTTTTAAACCCATTAACTAGAAATGAGAACGCGCGACCATGGGCTAATAGATATAGCGCCGGGGATACTTTAATGTATTTAAGTGTCTTTTGTGGGGTTTTTATCACATAATAAATATACTTTTCAATTCGTCCTCAGATTATAACGTAATTTGCGAAACGAAACTCGTCCAATAAATAAGGTCTGGATCTCAGTGAAGCTCGGTTCAGATATAATTTACTGACCTCATATTGTGAATTTCGATCTTGACCAAAGATTCGTTGGTGATCCTCTATATTAGCGAAGGTAATATGTCTTTTTTAAATATATTTGGAGCCCAAATATGAATTCTGAAAAAAATTCATGAAGATCGTATTATGAAATCAAAAATATGAGTCAGCTCAAATTATTTACGAATATTCATTTAGTACAAAATGATTCAGTTTTGACTGGAAAAATGTTTTCAGCTTTTTAAATCGTGTTTTTAAAATAAATGTATTGGAGAGAAATGTTTTAGAAAAGCTGAAACGCGTGCATTAACCCTTTGAATCTGATATTTCGGTTCGAGACATAATTTCGCCCCATTTTTATGTTATTATTAGAAGTTTATACATGGGACATTGGGATAAAATAATAACTGCAGTTTGCAGCCATCCGGCTGCAAACTGCAGTTATTATTTTATCCTCCCTGTATATTGATATTGGACTGTCCCATCTCACTGTAACTGTAGACAGAGGCGACACCATTCCGGGGTTCAAGAGTAGTGAAGTAATAATCGAAATACGATGTTAGTTTTTATCATACAAACACGATAAACACTGTTAAGGCCCCACAAAGCAAATCTTCTGTTTTCCAGACCATTTTTTTTAAACATTGCATGTGGACGGGCGTTTTTTTTATTTGTGTTATATTTCTTTTCCATCAACAGTTCATATTCTTGGTTTGTTTGAGGCCTCATAACCTACAGAATAGCATGGATGGTGGTGCATTTTGTCCTGTGAGTGCAAGAAGGATTTGCAATGCTGAAGCATTGCAAGGCCGTGTTTCATTCAAGAGACAAATTTATCAATTTTATCAACTTGGATGAAATATCAGGCATAAACCATTTACAATGGCATGGAGGGGGTTCGAACCCATGCCGAGAGAGTTTCCTTCGGCACCAACCGACTAGCGAAACTATACTGAACCACGCACAACACTCGGCCACTATCTGAGGTGCAGCTCGTAGAATTAAATATGTAATTATCTGATGAATAAACAAACCATTTAATTTTTATTTTTTTAAGTTTGCATTGGTTATAAAAAGAGAGCAATTTGCAGTCAAAATCACCATGCGGGAGGGCCTAAGAAACATATTTTCAACTTTGTAGGCCTATACTATCTTTGTAACACCGTGATATTTACATATCAAAACCAATGATTTTAGAGCTGGACACAATAATAATGTATTACTTCGCAATTACTAGAAATTTCTCTCATTATTTTGGTTTTACTGTGAAAATACACCAATTAGTGGGGGCGCAGTGGCGTTGCGGTAACCGGTTCTCGTCAGATCACCGAAGTTAAGCAACGTCGAGCCCGGTTAGTCCTCAGATGGGTGATCGTCTGAGCGATCGATTCGGACTCCAGCGTTGTGCCCTTGGGCATGACACTTAACCCCGATTGTCCACATGGGGGCACGATGACGCCGTGTATTAAGATGTACTGCGCGTCGATGGTGCGCATGTCTTCAACCAATCTAACCCTGCCTGTGCTGCAGTGCGGAGTTACGAAGTTGGGGAGCTGGCAGCTGCTCGTCGTTGCTCGGTGGTTCTCTCCGGGTACTCCGGTTTCCTCCACCCGTAAAACTGTCACGGTCATGATTAGCCATTGTGCATAAGTATGTGACCTTAGACACCAATAAATAAATAAATACACCAATTAGTGGTCAACAGATGTGACAGTGTGTGTCAGCTATACATCACTGGTATTTAACGTGCTATATATGCAATGGAAATTTAGTTTGCTTTGAAATTCCCACATCTGATATTCGGAAATTTCAGATTAAATATAAATAAAATTATACATCAAAATGAAGATTCGTATCAGAACATATAGCCAAATAGTATTTCGTCGCCTGAGTGCTAGAATGTTCTATGTCCCTATGGGACATAGAACATTCTAGCACTCAGACGACGATTTCACGAGACCAACTCGTGGTCAAATATGCTTCAAATGTCCAAAAACAAAACTAGGCATTCAAAAAACTTCAACACGTAGCGACTGGACTGCTTTGGGGTCCAAACTATCAGGTTTCTTTTAGTGGAAGATTCCATTTGCGTTGTTCGCGTGTAGGACAAGGTCAGCAGAGGCAGAAAACCCATATCCCTGCCATGTAAAACGACATTACGAGACCGATCGCCTTCATATTACAGATTGTCACCATCAGAAAACTGCGCTGTTGGAATATGGTATCGCGACTCTTGCTTGAAGTTTCAAGAATTACGAAATCGGTTTCATCAAAATGGTCCTCTTCTTCAAGAGAAAACGTAGTGTGTGGTGTTGTCATTTCCTCCACGCAGCCCTGTCGCTGCATTTTGAACCCCAAGCTGTGTTCATGGATACCACGAGCTGTCCTCGTTAAACACTATTTGATTATCAGTTTTAGTACGAATATGAATAGCAGACTTTCAAAAACCAATTGATGCTCAAGCAACTACGTGAGCTGCACACGTTCATTTTGTGTGTTCTACACCACAACTCTCTTTTTGATGTATAATTTTCGTATTTGTATTTGAAATTTCTGTTGAATTTCAGTATTATGAATTTCAGAGAAAATTGTTTTCCCTTACATATAGAGCATCTTAACCCTTTACCCAACGTAACGGTCAAAACTGTCCAGCGCTATTCTCCACAATCGCCAATTAATTTTCATTATTTTTTCATTTTTTGTTTCAAAAACATAGGTTATTACCCCCTCGTTTGAACGAGCTCATCGAGCTCGTTCCAATGAGGGGTCATAACCTATGTTTTTGAGACAAAAACTGAAAAAGAATTGTATTCAAGAATTGTTTTTGCAAGTGTCGTCTGCTTTTCATGTTAGGTAAAGGGTTAAGAACTGTAAGACATTCATTTCACTTACTGTGTTTTGCCGATTATCTGTTGTACGAATATTCAACGACAGAAAAATGAAATCATCGGTCCATAAATCATCTGTCGTATGAGTCACAGTAGTTTCTATCTGAAAAACTGAATTTCTATTTACTAGTGACCAGGCCTCATAGATACTATAGGTCCAAACTTATAGGTTCAAACTTATAGGTTCAAACTTATAGGTTTAGACGTACAGAGCCAAGCGCAATGCTATGGGAATTCCGGCAGTTCATTGTGCAATCGACTGCAAAATTCAACGTAGGAATTCCCACAGGATTGCCCCTGGCTCTATACGTCGGAACCTATAAGTTTGGACAAATAAGTTTGGACCAATACATTTGGCTCTGTAATAAAGCCAGTGTCCTTTACTATTGCATCCACTTACAGACGAGGAATAAAGCGAATACCATCTTTCCCCATGCACCCAAAGGACTCAACGGCTAATCATGGGAAGTCTAACAAAAAGTAAATTTGACTGAATTGCCTGTTACACAACTTATTGACAACTCCTCTTTGGAATGTTATGCGTTTCCCTGGTGAAAAGGCAGCATTTTACACTGTTATATTGCCCCAGAGTACTTTGGTATACCAGTGTTTATTATGCCTCACGTCTGTGAAATCAGCCGTGATTGGTTAATTTGACGCCTTCTAAAAGTCATAGTACTGGAGGTTTTTGGACAAAATACACGTACGATCGGAACGTGGGGAGCGGTGGCGTTGCGGTAACCTGTTCTCGTCAAATCACCGAAGTTAAGCAACGTCGAGCCCGGTTAATCATTGGATGGGTGACCGTCTGGGCGATCAATTCGGACTCCCGCGTTGTGTCCTTGGGCAAGGCACCTAACCCCAATTGTCCACGTGGAGGCACGATGACGCTGTGTACTAAGGCGTACTGCACGTCGATGGTATGCATGTCTTCAACCAATCTAACCCTGTCGGTGCTGCAGTGCGGAGGTACGATGTTGGTGAGCTGGCAGCTGTTCGTCGTTGCTCGGTGGTTCTCTCCGGGTACTCCGGGTTCCTCCACCCGTAAAACTGTCACGGTCATGATTAGCAATGTGCATAAGTATATGACCTTAAACACCAATAAATAAATAAATACTATCGGAACGTTCTTCCATGGGGACACGAGAACAAAGAAAATTTAAGCTCCACATATGGCATGAGTAGCATAGCGGAAGGGTTGAACGAAAGGCGCAGCCTCGCGTTCTATCCTTCCGCGATGGCATGAGTGCCGTATTGAAGAACACATTTACACATCCTGACTTTCTTTTTTATTACACGCCTCGCGAGCGAAGAATCCATTAATTCAAACCTCACACAAAGAAAAAATTTAAACTTTAAAACTCTTTGTAATTTGTTGATCGTCTGCTTGATTAAAAACAAAACCCAAGATGTTTGCTTCAAATTTAAAAACAAGATGTTTGCTTCAAAGTCAGAACTCGAGTGTTATAAAACCAGTCCCCATTTCATTTTAATTTCGTCAATTTTCGTGGATTTGAACAAAACATTTCCCAACTGATATTCAATTTATCGGCTGCCACCAATTTATTTATTTATTGGTGTTTAAGGTCACATATTTCTGCACAATGGCTAACCATGACCGTGACAGTTTTACGGGTGGAGGAAGCCAGAGTACCCGGAGAGAACCATCGAGCAACGGCGAGCAACTGTCAGCTCCACAACATACCAACTCCACACAAGCAGGGTTATCATTGGTTGAAGACAACTGCACTATCGACGTGAAGTACGCCTTAGTACACAGCGTCACCGTGCCCCCACATGGGCATTGGGGGGTGAAGTGTCTTGCCCAAGGACACAACGCGATTGCCGCAGGTGGGATTCGAACCGACGACCTCTCGGCTTGCAGCCTGCACCTCTACCAACTGAGCTACCGCGCCCCCTTCGGCTGCCACCAAAGCTTCCCAATTGGTCTAGGTCAGATTGAGACGTTTCGGTTGGCCGAGTACAAAAATGGGTGGACTTTAGTTCTATTTGACGGATCCATGACGTAGGTTGAAAATAGTCCGTCAACGAAAATCTGTGTTCCGTACGGATTTGTAAATATGGAACTGGAGGGAATGTATAGTACGTGGAGAGTGGATTGTAACTAAATCACCCGCGGAGTGGAGTTATCACCCAAACTTTCAAATTTTGTACATATTGACAAAAAACACAAGGAATGTTTCAGCCAATGGACCTCCGGGTTTAACCCGGAGGTCCATTGGCTGAAACTTTGCTTGTGCTGGTTAGGCTTTGCAACAAATTTGCAATTATTACTTGGGTGGAATCTCCACTCTGCGGATGATTTAGTGATAATACACTCCCCACGTACCGTAAAAGGCGTGTGATAAACAATTTTCTAGAATGTACCAGGGGAAATAAGAGTCCTTCAAGCCACAAATACAACTAATATATGCTGATGGAAGTTAACTGTCAGGCCAGAACAAAATTCAGAGCATTTTAATGATTGATTTGTTATTGTTACGGGGCTTGATGCCTCTATTCATCGGATTTTCGTTCTACGCCATTTACACATCACAGGACACTGCACATGGCACCAATGGTGCATCAACCTCAGCAAACAAAGAGTGTCAAGACATCCAAATGAAATTCTCATCGACCCCAAGTGGGTAAAGTCAATTCATTTGTCTCCATATTCATGGCTCTTGCACACGAAAGATGCGAACTTCCTATGGGGCATATTGAAAATTAATGGAGTCGTAACATTAGCAGTCTAACGTTGATGTTAAAAGAAAATTTTACAGTTTTCAAAAGTCATTATTTATGGTTTTCAAAAAAAAAAAACAAATCCAATTATGTCGTTGTAATGTTATGCTGAGCGATATGCTCTTCAAACTAACTTTATCTGTGACGTACTTGCAAAGGCCAAAATATCGACAGCACACAAACTAAACTGCAAACTGGCCTCTCTACTTTACTATATTACGTAGCGAAGGCCTAATTCCAAATTCTAGAAACGTGTGAATAAATTGTTTACACGAAATCAAATATGATTATTGAGGATTCTAGGGGAGGTCGGGGCTGTAAAATTCAGAAATTAACCCTTTACCTAAAGCGACTAAATAATATACTTCTAAACGAAAATCTTGAATAACTAAAAATTATCAAGGTTTTTTTTTTGCCTTAGAAATATAGCTCAAGTTATGGCCACTCATTGGAACGCGCTCGTACCAATGAGTTGTCAAACCTATATTTTGCAGGTTACATTTTCAACAGTGATGCAATTTAAGTGGCGTGTTTGGCAATGACGCTGAACAATATAATATATATATATATATATATATATATATATATATATATATATATATACTCGCCCAAAAAAGAAAGTGTGCATTGCCGAAATTGATCAAACTCCAAAAAAATAATTTCGTAGTTGTAAAGAGTGTTAACCTGTTCATGAATAAGTTATATTGAACACAAAAACAGCTTTCCCCGTTAAAATTGCATTAACGTTAAATGACGTGCTGCACGTTTGTGAAAAGGCATGTTTTGAACGTGAAGAGTCAGAAAATTCATGCAGCAGTGTGAATCCTTGGGTATTTAAACACTAAAGTACGGCCTTCCTATCGTTCACATTCAAACTTGTGCTGCTGTTAAAACGACTCCACATTAGCATGCCACGATTGACAATGAATCAACGTCTCCTTGCCCTGGGTATGATTAGAGCTGGCATAACATACAGAGAGGTTGCCCAGCATTTGAACTGCCACCGTAACACTGTAGATAGGCTCGTCCATCGACATGCACAACATGATGACGTTCGAGACCGACCCCGCTCCGGGAGACCCCGAGTTACCACCCCTGCACAAGATCGTTATATCCGTGTCATCCATCTCCGGAACCGGCAACAAACGGCAACGACGACAGCCAGGAACATCCCTAACCTGAGACGGATACATCCTCATACAGTAATCAACCGGCTGAGAGAATACGGCTTACGTCCTCGAAGACCTGCAATTCGTCCGATTTTGACGTTACGTCATCGTCGTGCTCCACTGCAGTGGTGTAGACAACATCTCAGGCATCCCTTACACTGGTGGCGACGTGTTTTATTCACAGATGAATGTCGTTTCCATCTTTGATCATCAGATGGCCGCCAGAGAGTGTACAGACGTCGAAACGAACGCTACGCAGATCCATGTGTCGTGGAGCGAAACCGTTATGGGGAAGGGTCTCTCATGGTGTGGGGTGGCATCATTGCCCGTAACAGAACTGAGCTGGTCATTATTGATGACAATCTCAATGCAGCCAGATATCGTGATGAAGTGCTTACACCTGTTGTTGTCCCATTTCTGCAATGTTACGGACCCGGCGTCATTCTACAGCAGGACAACGCCCGACCCCACGCAGCTCGTGTTGTTCAACAGTATCTGCAGCAACAACAAGTGGATGTTCTTCCCTGGCCCGCAAATTCGCCCGATATCTCACCCATTGAGCACATATGGGACGAAATGAAACGTCAGCTACGCCGGCTTCCCCATGCACCGTCAACGCTTGTGGCACTCCAAAGACAGCTTATCAGAATATGGAACAACATCCCACAACACTTCCATGATGCGTAGATGCACAGCAGTAGTCGATGCAGACAGAGGTCATACCAGATATTGAGTGTGTGACTTTTGTGTTTGACCCTTAGTGACTTTGACTCTCCATGGCACCAAAAGTATTCGTCGTAGCGTAATGAAATTTCTCGTGTTGATCACAAATTGATTCATCTGTGATTGAATAAAAATTTTCATAATGAAAATGATATATATCTTTTTTAGTGTTATTTTTTAGCATGCACACTTTCTTTTTTGGGAGAGTATATATCAGGTAAAAGGTTAACCCTTTACCTAACATGAAAAGCAGACGACACTTGCAAAAAAAATTCTTGAATAACTAATTTTTCTCATTTTTTGTCTCAAAAACATAGGTTATGACCCCTCGTTGGAACGAGCTCGACGAGCTCGTTCCAACGAGGGGTCATAACCTATGTTTTTGAGACAAAAAATGAAAATATTTTGAAAATTAATTGGCGATTTTTGAGAATAGCGCTGGCCGGTTTTGGCCGTTACTTTGGGTAAAGGGTTAATGTGATAAGAGGTACGCGCGGTAACTCAGTAGGCAGAGGTGCGGGCCGCAAGTCGAGAGGTCCTCGGTTCGAATTCCACCTGCGGCAACCGCGTTGTGTCCTTTGGCAAGACACTTCACCCCCATAACCCACGTGGGGGGGGGGGGGGGGGCGGTGGTGTTGTGTAGCTGTCGAAAGTGTCATTGACCCCCATTAAATAAATTAAATAAATAAATAATGTGATAAGAAACAGATTCTGTAAGTTATCAAAGCAATCCTTTCTTCGGGTGACCTTTTTGAAACTGCATGCAAGAGAGAGGCAAAGTAGCCGTGACTTGTTTTCCGTTATCAAACTTAAAGCGTAGACGAGGTGCCTATAACGCTGAACCTTGGTTTGTAATATTCCACCGTTAAGCCGGTGATATTATATGAAGTAACACATCGTTGTAAAGTTCCAGTGGAAACCCTGTCATGTGGAGTAGTACTTGCTCACTGCAGTAAACCAGTTATGTTTAGCATGTAAAAGATTTTTACATGCAAAACATAACTGGTTTACTGCAGTTTATACCTATGCTGCCCACTTTAGAGGACCCCGACTCCCCCGACGGAGCCTACGTCGGGGGAGGGGGGGGGAGTCCTCTAAAGTGGGCAGCATAGGTATAAACGATTGACTAAACTTGACTTCACACTAGTGTCGCGGTCTTGATACAGATGCTAAAAGTGACCTTAAACACTAATAAATAAATAAATAAATAAATGTTGAAAAGAACTCAGAGCCGGTTCTAAATAAAACTTGAATGACTGTATGCAAATTACGCTTGTCGTACATGGTCGTTATGGTAATTACAGAATTAATAGAAATCCTGGATTTAAAACAACCCTAACATGTCGAGACTAGTAACAGATTAGTGATGACACGTGGGTACTAGTAAGAACTACCTTGTGTTGGAAGACCACTTGTATACAAGTCTTTTCTGTATAAGGTACGACCATTGTTGTCAGAGACATCTATATAAGAAGACCAATTACTTGGAGATTTAACATCTATAACAATGCCAGTAACATTAAGGGACCATTTAACTCTAAAAAAACACTTTTCAAGAATATTTCGCTCGTGGAGTGGAACGAGGCGCCATCTGCAATGCTTTAGCATTGCAGATGGCACCTTGTTCCACTCAAGAGACGATTTGTTTTAGAACATTTTAATGATGGAACATTTGTATCGAGAGCCCCATTTACGTTAACAGACCATTTGTATGGCTGAAGAAGCACTTGTACTGGAAAACCACTTGTGGCTGCTTTTACTCGAAACCCCTTTTTTATGTGAAACAGCATGTTGTTGGGACATCTTGCGTTGGGCGATCGCCCTAAGGGACAACCAATTATATCAAGAAACCACTTGTAATACGATGCCCCTTATCTTCGAACCTCATTTCCATTCAGGGAGTACTCGTTTGCGCGACTGTTTGTATCAAGTCACTTGCAAGACAACATATATGACATGTCACGAGACCATTTGTACGTAAGAGACCACTATATTGAGAAAGACATTGCATTAGAAGTCCACCTGTTTTGTAATATTAATATTAAGCGACCTAGTTGTTATAAGAGCGTGCGCAGAATACATTCTGCATATATTGCGATTAGGTAATCGGCAAACTTGACATTTGAGCGTAAACGATTCATTTCGAGTTGTTGCGTCAGTGCAAGAGAGCACAAACACACTGAAACAGTACCTTGTCACAAAATCCACATCTGTTTAATAATTGAAAAAAACAATTGTAGCATCTGAGTGCAATAAAGTAGTGCATGATTGATGGATTCGAGAGAAGTTGTAACCTAAAACGTGGGTGGTCTTGCTTCACATTAAATGTTTCTATTTATAACACAGCTTGCTCTATCATCTTACAAAATAGATGCGAATTCTTTCAATGTAGTATTAGTGTTGCGGATCGGACCGCAAAATATCGGCCCGGTACCGGTCCAGTGCTAGGCCGCGATCTGGACCAGACGACCCTCCGCTCTGCCGTTTCACAAGCAAGTTGAGCCGATCCTGTGCGATCCAGATAAGCATTGCAATGATTGTGTCAAGTTATCGCAAAGTTGGGGCACAACGCTCATTTTTTGGACTTTACATTCCAACTTGACCTGTGAAATAACAGGGATTTGTTCTGGAAAAACGCTTCTCTCACAGTCTAAGGTCCAAGTTGTTTCAGATAGCAGATGCCTGCGCATTGCGAATGAAGGCATACGTTATATAATATATCATCCATTGAGAGCAACAAGGCATCATCTGCACTGCTAAAGCAGTGCAGATGGCGCCTTGTTGCACTCAATGTCATCACAAGAAGATGCAATATTCGCTTGCTACGAAGCCATGATGCATGATGGAATGTTTCATTGTACTGGATGGTTACATATAGAATATATCCATAGTAGCTTGGTGTACCACATGTTCACCGCGAGTGGTGTTAACTGCGAGCCTTCTGCGCACGGTTAACACCACTTCACCATGAACATTTGGTACACAAAGCTACATTGGGTATATTTTATTTATACCATGATCGTCAGATTATTAAGAGTTGCTATTATTTTTTCTCGATTTTACTGAGCAGCAGCCGTACATACGTGCGAATTTGTTTTTGTTTACATGAGGATCGGTGGGCGGTACTTCCGCTGTCAGTTTTATCACCGAAACGAAATAGAAAAAGAAACAGGACCTTTTTCATTTTAATAACATAATAACATACTATTTCGAGTTATGGACTTTTTATTAACACGAGACAATGCATGTTAGTTATTTTGGTGTTTTATGGGGTAAACTCATTTAAAAACGTAATAAATAATGGCCACTTCCATTTCAATCTTCGCGAGGCGACGTGTGATAAATTTAGACAAGTTCGCATTCAGGTCGACGTCACCAAATGTTACTTGGATGTAGTTTCACTGTAGGTGTAAATTTTAACTATTGAAATCCCATTGCTGGAGTGTTCACCACGGTTGGTGTATAAAGCTAAAATTTATGTCATAGGCTTTTCATGTATAGTAGAATAGGCAATCATGCTATAAAAAACATTTCTAATATCCATTAAAACCTGCAGTCACTCTTTACAATCGAATACATACACGCCTTTCATGTTCGTTTTTTTAACCAATATAGACCATTTTGAGGCCTTATTCTAAATTGCAGGCAGAGTGACATATGTCCTGAGAAATGATTTCATGTTATCTTTGCTGTGAAAATATTTCGTCTTTAAGGGTTAGCTTTGTGACAACTTATGGGAAAGTGCGGGCACTCCCACATATACTGTAACAAAGCAAAGACATCCAAACACACTTTAATGGCCACAAATAATGTAGCCCTCTGTTAGCTGTGGACTGGAGTTCCTTCGAGTATGCATTGGCATCGATCTGGTTCCAGGTCCACTGAGATCGTAGCTGTAGGAACCGGCCTACACTTGTAAAGATAACCAGTTGAGGTACTATGCAGTTACAGATAGTCCCTCCTGAGTGAATGGTATTGACGTTTCATGACTGGGGATATCAAATTAAATAAAAGTGTTTTCATTGATTTTTTGTCATTAATTATTTGTAATTATACGTGAATAACAGGGGGCTCATTTTATAGCTGACCATTAGCATCATTATCGGTTACCTTACGCGGTAACTAATACCTTCACTAACGACATAGGATACTTTGGCAATCAATACTTCTACTCGTGTGGCATGGTGCGCATGCCCTGAACTCATGTAATAGCAGCCGTGTCATCCCTCTGACAGCGTTAAAGAGTGATGTCACATCTATCTCGTTAGGTTCTTAATCAGAAGTAGAACAGGGTGAAAATGACAAATTAGCGTAGTTAACCCTTTGAACGCTGGTGGCATCTTCCATGCCAGTTCAATGGCAGCAATTAGAAGAGTCCATATTCATTATTTGGGGTAGACCAATCAATATTTTCAGCGTGCAGCCTCGGGGCTGCACGCTGAAAATATTGATTGGTCTACCCCACATACTTACTGAACAGCCATCCCATTTAATGGCGTTATGGCGTATCGTGTTCTTGGTCGGAAAAACGGCCGCTAGGGTTCCAAGGGTTAATGGTGATGGGTGATACCAAGTTCCCAGGTCACCTGTCTAATTCTGGAAGAAATTTGACTATGTTATGGCCTGGAACCAGTCTAGCCTTCATACAGGCCATCGCCTATGTTTAGGTTCACTCGCCTGGAATATTTCAGCTGGTTGGAAAAGCGAACCGTTGGTTCGCTTTTCCTACCAACTGATATATTCCCGACGATTGAATCTGAAAAAAATTCATAAAGATTCATGTTCTGCGAATGAAAGCTAGAAATGCTGCTTGATTTGATCGACGTTAC
This sequence comes from Pictodentalium vernedei, assembly GCA_031216915.1. Classification (NCBI taxonomy): domain Eukaryota; kingdom Metazoa; phylum Mollusca; class Scaphopoda; order Dentaliida; family Dentaliidae; genus Pictodentalium; species Pictodentalium vernedei. The sequence goes on along the minus strand of CM062291.1, from coordinate 26,671,725 downwards.
AAACGGAAACGAAGACTCACCACAGCCGTAGTTTTATAATTACGCCGGATATAGTTCCATAAATTATGTTAATATCTGGATGTTTTCAATAGAAATTAAATACTTGTTGATTGAAATATATATTACTGAGGTAGGGAATAATACCGGATTTTTTTTAATGTGAAGGCGCACCACATTACATCAACGGTCGTCTACGCGCAAGATTCCACAAAAAGTGCGTTTAAACCAACATCCCATAACACGATCGAATTCTAAACAGAATTAGACTGTTGACCTGGTTGCATGGGGTGATACTTGAGTCCATTCGGCCAGATTTTGGTTAGCTAAGATTTCCATTCGCAATAACCATTAATCGGTACATAAAATAATTTTATGACCAATGGGTTGAGACTATTTATAATTGTATTTTTCTGCATCATATATACCACCTAAAAATTGAAATAAATCATTTCGACACAAAGCTACATAATAAGTTTTGAAAACATTTTTGAATGGTTGTTTTTGAAAGGTGCTATCAGGAAATGGTGAAGTGATAACAAAAATATTCAAAGCCCAGCAAGGGCAATAACTCTCAAAGAAAAACTTGGGACAGATGCATCGCAATCCTATAGTCATATAATCACTAATTGAGTAAATATAAAATTTGGGAGAATGATTTCCTTAAATTATGATAACAAGAAACGGGTAAACGATGGACTGATGGACTTACAGAAGGCGTCCCCCCTGCACCTCCTTCCGCTATGTTGTGGGCAATAATTACCCCAAGAGAACGGTATAGAGGACGAGTGTTTAACCCATTACACAAGGTAACGGACAAAACCAGACAGCGCTATTATTACCACCTTAGCGGGCGTTCTCTAGTACATTAACAAAGTATAATAGGGCATTACAAGAACGTAACGCTCCACTTCAAACATCCACGTGACGTGTCGTGCCGTTAATGGATTGGAAATCTCATTAACAACACGACACGTGACGTGACGTTTGTTTCTCGCTATCGTACACTCGGAAATGGAAATGGTTTCCGGAAATGGTTTCATCTAGTAAATGCGATTTTTTTAAAATTATTAATTATGTAAAATGGCCATCAAAGCTTGTCCCATAAGAATAATCAGCCGTATATAGTAAGTAAGTCTGTAGACATTTTAAGCCTTTATTTCTGACTTAAAAGCGGTAAATATCGGGTCTATTTTTAAGTTTTCTAACTTCGTTGCAATTGAAAGAGTACTGATGCCGATCACGTGATAATCATATGACACCAGTTTGTTTGACAACTGAGATACTATCATCTGTCGAAATTGAAAACTTCAAAAATGTCATGTTAAGTACAGGGTCAAAAGTTTTTCAGAATCCCACTGGTAATAATAGTAATAACATGACTCTGTCGAGCCTTGTGGTTTATTAACGGTCCAACAGGTGTGAATAACGGCCCTTCAGCTTATCGACTTCGTCCCGGGCCTTTTATAAGCTCTCGGGCTGTTATTCACACCTGTTGGGCCATTAATATAACAATAACATGATTTTGGAGAGCATTACGGTTCATTAGCGGCCCTGCAGAAATGATGAACAGCCCGAGGGTTTATTAAAGGCCCGAGTCGAAGTCGAGGGCCGTTAATAAGCCCAAGGGCTGTTCATCATTGCTGCAGGGCCGCTAATGAATCATGATGCCTGACAACAATCATGTTATTACTATTATTACCACTCCCTGTTACAGCTAACTTGAATCTAAAAATAGCCGGGCCGCGGGCCGCTAATGGCTATTTATACCATGATCGTCCGCGGCCCGGCTCCGTCGAATGACGTCACTGAAATTATGGAGTTTTAACGGGCCTCCAAACCTATGTTAATCGACTAGTAACCTATAGATTGAGTGGTAATAAACCACAATGCACTTCGAAGTCGTGTTATCGTTATATTCACAAAAATCACCATTTAAATCACATTATTTTTTCATTTTTGTCCCAAAAACATAGCTTATTACCCCTTTTTGGAACGAGCTCGTTGAGCTCGTTCCAACGAGGGGTCATAAACTATGTTTTTTGACGCAAAAATGAGAAAAAAAAATAGTTATTCAAAAATTTTGTTTGCAAGTGTCGTCTGCCTTTCGTGTTAGGTAAGGGGTTAACCATGCACCTCCATGTTTTATATCCATCACTTATGTGCTATAAATATATATATTGTGAATATTTATAAACTTCATCTATTCCCACCCACAGAAAATGAGAAAAGGGTGAGAACATCAAAAAGTCAATTACTGGTGGTTCTGCAAGTTCACGATACCACTTTAAAGTATAACAACGCAATACGAAAAAATTACCAATGCAAAAAGCGTTGTTGTACAATGATCCGCGAAGTTCGAGGAAAAGCATGCGTTTCATATCTGCCACATTATGAAATATCCTGTTAACAAAATCGACAGAAATTTGGATATGGTGTCCTCAAATAGATGACGATATCCATTATAAAATATGTATTAATTGACTGCCTTCCATTGATTTAAATTATCTCTCTTTAATTTACCTTAACCCATGAGCACAATAAATGTTAGAAAAAGAGCGTCGTGGTGAAACAAACGAGATAATTTTGTTCAATCGACGTGTGAGACAAACTTGCGAGGTGGCCTCATAAATAACCTTTACCTAACGTAACTGCCCAACCTGTCCAGCGTTATTTACTAATATCGGCCTTCTAAAACATTGCGGAGGGACCCTCATTTGAAAGAGCACGCTTCAATGATGGTCCCATAGGCATTGTTTCGAGATAAAAATGAAAGCTTTGAAGTCATTATTTTTTTTCTCTCGTCTACTAGTCGTGTTCGGAAAAGGTGTTAATTGCTGAAAAAGATATAAATAAAATTTTGTTTAAGTTATATGTGGTCCAGTTGAACGTAGAAATATTTCTCTGAACTTCGAAAACTTAATATCAATAATACTTAGGCTAATTAAGTGTGTGTGAGTGTGGCATGGGATAGCTTTGAAGTAATGGATTGGTGCCTTCTCAACTGAGAGCCGTTACAAATTCAATCAGGGCTGGGCGAAATATTATTATTATGACTGCCAATACCGGGTTATTTTTCCTTCAATTGTGTTGCTAAACTATAAATAAAAAGAAATGAAACGGAAATATTTATGAACAATTCTGCGTGGTATAAGGTGACGATTTGATGAGCGTTCTGGGTAATTTGAGGTCACGCATGTTAATAAAAAGATGGATGCTGATATCAAAACACCGAAAGTTGAAGCAGCGTTTTTCATATGATGACAGCAGACCATATTCTGTGACTTTGTACCTGCTGCATATACGGGTTTTAATCATGCCAGACGGCAATATTACAACGCAGTGTCTCTTAGAGACCTATTTTGTTACAGCGCCTCGTCATTTCTCCACGAAATTAAATTGTAATAAAATGTAAATTGATGTAATCCTTTTGACCGATGTCGAAATATCAGAATTTTAAGCTGTGTTTGTTTCCCATAATGCAACTAGAAATTTATCCAATTAAATTTTGTTTGACAGAGCTCGGTGAGCTCTGTCAAACAAAATTTAATTGGTAATTCCAAATTGCATTACGGAAAAAAACTGTATTGCTTAAATTTTATTAACCTTATTTATTTATTTATTTATTTATTTATTTATTTATTTATTTATTTATTTATTTATTTATTTATTGGTGTTTTAAGGTCATACACTTATGCACAATGGCTAATCATGACCGTGACAGTTTAACGGGTGTAGGATGCCGAAGTACCCGGAGAGAACCACCGAGCAACGACGAGCAGCTGCCAGCTCCCCAACATCGTAACTCCGCACTGCAGCACAGGCAGGGTTAGATTGGTTGAAGACATGCGTACCATCGACGTGCAGTACGCCTTAGTACACGGTGTCATCGTGTCCCCATGTGGACAATCGGGGTGAAGAGCCTTGCTTTATTAACCTTAAAAAGGTAAAAGGTTGCTTTGGAAAAATATGATCTCATCGTTTAAATTTGGACATTCAAATATCTTTGTCAAGTTTAGTCCTTCCGACAACTTTTTCTGTCCTTAAAACCGGGGATGGGGGGGGGGAGCTGTCATTCAACAAATAATGGTCATCTAAGCGGGAAAAATGTCAGGAATCGTGGGTCTTAGTATAAATCATAGCATGTGAATGTACAAGTCCAGATATATAATAATAACACTTTGGCCAGCCGCTGATTTGTCGCTGTTCTCGGATGAGAAGGCCATGGTTACCCCTGTACTCCCAACTGCCTCCCTATTCCCACGCTTCTCCTCTCCTCCCAACACTCGGAGACGAACTGCTTGATGATATCCCTTGTCCCATTCTTCCCAATCTCTCCGATTAGCATATTAACCCTCTCCTTTGAGTCTCCCCCTGCGGCGTGCAGTGACTTGCTCCTATATTACGTAATGCTACCTATCTTCGCTTTTTATCTGTTAATTTTTTTTCCGATTTACAATGCATGCTCTCCGATGATATCTTGTGAGGTTTGAGAGCCTATCTTCGCTTTTTATCTGTTAAGTTTTTTTTCCGAATCACAATGTATGCTCCCCGACGATATCTTGTGAGGTTTGAGAGCAAGCGATGCCTATGTTGCGTCTTCTCTGGACTGGGTGCCAGTAACTGCAACTTCCAGGGATATCATTCTTAATTCTCCAATCACAGTCTCGTATTTTCTTTTCCACCCTATTGATGTAACATGTTTCATGTATTTCTGTTTATTTTGAGGAAACGGCTATACATAAACTTGCAACTTTACTACGGAATACAGAAACTGTTGTACTGTCTTTACGTCATTTTCTGAAGTTTAGGAATAAATATTGTTTAACCTTTTCAACCCTTGCGCCCTGGAAGGTATCATTCCAGTCAACACTGTCAACGGCGAAATGGGCGAAAACATTCTGGTTTTCTGGGAGGTTCAGTAATAATTTAATCCAACAGCTCGGCAGAGCTGTTGGATTAAATTATTACCGAGTATCGCTTCCTATTTTTGGTCGAGTTGTGTTTATAACCGAGTCCTATGGTTTGACGACGGTCGGTGTGCGTCCGAGTGGGCTGGGTTCGGGCTTTCGGGCGGGCGTCCTCACACGGCTACCTTAATTACTTAAACCAACATTCTCCGATTTCACTAATATTTGCCATACAGGTCTTTTTGTAATAATATCTCAAGCGAGTTCGGAAATTGGCCCGGCCTGATTTTTCGTTACAGAGTTATGGGCCTTATTTAGTCAATTTTCACGAATTTTGAGTTCGTGAGTACAACAACTTCAACAAATGTTCAACGACTGAATTGCCACACAGGTCCTTTATAATAATATCTCAAGAGAGTTCGAAAACTGGCCCTGTCCGATTTTTCGTTAGTTTAAACAATATTTATTCAAAAAGAATTATGATATAATACATACAAGTGACTGTTAATATCACAGTAGCTGTACAGAGGATATAATACCGAAGTAAGCACTATAGCAAGACAAACAGAAGTAAACGACGGTGTAAGTGGAGAGGATTTTTCGTTACAGAGTTATGGGACTTAATTAGTCAATTTTTACGAATTTTGAACTTGTTAGCATTATAAATTGAACAAAGGTTCCAGATTTGACAACCGGGATATGATTATACCGGGTTACGGACATGCAACACTCTCCGATTGCCACTGCAACTCTACGCCTGCATCTCCGACACGCACATCTTGTTTCCTCTTCATATCTGTCTACTGCCAACTTTTTGTAAACGCGAAAATTTATGCACACCGAGTTGAAAGGTTAAATTATAGATAAGAGAAACATTATCTGCAAGAAAACTGTCGAATTGTTAAGAATAACTCCAGTAGCCAATTGTGTTTTTCTAGGCCCCAACATCCATCAAATCAACAATAATACAGGAGCTCGGTGATGAAAGGGTTATACAATATTGTTTCCATTGATTATTTTTCTTCATCAGCTTCTATCGTGCTGATGAAAATCAAGAGTAATTATACAGCCGATCATGAGCATAATTATTGGATACCCGGAGTGGTAACTAATATGCAAAACGTCAAAACATTCTCTAACAACAGATAACAATACACCATTAGTAATTAATGCTGTTAGTACACAACACAGTCTCGTTGACTTGTCCAAGAGCAATTGTGGGTATTTCTCTCAAAGTGAACAGAAATACGTAACAACTCGTCCCCTGAGTTCCAATGTGTTCTATGTGCAGTAGGCAGATAGAACACATTGGAACTCAGTGGACGAACTGTCTGGTTAGGCACAAATTCTGCTAATCAAAAGTTAATACGGGTATGAAGATAAGCTAATAATAGTTGTGAGTGAAAATGAGACTCTACAGACTGGTCCCTGAATGTACTGTCATGAGCCAAAACGATTTGCTGATGAATGAATGAATGAATGAATGAATGAATGAAAACAATTTATTTTATTCTCATTCGTTTTTCTTCAACCAAAACAAATGGCATTCCCAATCCCACTCGTCGAAAATGGTATCCTACTTCCAGCATAGTTTTCCATTCACAGTGATGACGGACTATTTTTTTTTTTATTGTTTACAAATCGGTTGAGTTGAATCAATCATAAAGGGTTGTTTGGGGAAAATAAATGAGAAAATAAATATAAAAGTCCCTGCACGGATTCGAGTACGATTTTACCCTCTCGTGGCCCGCGCGGATTATTTCACTCGGCTAACGCCTCGTGAAATAATCCTCCGCGCGCCCCACTCGTGGATAAAAATCGTTCTCGAATCCGAGCAGTAAACTGTCTATAATATAGTCCAGGTATGAAAAATAAATAAACAATAAAATGCAGTTAATTAAAAGAAATGGGAAATAATTAAACAGTTTTACAAAGTAGTAGTTGAACAAATTAGTTTGGGTCGTCTACCTGAAGTTCACATCTATCGAGATAGATAATAGTTTTCTGCAGGAGGGTGACTTAGCCAGCTGGCTGTTTTATTTTCACCCACTTTGGTAAAAAATGAAGAAGCAAAACATAGGAATGGAAAGAAGGAAGGAAGGGATTCATGGGGAAAACAACCGGCTAGAGAAATATCAGTAGAAGAGAAGGGAAATTGAAAAGTTCAGAAACTTCAAAACAATAAAGAGAAAAAAAACGAAAGAATCGAAGCTGTTGACTTACAGACAGTCGTCTATTCTATTCCACTCACCCAGCGTTTACAAGATTTCCGAACTGAAAAATATATAGCTGACTGGGCCAGGAAAACCCCAAAAATTTCCACCGATGTCATATTCCTAAGTCCTCATCTCTCCTCTCCAGTGGAGAAACAGTCTGTCGCAACATTTTAATTTTCCCTTGTTTGTTTATACCGATGTGCGAATTTAGTCGATAAGTCTGTTAACTGGTTGAGTGCGCGAAGCCACTAACAGGGCTTTCAAGAGAATGAGGGTACCAGAGCAAATGCCAATGCATTCCTTGCTCATGTTTCACACAAATCATATTTTCCTTTATCATTTGACTCGTCCGTTTTGTTCACATTAAAACATTTGATATTTTGTTTTCATTTTAATCAGTGATAAATAAAGACTTTCGTCAATTTCATTGGTCAATATCAAAACTAGACAATTTGATTGGCTGAACAAAATACAACTGGGCCACATTTTCATAATTGTCATAATTAGAGTTGGGAGCTTTCATTGGTCAATTTAAAAACTGGACAATTTGATTGGCTCAACAAAATACAACTGGGTCACATTTGCATAATTTCAGTAGGGAGAATTTACGTTATCTGTCCTATCTAGGGTGAGTTATATTGTATTAATCTTTTACCTACAAGAAAAACGCCATTCATTTTTTTTTTATATTTTCACTTTTTGCTTCCAAAAGATAGGTTATGACCCTTCATTGGAACTAGCGTGACCCGCGCGTTCCAATGAGGGGTCATAACCTATGTTTTGGAAGCAAAAAGTGAATTTTTTTAGTTATACGAGGATGCCGTCTGCAACTCATGTTAGGTGGTGTGTTAAAAAGTCACACTAAGTGGCTAGTTTGTGTGTGTCATATGATAAATAGAATGTGAAATGAGTGTTTTTGTCATATAATATTTATGAAACTCGTCCGAATTTTCCGTTTCGGCTCGCCAGAGGCTCGCCCAAACGGAAAATTCTTAGACTTGTTTCATAAATATTATATGAGAAAAACACTCATTCCATATCCACTATCTATCGATTTACTGAAAAACAGACGAACACACGTGCGAATCTGTTTTTGCATACATGAGCACCGGTGGGCGGTACCTTTGCTGTCACTTTTATCTCCGAAACGAAATGTAATAACATAATAACATACTATTTCGTGTTATGGATACTTTATCAATATGAGACAACGCATGTTTGTTAATTTTTGGAATCTTATAAAGTAAACTCATTTAAAAAAGTAATAAATAGTTGCCGCTTTCATTTCACTCTTCGCGAAGCGACGAGCGATGAATTTAGACAAGTTTGGACGAGGTCACCAAAGATCAACTTGAATGTAGTTCCACTGTAGGTGTAAATTTTAACAACTGAAATCCCACTGCTTGCGTGTTCGCCACAGACACACGTGTTCGCCGCGGCTGGTGTGTAAATTTAAAACTTTTGTCATAAGCGTTTTATATATTGTAGAATAGGTAATCATGGTATAAAAAAGAATATGCTTTGATATCTGTGAACAATGAATATGTTTATGACGTCCACATTTTTCCTAGTAATGCATATTGAATACTTTCAATATAGTTCAGTTATTATTGACCAAAAACAGGTGCTTGAGCATCATCAGTTTTCGTGCAAGGTGAACGCCATGACGTTTTGTGCAGTGAAAGCTGTTGCACTGACGCATAACAGCTTTAACGTCAACAAACGTCACGGATTGGGAGGATATTACGTCGATTGATTTGACGCCATCTGGGGGCGGCGCATTTTGAGTGGCGACGTTATTTGTGGACGTTCCGGCATTCTAGCTAACTGAGATCAGTGACACAGCGTGACATGTTCCATTGCGTCATTACGTCACACATTTGTGCGTGGATAACCATGAAAATATGTTTAATGACATCTCGAATAGTTGTTTTCTGAATAGTCACCGATTCATATTTCAGTTCGTGTTGATTTTGGTGTATAAATTGAAGGAGGAGAGGGCTGTTCGATCGTGACCCATGTTATCTGCGATATGTCCTTGTCATCCAGATTGCCCAGGCAGGAGCATTGTGAGCGCTGTGTACTACTACCTTGGGCACGAATACTGTGCACTTGCCGTCGAACAATGCTAGTCTTGCTTGTAGAAGGTTGGTAAGTTAGCAAGTCAGAGTTATTCGCTGTTGGTTGGTGGTTCTCTCCAGATACTTCGGCTACCTTAAAATGTAAAACTCCCTTACATGATATGGCCCTGGCTGTCGAAATTAGCGTTCAACTCCAATTAATCATAACAATAATGAAGTGTTGAAATAAAGGCAGCGCACACATACCACGCTTCTGCAATGTTAGTTTTAATCTATAGCGAAGGACTTGTAATGTCAGTAAACCGTGCGTCAAGCTGGTAAGAATTTGTAAATCAAATACTTTATTCCTAACATCGTGAGTGGAGTCACACTTTGATGGAATGTAAGGCAGACTTTCCATTTAACAGAATAAAAATGTGATAAATATTAATATTAATATATTTTCATGTCAGGGTTGTGATGTGACCTGAATTCCTGAAGACGTTACTCAGTGAATTTGTGTGGTAGACCAAACAAACTTTACAACGTGCAGCCCCAAGGCTGCACGTTGAAAATATTGATTGGTCTTCCCCGAAGTTGATGGCTTTGAACTGGAATGGAATACACCATCAGGGTCAAAGGATTAACGTTCATATTTATTTATTTATTTATTTATTTATTTATTTATTTATTTATTTATTTTTTTTTTTTTATTTTTTTTTTATTTATTTATTTATTTATTGCGGTTTAATGACATTTTCGACAACCAGGGTCACCTCGTGCCGGACAGTTTTACGGGTGGCGGAAGTCGTAGTACGCGGAAAGAACCACCGAGCAACAGTCAGACTCCCCAACGAACCAGCTCCACACATGCAGTGTTAGCATTGGTTGAAGACAAGTGCACCATCGACGTGTAGTACACCTTAGTACACAGTGCCACCGTGTACCCACGTGGGCAATCGGGATTAAGTGCCTTGCCCAAGTACACAACGCTGTTACTCCTGACAGGGACCGAACCGTGGATCTTTCAGTTTGAAGTCCAACCACTGAGTACCGCGCTGAGTAACGTTCATATATTAAGTAAGAACGAGTAATTTCACTCAAATGGAATGTGGTATAATAATATGTAACGTTATTTCTACTCTTTTTGAAAACAGAATTTTTTTTTAAAATTTGCAACGTGTTGTCCCTTCAAGGTGAGTGGAAACGAGACATCAAAGGCATTTATTTTTATTTTACCGAGCATATTTGCTTATGACGGTTCCCAGGTGAGGACACGAAAAGTTTCAGAGAAATAAAAATCATGCTATTTTTATTTGCAAGCTGTGGTAATCTGTATATTGTTGACAGACACTGCGAGTAATTCGATCTGTGTGAAACACAATCAGGTGTCAGGAAGCCGGATGAAATTATATATTCATTCATGCTAAATAATGACTCTAAACTAATTAACAGTCAATCGTATACGAGTATGGTCGATTTTATTTCATTCACTGAAAGCCACAATTTACTTTATATATTGATAGTTCTATTATTTTCAAATCTTCCCACACTGTCATCATATTATGATAAAATCAGCGATTTATTATTTTGATGAGGGATTATGTTACTATACATCATCCCATGGATATATAGATCTCAAATGATGACGTCATTACACAATCACATTTACAACATCGACAATAAATATAGAATGTTAAATTTTTACCTAATTATCTACCTTCGCTATTCGGCAATAATAACCATTCAAATTCTTATATTTTTTACAATTTTTGCTTCAGAAACATAGCTTGCCGTTCCGATTGTTCCAATGATGAGCAACAAGCAGAGTTTTTGACGCAAAAAATAGTTATTTAATTTGTGAAATTCAGACTACAATGGTAGTTTTTATGATAGAAAAAGTGGTCATTAGAGCCTATTGTAAATTCTAGTAAAATAAAATAAAAAAGCGAAAGTACTCGGTAATCAGAATCTACTCAAAGAATAGGGAAACATTATAAATTATTGTGATGAATTGACGGTAACATGGTCTGAAATTTGCGGCTCGGAGTTTATGTTCAAACGAGACGCGAAGCGTCGAGGTTGAACATACACTCCGAACCGCAAACCTCAGACCATGTTACCGCCAACCCACCACAAAAACGTATATGTTCCAATAATACATTACCCAAAACCTACATCGTGAAACACCGAGAGGTTTATTTACTCAACCTGTGATCGTTAAAAGTTGCCTTCTGAAAGGCAACTTTTAACGATCACAGGTTTAGTAAATACACCTCTCGTGTACCCACGACGGCACTGGATAAATGATGAATAAACCAGATAAACTCATTCCATCTTAGTTCAAATCGTAAATCGGTTTGTAATTTAAACAACACTTTATCCGGAACACCGTCTGCTGCACGTGTGAAAAAACCTCAAAAATGAAGCGGCTTGCTAGTCACTCCGTTGATGAAGCAATTACGAAACGGGCGACGTCATATCAAATATTTCACGTTGTGGCGTCAGACGGTAACATTTGCTACTGGAGTCGTAACCATAAAAAAAACTACGCCAGCTCTCATCCAATCAGAGATCGAGGATTTTACGCTTATTGGAACTGTCCGAACTGTATTATAAAACCACTGGAAAAAACATTTGAGCTCACTATGCCACATTTAATACTGATGTTCGTGTCAGCTAAAGGGTTAAACGGGGGCGGGGTAGAGAGTGTAACATCCTTGTAAGGACTAATTGGAACCTATCATTCAATGACTTCAGTTATTATCAATCAGTTTAACCAGTTCCTAAGCGCAATACTTTGTTTGAATCAAAATTTATGTCATGCTTGAATCCCCACTATTTTGGAGGCAAAAAACAAGAAAAAAAACTTTTCTGCAGGACATATCTGTCCCAGTACGTCTTTTTTTACCTTTAACACACACCCTTGCTTGTAATGAGAATCGACCAGGCTCATTTTGCCTCAAACAGACAACCGCGTCCTATGCTTTCTATTGTATCTATACAGATGAAATTTCGCAAATGGCGAAAGATCACATATTCGAACACAGTTTCTGTTGTTTCTGCCACCGTGTTTCTGTCCATTCTTTGTGTGTGTGTGTGTGTGGGGGGGGGGGGGGGGGGGGTAGTAAAACACCGACGATTGGATACACACACAAGACTTTGCACATTCTAACCGGGCTGCTGTCGTTACACGGGGTGAGCCCCTTCGTAATGGCCAAACACAACGCGCAAAAACTTTTAAATGTTCCAGTATGTCTTCAATAATCCAAATTTCACGTTCTCATTTCAGATCATATTCCATGGCCTATCAATAGCGTATGTATCTTAAACTTATAAGCCTTCGTGGGAACGAGCTCGTCGAGCTCGTTCCCACGGAGGATAATAAGTTATGGATTGGTAAAACGGTGAAAAATATTTCCAAATTAACTGTTTTTGGTAATAAATAGTATATAGGCCTACTAGTCACGTACTTTCCGAGTTGTTGCAGTATTCTCTTTTTGATTTACTCCTAAATAATGAGATGTTAATGACGAGGAAAAGATTAGTTTTTGTTGACATCTTCTGAGAAGCTCATCATGTTCCCCACCTCTCAATCTTACCTGCTAACGATAAAATACGGGACGATTGAAAAATATTTTAGCGACTTTCTGTATGCACCTGTAGTTTCCTTTTTAGATTCGAAAAAATCAATATGTGTGCAAAACACAACACAACTACCAAGACACAATACCCAATCAGAGTCAGGATGGTTAGAGTGGAACAAATGAGGTGAAAGTCGGAATTCGTTGACAGGCTCGACTTACGTAACTCGATCGCATTGTATCTATCAAGTTTTCAACTTTTTGGAATTGGTATTTCAATCTGTTTAAAAATTAGTCGTCATGGGAACTTGACAAGTGAACGATGGTCAGATGTTTGCTTGAGTTAATTAACGAACTGACTAACTGGACTAAAACTGCTTCATACTGGGTGGTAATTAAAAATACCGACCGGGTAATATAGAAGCGTTGTGTTTCGAAATTCTGAAAGAGAAGCTGAGATTTTAAATTTATTTTCGGGAGAACTAAAATGATCAAAGCATCAACATTTGTAGGTATGTATAATTTTTAGGTAGTTTAGCCATTCTACACGCAGTTTCCCATACTTTTTCACCAACACCTTTATCGCACAAAGTGAAAGATATTCAAGTGATTTCCGTGTTCAGACGTTATTTTCAGACTCATAGCAGGGTGGGGGGGGGGGGGAGGCACCAAAAATTCGCAAGACGTGACGTGGGGGTGGGTGGGTCTCTTGAGTGCGCCAAAAATGTGCATTTCCAACTTGTGCAATTTTTTGAATTTTTTAAAAATATATCAATATATCAGCTAATATATACCATCATTTGTGTTTCAAACCTTAAAGATGATGTTGTACATCACATTCTTAACATAAATACAACATCAGGAGGCTTAATATGTGAGAATATTGGGCTTAATCTGGGAAAATGTCACACGTTAGTAGGGGGTGGGTGTCTTGTTTGAAATGTAGAAAATGTGCAGACAATATTTTGGGAACAATTCAATTGAAAATTTGTTCCCGTATATGTACACCTGCTCTGGCCAAGTCTGATAATGAACAGCTTGTCATTTGTAGATTGGGGCCCACAGCAGCCCACAGAGGTTTAAATTGGTGGTACCAGTTTAACCCTTTACCTAACATGAAAAGCAGATAACACTTGCCAAAAAAATGATTGAATAAATAATTTTTTTCATTTTTTGTCTCAAAAACATAAGTTATGACCCGTCATTGGAACGAGCTCGACGAGCTCGTTCCAATGAGGGGTCATAACCTATGTTTTTGAGACAAAAAATGAAAAAAACTATAAAAATTAATTGGCGACTTTTTAGAATAGCGCTGGCCGTTATGTTGGGTGAAGGGTTAAGAACATTATGAAAACCCCCTAAAGACAGTTGTGCCTACTAAGTTTATAAGTTTATTTTTTATTTTAATGGGAGAGTGGGTGGGGGGGGGGGGGGTGTCCGAGAACGGTAGTAGAAAATTTGCACGTAGTGGTGGGTAGGTGTAAAAAGGAGCCGAATAAAAATAGGACGTCACGTCTTGCAAATTTTTAGTGCCCCCCCCCCCCCCCCCTGCTCATAGTGCTAGATTTTGAGTCCTGTACAAATTCGAAAAAAGGCATCCCGATAAGGTTGAAATATAGTTTTTTTTCTAGGCAACCCGTTTTTCAACTTACGTTTTTGTTAGATTTGTACTCAAGACAAATGGCGGAGGACCCCCTCCTCCCTTCTCTTCCATAATTTTTTTCAGTCAGGACTTTTTCGTCTGGACTGGATCCTTTGATATTAATTCGTTCTTGCCAGTAATCATGTACTTCTTTCCTGGCGAGATTTGTGGGGGTGACGGTGGCGCTGTGTACTTAGGCACACTGCACGTCGATGGCGCACTTGTCTCCAGCCAATGCTCTCCCCGCTTCTCCGGAGTTAGTACGTTAGGGAGTCTGACAATTGCTCGCCGTTGCTCTCCGCTTACTCCGGTTTCCTCCACCCGTAAAACTGTCCGTCATGAGGTGACCCTAGCTCTCGAAAGTGTTAAACTCCAATAAATAAATAAATTAAATAAATAAATACCTGACGAGATTTGATACTTTGACATGTGTCACGTACACTCTAAAATCGGTTGGGTTAAAAATCAACCAAAATCAGCTAGGTTGAGAGAATATGAACCCAGTTGGGTTCATTTTCACCCAACCCAGTTGATGTGGGTTATTTAAGTATATTTTACTTATTCACAAATGTATTTCCAGAAAGTCTTGAGTTTTTTAATTTATAATCTCGACTTACTTATATTCCAACTGCAGCATCACGGCATGTCACCGACGTTGCTGGATATTTTATCATTCGAGACCGGAGCCATCACAGTCTGGACAAATCACCCTATCCATTAGTTATCGTCGCGACGCCCACGCAGCGACGGTACGAAGGTTGAAAAAGGCATTTAAAACATTTGGGGCTAATTTGAGTTTCTTTGTTCAGCTGAACCGATATGTTGTGTGGCGATATACCGTTGTAAAGAGCTCGGATAGTTCTATCTAACATTATATAACTTCTCACTGTTTCAACGCCACAGTCGAAGTACCTTAACTTTAGTTGAAGGGATAATATACTTAATACTCCTTAAAGATGTGTAAATCGAGGTCCAAGAGCATTTCCTGCAAGCTGTCGCGGTGTTTATCTGAGCCTGAGGTCTGGTTATGCAAGAAAACGAAAAAATGGCCGCTCCAATTCGTTTGAGGCGAACTAAATACGAAGAAAACCACCATCTGTCCAATTTGTGCTGGTTTGATGTTTGTATGTCCTAAATAACATACGGAACAACCGCAAGTTGTAATTAAACATGCATTTTCGCGCACACTCCCCCCCCCCCCCAACCTATCCAGGCACCTACAAATTTTGAAACATATGTCATTGTTTCATAACTTTCTCCAAATCTGCTGCAAAAGAAATACCAAGTGCTAGGTTACAAGATATGATCTTGTCTTATTTATTTATTTATTTATTTATTTATTTATTTATTTATTTATTTATTTATTGGTGTTTAAGTATTTATTTATTTATTTATTTATTTATTTATTTATTTATTTATTTAAGTTCACATATTTCTTCTGCACAATGCCTAACCGTGACATCAAAAGAAGCTTGATGTTTCGGCTTCAATTGCCCTTGCTCTGTTTCTCGGTGTTATTCCCCCATACAAGATTTGCAAGAAAATATACCAACATTGAACAGTTCCATGAAAGATTTTGGTATGGATTGAGTTGTAAATAAGAACTAATTGACCATGTATCGTCCGTTGGTGCAACAAGGGACCATCTGCAATGCTAAAGCACTGCAGATGACGCCTCGTTGCATTCAAACCACAATATAATAATTTAGTATTATTTATTTATTTATTTATTTATTTATTTATTTATTTATTTATTTATTGGTGTTTAAGGTCACATATTTCTGCACAATGGCTAATCATGACGTCGACAGTTTTACGGGTGGAGGGAGCCGGAGTACCCGGAGAGAACCACCGAGCAACGGCGAGCAACTGTCAGCTCCCCAACACACAATTTAGTATTGCCTGGCCCTTTTAAGTATTTTAGTTGCAAAAACCCAGAAATGACAAAATATTGATGATAAAAAACTAAAACAAATAAATAAAGTAAAAGGCTGTTGTTTAACGTTTACAATATAATTTCATGATGATTATCTCCTGGTTGTTAGTTCTCCCCAAATAAACTAGTGGCAAGCATAGAGGATATCTGGTGTTTTTGAGTGGATACCGAAAATTATCTCATGAGTGACCGAGACAAATGTTTATTTTTCGCGAGCGCTTGTCACTTGCCTCGGTCACAAGTGAGATATTTTTCGGTATCCACTCAAAAATACTAGATTTTCGTTTTATTGTACGTTTTTTTTTATAAGAATCGGATAATTCCACTCGTTTCAACCTTGAACTGATGCATGAAAATAAACATCGCATTGAATCATTGATACGCGGAAGTGATTTGATCGACATTCTGAAAGATAGCGTCTTGCAACCTGATTCACGTGGTGAGTTTCTAGTCCAAACATGGCCTGAAAGTCCGTAATATAAGTTTGTGGTTTGGTACGTCCTTTGAAAGGACGTACCAAACCAAAAACTTATACTACGGACTTTCAGGCCATGTTTGGACTAGCGGGTTTCATGCATCAATTCAAGGTGTATGTGTGTTGAATTGTTGCTGTAAATGATTTATTTATTTATTTATTGATGTTTAAGGTCACATATTTATGCACAATGGCTAATAATGACCGTGACAGTTTTACGGGTGGAGGAAGCCGGAGTACCCGGAGAGAACCACCGAGCAACGACGAGCAGCTGCCAGCTCCCCAACATCGTAACTCCGCACTGCAGCACAGGCAGGGTTAGATTGGCTGAAGACATGCGTACTATCGACGTGCAGTACGCCTTAGTACACGGCGTCATCGTGCCCTCACGCGGGCAATGGAGATGAAGTGTCTTGCCCAAGGACACAACGCGGTTGCCACAGGTGGGATTCGAACCAAGGACCTCTCGGCTTGCAGCCTGCATCTCTACCTACTGACCCACCGCGCTCCCTTGCTGTTAATGATCAGTATCCACTCAAAAACACTAGATTTACTTTTCATTATACGTTTTTAGAACAAATTGTTCATTTCCAGTGATAATTTAACTCGTATTCACCTTGAAGTGATGCTTTGAAAGCCGCCATTTTGATTGATACCGTGAAAGTGAAAATGTCTATATCTTCACAGTGGGGGATACAATTTCTATCTTTCTGTAATTTCTTCGATAATTTATCGTTTAGCGTATAATAAAATATATTATCTTCCAGAAAGCTTATAAAAAATTAAGCAAGATAAAAAAGATAAAGTAACGAAGAAATGTTCTGATGAGCTGCGATTAAATGAATGACATGTTAATTCGGTTGACCAGTAACAAAGAGCCACGTTTATCACTGTTACCTATAGATTACGTGACTGGCCCGGAAATAATAAAAAAAAAACTGTAACAGATCCAAGTGCAAAGCATGTTGTGGTAAGATGGATTTTTCATAGTGGTAACCATTACAACTTTCTTCCAGTTGATAAAAGCCATGCGGCAGAAAATTTGTGGATTCAGCTTGGTTGGCTTTGTTCTGAATAAAGAGATATCCTTCGGAACTTATATTTTTCCGAGATTCCGAGCATCCACTCGCTTATTGTTTCGTTTCTGGGCACCAGCAGAGTCCTACGAAGGCCCAGGTCAAATCACCAATGGGAAATGCGAATGACATATTTTCATATATTTTCGATTTGAATCGAATCGGGTCTATTTGAAATCGAATCGAACCTCGAAATCGAATACAGGTGTCCTGAAGTCCCTACTGATAAAATATTTCAACTACATCATCTAGGCATGCCTTCGTCGAAGGCATGCCTTGATAATGTAGTTGGAATATTCCCAGGTACAGATTTTTGTTCAAAGACAGAGACATTTCCGAGAATTTACTGGGCACTACACGGGGCTGGCCGCTAGCAACCTTGAGCTCATCGTCGATTTTGCTTGGGAAATTAAATTTTGCCCCCAGCAGCGGTAGTGACTAGTGAAAATGGAATTTGCATCGATGATGACCTGGGTACAGAAGGTGTTTTATGTTAATATAACGGAAATTACACCCAGTCTTTATGTTTAACACTATTTAAGTACAATTTCTGTGTCAGCTATAGGTTTTGTGAGACGATTTAAATGACTCATACCAGCTAAATTCCAGTGAAAAGCTTCGAAGGAAAACGAATTGGACAGCCGATTTCGAATCGAGCCGAATACCAACCTAAAATTCGAAGCTTCGCTGGACCCTAAGTGAACCACGCCCCTCGCTACATCATCCATGTTGTTGCTGTGTTTAAATCTATACGCATTTCTCCTTTCGTAGAGGAAAATTGGTACCAATAAAATTCAAATTTGTCTTAAAAATTAATGTGTGCGGCCAGTAATCAATCAATGAAAGATTAAGTACCGTGTACTCAAACCTATTTCTCACATATGTTATTTATGTCTGGCTCATAGGACGTTGCATCGCAACTTTGCCATCCACTCAACGCATAATTAGTCTGGAAACACACAGACTACTGTTTTTGTATGGTTTCCTTTTCTTTCTTTTTTTTCGTATTCTTATTCGCCTGGTCTTGTACCAACTTCCTTGTCTGCACGATAACTCGAATTCGAATTTTCCTTTTTCGCTGCGTTTTGGCATAATGCCAGACAGAGATAAGTACTTGGCCATCTATGTTTTTTTCAGTGTCATGGGATATTGGGGAAGGGTGGGGGTCCCCTAAGGGTGTTTTGAAAGTGGGTCACGCTCATATCTCAAGCATGGAAGGACCTATGGACCTGGGACCAACACCAAATGAGCTGAAACTTGTTGGAGGTTCAAAATATGGGTCAAGGTCACTAAGACCACCCAGGGGTCAATGAGAGTGTTTCTCAGAATTGCTGGAAATCTTCTATGACCCCCTTATGCATTCCCGAAGTTGATAGATGTATTTTACACTAAAAAAAGTGGGCGGGGCCGAAAGTGTGTCAAGCTCATATCTCAAGCGTGGTATTATCTATTGACATGGGGGACCAACACCAAATGAGCCGAAACTTAATTGATATTCCAAATATGCATCAAAGTGACTGGGATCATCCACGGGTCATTGAGTGCATTTTTCAGAATTGTTGGAGGTCGCTTTATATGTCCCCCAAATGCATTCCCAAATTTCATAATATATTTCTGCACTCAAAAATTGTGTGCGGGTGTATGTCATCACTCCATAAGGGGGCAGAGCAAACAATTTTGAAAGGGGTCACGCTCATATCGCAAGCATGGCGTGACATATGACTGGGAACCAACACCAAATGAGTCAAAATTCATTAGAGGTTCAAAATATGGGTCAAGGTCACCCAGGGATTATTGAGTGCATTTTTTCAGAATTGTTGGAAATCGCATTTATGACCCCAAATGCATTCCCGGAGTTCATACATGTGTTTTTACACCCCAAACAACGGGCGGGGTCAAACATTTTGAAGGTGGTTCACGCTGATATCACGAATGGTATCACACATGGACAGGGGATCAACATCAAACAAGTCAAAACGCAATAGATGTTCAAAATATGGATCAAGGTCACTGAGGTCTCAGTTCAATCATGTATTTTTGCTGTCAAAAAGTAGCCGGGGGCCCAAAATCTCAAGCATCGTATAACTTATGGATATAGGACCAACACCAAATGACTCGAAATTGAATAGAAGTTCAAAATATGGTTCATGGTCATTGAGATCACCCGAGGTCTTTGGAAATCACATTTTATGACCCCCAAAGCATTGAATGAAACGGAACAAGTCGAAACTCACTGAAGGTTTAAAATATTGGTTGAGGTCACTGGGGTTATCCAGTGGTCAATGGGTGCATTTTTCTGAAATGCTGAAGCTCGTATTTTCTCCCCTCCTTGTGCATTCGGGAAGTTCAAACATGTATATCATCACTAAGAAAGGTGGAAGGAGCCAAAACATTTTAAAAGTGGCCAACCTAAGCATGGCATGACCTTTGGACCTGGGACCAACACCAAATGAATCGAACCTCGCTGAAGGTACAAATTTGGGTCCAGGTCTTTAGGGTCATCCAGTGGTCATTAAGTGCATTTTTTCAGAATTACTGAAATTGTATTTTATAGCCTAATGCATTTTGAAGTTCATAAATGTATTTCTTCACTCAAAAAAGTGAACGGAGCCAAAGGTTTATGGATCACGTGGAATGCTGTGCACAAAAGTTATGTTTGGATTTTGAAAAATTTAATCTAATTCCTGGATAAAAATCGTTAAAAGCTGTTTATGAAAACCCATTTTTGAGTTTTTCAACCCTTTGAACCCTAAAGGTTGGTTTTCAAGTTCAGGATCGTGATATAAACTGACTTGATTAAGTAGATGGTTGAATTTATGTGGTAGACCAATCATTACTTTTAACGTGCAGCCCTAAGGCTGCACGTTAAAAGTATTGATTGGTCTTTCACGACGTAACGAATAGTGACTCTAGAAGATGATGGCTATGAACTGAAATGTAATGTATCATTCGCGCTGAAAGTTTAAAAGAGGTTTTACTTCTGAAAATAAGTCTCCATAAATTCTCTTTCTGTGTAGTTCTCCTTTCTATATATCTTTCTTCTAATGCCTTCACCAAACACAGATTTGAATTTACTTATCACAGTAAATTCTGTTTATCCGGTTATTTATTTATTTATTTATTTATTTATTTATTTATTTATTGGTGTTTAAGGTCACATACTTATGTACAATGGCTAATCGTGACCGTGTTATGGGTGGAGGAAGCCGGCGTACCCGACGAGAACCACCGAGCATCGACGAGCAACTGTCAGCTCCTCAACAGTCTAACTCTGCTCATACAGCGGTTGAAGACATGTGCACTATCGACGTGCAGTACGCTTTAGTACAAGGTCATCGTGCCCCCATGTTGGCAACCGGGATAAAGTGCCTTGCCCAAGGACACAGAGCGGGTCGTCCCGGACGGGGATCGAACTCGGAACCTCTAGCATAGAAGTCCTACAGTCTACCACTGAGTCACCGCGCTCTCTGTTTCTCCAGTTAACATTTTTTTCTGTTTCTGTTCACTGCCTTGAACAACCTTGAGATGATATTCACGCTGGGATAAAAACACAAAACAGCTCAACAATACATTTAAGCTTAACAACAGACCAGTATGAATTATTACTGAGTTTGTGTAATGTGTTTTCCACCTTTGGGAAACATAGCAGCGTGCCATTGGACAGGCTCTGTAACTATGCTAATTAAATTGGATGTTTGATGTTAAATTATAATTTGATGCACGCCTGTTCCATAAAATATTAATCGGTAAAACTGTATCAGAGACCCGGTAGAAATTACTGACCACGAACGCAGGCAAAGAGAATAATTTTTTTTTTATTTCTTTGAAAAAAAATATTGGCAACTGCCGTCTGCTAGTACTGTGAGCGAATGAATTAAATGAAGGCTAAATCTGACACATTTCTATTGCCCAAACATGCGTAAATATTTGGAACGAAATTCAGTGAGACGTTGACTGACGGCAGTTCCAGTTTGTACCAATAGAACATTATCAATCAAACCAACAGAACAATCGCGCTATAATAATTTACATCAAAGATTTCGGCGTGCAGCGCTGATTATTAATCAATTTCATGAATTTCTAAACGTGATTGAACGGAATGGAAAGTGTCATTAATCCATAAATTAACGTCAGATGAAAAGCAAGGGAATGAACTCCGTCTGTGGGACGCGTTGACGGGCAAAAAGATAGACCATCAATGTTGTACGCCGATTGCTAGGTAAATTGAGAAACTACAAATATGTTTGTAAATAACCATTCTAGGATCAAGGGCGATCCTATTGGGTGGACAATCTCGGTCATTTCCGAAGTTTTTTTTTCTTTTCATTAACCCTCGCACTGTGATATTTTTCTAATAAATAAACTAGGCCTATATCCCTTTACCCAACGTAACGGCCAAAACTAGTCAGCGCTATTCACAAAAATCAACATTCAATTTTTATTTTTTTTTTTTTCATTTTAGTATCCAAAACATAGCTTATGGTCCCTCATTGGAACGAGCTCGTTGAGCTCGTTCCAGTGAGGGGTCATAAGCTATGGTTTGACGCAAAAAATGAAAACAATAGTTATTCAGTCAACTTGTTTGGAAGTGTCGTCTGCCTTTCGCGTTAGGTAACGGGTTAATCAATCCAGAACTGTTTGACAGAGCTCTGTCAAACAAGACTAAATTGACTAATATCCTGGAAGCACAATGGGACAAAGTTGCAGCTTGACTCATGGAAGACAAATTTTTGTCATTGGAAGAAATTTACAGGAAAGTTAGCTCCCTTGTTGTTTGTTGAGTGCAAGGCATGTAAATGCCTTTCAAGGAAATGGAATTTTTTTCTTACTCTTCCCATCACATCAGGCGTCCAAGATTAAGTTTTCCGACATAGCTTACAATTTTCGTCATTGGAAGAGATTTACATGAAAGTTAGTTCCACTTAATTTCCTAAGCTGGCAGTAAACTTAACACCAATGGTACGGAAAATTTCAGATAAAAATAGAAATTTCGAAATGTGAACGAATTTGTAACATCGGTGTGCGCCTTATTTCACAAACTTCATTCATTTTCCTGTAGAGTAGTATAGAAACACAGAAGCTGTATTTTTACAATTTTTCCCCAATTTGACTATATGTTGAAATGCATTTAAAAAAATCCTTTGATGTTCTGTAATGTTTTTCGCTTCATTATATCTAGCGAGTGAAACGGAACATATAATACAGACAGTGTCCTTTCCATTAAGATAAACGTCTTGGATGTGAGATTTGCTTATTGTTTTCGGAGAAAAATAAAAACTTGCAAATTTAGGTAAAAACACATTCATTAAACAAAAAGCACAAAGGAACACTTACTTACTGTTGGCAGGTGTCATACTGATATTTATTATATTTCTACAACGTTTTCCTTTGTAAATAAAAACCATATCTTACTCCCACGACCTCGAAAGTGTTATTCAACTCCCACGGCGATATCCTACTCCCAGTCATGACGGACTATTTTTATCATTGCATTGGTTCCGCCTCGAGATCCAGCGATAACACCCAATCCACTTCGACAAATATTCTTCTTGATATTCCAACTGACAGCTAACAATAACTATGTACAGATCCACACAAAGTTATAAGAAGTTGAACATGACTACTCATTCATGGTGATTGATTGAATTATTTCTTTAAAATGTGTTGATTTCCTTCATAAGTTCATATCTCCCGTCACTTGAATTTCCATTTGAAAACGAACGTCATTGCATTCCTTTCTGATGACGTCATATTATCAGTTTATTCATTCATGTTTTTGTGTTCATACGCCGATTTTTCTAACCGTCAAAACAAATTGGGCGACCTTGGGAAACTGCTCTTGGATGACGCAAGAGGGGTATTTGTGTTGCAGATATTATCAGGGAAATATAATAAACACAATTCCCTTGGGATGCGGTGATTATTGTCACTCGGCTAGCGCCTCGTGAAAATAACCTTCCGCATCCCACTCGAGAATAAACACCGTACGTTACTCCAAGCAGTAAACTATTGTCTATATATTCTTAATGACGGATTATCTGTCAACTAGTTGCTTCAAATTAGCTTATCATAAAATGCCAAGTTTCCTTTTGTAAATTCCAATAAAAGAAAACAACAAACTTCTCCGAGACTTGTCTGTTGCAACCACTTTTGTTACAACAACCACTTTTGCGACAGCTCACCACTTTTGTTACAAAATCAATCACTTTGGTTACAAAATGAGTTCACCACTTTTGTTACGATCATCGCCCATTTTTGTAACAAAAACTCGCTCCCCACTTTTGTTACAACAATCGCCCATTATTGTTACAATTTTTGCCAGTCATGATTATCGGAATCGCAGTTGTTCGGTGGTTAGAGCGTTGGTCTTGAGATCGGAAGGTTGGGAGTTTGTTGCCTGGCCGGGGTAACTTCCGTTGTGTGCTTGGGCAAGGCACTTAATCTCAATTATCGTTGACAGTTACTCCCCACAGCTCAGCGTTACTCTCCGGGTACTCCGGATCTCGGTGCCAATTATAGGAGATTCCAACTCCTTGAGCCTTGGACCTTAGTAGTATATGATGTTGACTTTTTGCCATTTAGCAGGTTCTAATGCAGGTTGTCATCCCACGTTATCAGTCACGTGACCGGAAGGGTGGGGTGAGGTTGCCATGGAGGCCCGTGTTCGATTTAGCGGAAGTATATCGAATCACCACAAACAGCCCAACAACGACCGAAACCTACCTCAACGGATCTTTTATTGGATCGAATCCATACCGAAACTTACCCAAACGGACCTTTGCGATCTTCGCCCCACACGGGTACAGGATGCCTATGGGGAGAGACCTCAGTGAGGCCCCAACTCATAGCTCTCATGGCCTCCCCTGCACTCTTAGCCCACACCTCATGACCTTCCCTTATTCATAGACCTCATCTCATGGCATGAGGATATAAGGTGAGGCTTTAGTGAGACCTTACGTCACACACCTCTTAGCTTGATCTCGGTTCGAGTGATCATTAGTGATCACCTATGGTGATTATTAGTGATCGCCTGTGAGATGAGGGCTATGAATCACGGAAGGGCATGAGGTGGGGGCTAAGAGGGCAGAGGAGGCTGTGAGAGCTTTGAGTTAGGGCCTCATTGAGGCCTCTCCCCATAGGCATCTTGTACTCGAGTGGGACGAAGCTAACTAAAGTCCGTTTGAGTAAGTTTCGGTGGGGATTCGGTCCATTAAAAAGTCCGTTGGGGTAGGTTTCCATCGTTGTTGGGCTGTTTTTGGTGATTCGATGTACTCCTGCTGAATAGAACACGCCCTCAAAACACGCCCCTGTCCAACAAGAAGGCCATTGGGCTCCATAACAACCACGTGCTGCCCCAAACAACCAAGATGGCGGCGTCCATAGTAAAACTGCCTGGCTGAAGAGTGCGTCACCTTAGAAACACGCGCTGAGCATGCGCAGTGGTACCACGTGTCACCATGAGAATGGCGTCACAAGATGGCCGCTCACGGGCTATCATAGCAACCTCACCTCCACCCCTTCAGCTCACGTGACTGATGGCATCAGATGAGAACCTGCTAAAGGGGCAAGAAGTCAATATTACATACTTCTGAGGTCCAAGGCTAAAGAAGCTGGAATCTCCAATAATTGGCACTGATAGGTACGTGACATTTCAGATATACGTGTGCGTATGCACACGATACACTACATATCACCATGACAATAACTTCCAAGGTGGCAGGTTACTATATCACCCAATAATAAGCAAGGGGGTGACATTACTACTGAACATGCGCGACAATAGTTTAGTTTGATTATCATGTTTGGAATGTTAATGTTTTATGACACTTTAATAGCTACGTTCATGTTGTGTCGAAGATGGTTTTACGTGTGGAGGGAGCCGGAGTACCCGGAGAGTACCACCGAGCAGAGTGGAGTAACTATCAACTCTCTAACCTATTAATCCCACAGGAGCAAGGTTAGCATCGGTTCTAGGCATGTGTGCTATCAACGTGCGATACGCCTCACTCAGCACATGGCGCAACTGTGCTCCCAAGCGGACAATTGGGATTAAGTGCCTTGCCCAAGAACACAACGCAAGTTGCCCCGGCCAGGCATCAAACTCACAACCTTCCTGTCTCAAGACCAACGCTCTAACCAGTGAGCAACCGTGCTCTTGATAATCATGAATGGACGTAACGGCTCGCATTACTTGCATATTACTTCATTTCCCACACTGACAAAAAATGTAATAACAATGGGCGATTGTTGTAACAAAAGTGGTGAGCGAGATGTTTTTGTTACAAACATGGGCGATGGTTGCAATAAAAGTGGTGAGCTTATTTTGTAACAAAAGTGGTGAGCTGTAACAAAAGCGGGCAAAGGTTGTAACAAAAGTGGTGAGCTGTAACAAAAGTGGTTTGTTATAACAAAAGTGGTTGCCACACTTATTAATTTATTTATTTTATTTTATTTATTTATTTATTTATTTATTTATTTATTTATTTATTTATTTATTTATTTGGGTTTAACGACACTTTAGACAGCCATGGTCACCTGGTGTCGGACAGTTTTACGGGCGAGGAAAGCCAGAGTACCCAAAGAGAACCACCGAGTAACGGCAAGCAACTGTCAAACTCCCCAACACATGCAGGGTTAGCATTGGTTTAAGACAAGTGCACAATCGACGTGCAGTACGCCTTAGTACATAGCGCCACCGTATTTCCACTCCCGCGCTGTGTCCTTGGGCAAGGCACTTAACCCCGATTGTCCACAAGGGGGCAGGATGACGCCGTGTACTAAAGCGTACTGAACGTCGATGGTACGCGTGTCTTCAATAAATCTAACCCGTCCGTGCTGCAGTAGGGAGTTACGATGTTGGGGATCTGGCAGCTGCGCGTCGTTGCTCGGTGGTTCTCTCCGGATACTCCGGCTTCCTCCACCCGTAAAACTGTCACAGACACGATATGACCTTGGCTGTTGAAGTGTCGTTAAACCTTAATAAACCTTAAAAAATAAATAATAAGCTAGGGACCTGCGATTCGCATATTGTCGAATCGACGTGAGTCTGTTATTCGACATCGAATCGAACCTCAAATCGAATACAGGCGTGTTGAAGTCTCGATTTATAAAATATTCGAACTACATCATCAAGGCATGCCTTCGTCAAAGGCATGCCTTGATGATGTAGTTGGAATATTACCCATAAAGAATTTGTGTTCGGAAACGGAAGCGAGAATTTTGTACGGTGTCTTCCCACTGGACCAATTCCCTTTAGACCAATTCCCTTTAGGCCAATTCCCAAAAGACCAATTCCCCTTTGACCAACTACATACTGTTATTGATTAAGGGTTGATTAAGGATAATTAAAAAAACATTTATTTATTGATAAGCACTTTATTTGTTACCCCCTGTGAACCTCAACCTGAATCAAGGTCTCAAACATAAACAGAAAGAGGTACCCAGAGGATAAACTGGACCACTGTATGGGATAGCATCAGAAAATTCACCGTCTCCGTCTAGGGACCTCATTCTGCAAATGACAGACTGCTCATTTTCAGGCTTGAATATCAATAACATTAAATACATTTATAAATATTTATAAATATATCAAATTATTGATATAGAATTATTTTTAAAGTAGAACACATCAGTTGGTCTAAGGGGAATTGGTCTTTTGGGAATTGGTCTCGTGGGAATTGGTTTAAAGGGAATTGGTCTAGTGGGAATGAACCTTTTGTACTGGGTACTGCAAGGGGCTAGCCGCTAGCAACCGTGAGTTTATCGTCGATATTCTTTGTGAACTTTGCCTTTCCTTTCAGCAGGGGTAGAGACAAGGGAACCTGACATTAGCATGGGTGGCGGCATGGGTACAGATGCTTTTTATGTTAATATAGCGGAAAGTCTTTATTTTCAATATTATTTAAGTATAATTTCTATCTCAGTTATACGTTTTGTGAGACGACTAAGATGTCTGATACCAAGTGAAATTCCAGGGAAAAGGTTCGAAGGAAAACGAAATCGAACTGAATCTCGAAGTTTCGCGAGGCTTTACATGCACTGTTTCGGGTTCTGATGTACTAATCCGCGAGAACAATAGGTTGGAAGTTAAAATCTAATTAACTGTGGAAAGTAAGTCCGCTCGATGATTTATTCATAAGAAAACACAAGTTTGTACTGACAAAAAATTAACCTTTCTCATGCCAATTAATTAATTCCTTCTACAGGAACCACTACAACGTGTTACACCAAGAACCACTACAATGTGTTACAGCTTATTCATAAGGAAAAGATGTCGTCGCCTGAGTGCTAGAATGTTCTATGTCCCATAGGGGACATAGAACATTCTAGCACTCAGTCGACGATGTGTGTACTGACAATAAATTAACGTTTCTGTAGCCTCTGAGGTTTAATGTTCTCGCATTTCGCTTTCGATAGGTGTGATTCTGCAGTAATAATAATAATAATAATAATAATAATAATAATAATAATAATAATAATAATAATATTAATATATTAATAATAATAATAATAATAATAATAATAATATAATAATAATATAAATAATAATATAATAATGATAATAATATCACTTTGGCACTTCCTCATTCACCACGTGTCCTTCATTCTCCCACACCACTTCTCTCTTGTACTCCAAGTGAATCTTATTCTGTTAGACTAATATTTTGGACATTTTAATTTTTTACCTAACTTGATTAGCAGACAACACTTGCATACAAAATTATTCAATAACTATTTTATTTTTGTTCATTTTTTGCGTCAAAAACATAGCTTATGACCCCTCGTTAGAACGAGCACAACGAGCTCCTTCCAATGAGGGGTCATAAGCTATGTTTTCTGTGGCAAAAAGGTAAAACATGGAAAATTGAATGGCAATTTTTGTGATTAGCGCTGTCCGATTATTGGCCGTAGCGTTGGGTTAGGGGTTTAAAAAAAGTCCTCTAGGGTCTCCACTCCTCAATTACGCATTTGGCACTCTTTTTTCACTGACATTCCCATTTTCCCCCTGAGCTCCAAAACTGCTACCTCAGCTTAAACACCAGTGCCCCCCCCCCCCCCCCAAAAAAGGGGGGTCATCGAGGTTCTCTTCACAACCTGGTTTCTTTTTATAGCGCAGGCCCCTCAAAGACCGCTTTCCCTGACCCTTCCCTCTCTTTCTCTGGTGTATTATTACCCTGGTCTGCCCCCACTTGAGTGTTGTTTGTGGAAGCAAACATTGAATTGCCACCGACCTAGACGCGATCCAGTGGCAATTCTCTGACCGTTTTTCTAACTGCTCTGTAGTATTTTCCTAAAATATTAGTCGATAACATTGGGAATTTGATACGCTCTATCGTCAAAGGAATCGTTATTTTCATACACAAACGCAGTGATTTTATTGTCGCGGATATCAAACGAATATTTCTGCACTAAAATATATTTTATTATTTAATTTATATTTTATGGAAATATTGGATATGATCGATTTATCTAGGAGGCGTGATTTTTTTCTGGAATATATATTGCACATTTTGTGAATAAGATACTAAAGAATAAACAACTACGGGCCTTGTGGGATTCATAGAAAAAAAAACAGATTATTTACATAGATAAAATTGCTGTTTTGTGCATGAAATGGCGCGTGGACGAGTATTTTAACCTTTTCAGAATGCCGGTGTAAAAGGAATGGAAGTCCGTAGGAACGTTAGTCCCTCTGGACTATTATTCCGCGGAATTATAGTCCTAGGTCTAACATTTCTAGGAATAGTAGTCCGGCGGACTACTATTCCTAGAAATGTTAGACCTAGGACTATAATTCCGCGGAATAATAGTCCAGAGGGGCGGACTACTATTCCTAGAAATGTTAGACCTAGGACTATAATTCCGCGGAATAATAGTCCAGAGGGACTAATTTTCCTACGGACTTCCATTCCTGTTACACCGGCTCATAGCAAGGCACAATTCTACCTTCGTTACGGACTTGTTGGCGCGATGCTACCGATACAAGCAAACGCCTATTCGATGCACCCTGTTTATCGCGTGTCGACATTTATCAGGTTACGAGGTTTAGTGCAGATTAAGTATACTACTCAAAGTATACTAAGCACCAAGTATATCCAACTACCTGTTTTACGTTTTAGTTGAAATATTGTTATGAAAAGTGTATATACTTTTTATTTAATTATATCTTTAATTATTTAAGTACAGAAATTAAGATTTTATTTGTGTTTGACATTATTTTTTAGCTTTTGAAAATGATAACCATGGAAAATGGATATTTTTGGTAAAAGAGAAAATGTTTCAATATGCCAAAAAGTTGACGGAGCGAACATTGTATGGCTTCAAAATCGAGTATGAGACCCATTTCTGTTAATTACAGCTTGACAACGCATTCTCGTGCTCCCAATCAGGTTCTGGTGGTCGTTTATGGGATATTGTTTCATTCTTGGACCGGCATGTCACCAAGCTCCTGGACACTTCATGGCTGGACTGGGCGGGCTGGAATTGCAAGCTGCAACTCATTCCAGACATGTTCGATTGGATTGAAGTCAGGGGATCTTGCTAGCCAGACATACGATCCATCTCCTCCCTCTGTCGGAACTCCCCGACAGCATGGGCAACATGAGGACGGGCATTATCGTCCATCAGAATGAATCTATCACCCACTGAACATTCATACAATCTGACGTGGACATCCAGGATCTCATCAATATACCGCTGTGCAGTCAATATACCACGTCCAATGACACAGGGCTGTGTACGTCCATCCCTGCTGATGCCGCCCCAGGCCATGATTGACCTTCCACAACAGCGGTCATGCTCAGCAATGTTGGCTGCATAAAATCACTCTCCTGGTCTTCTCCATACCCTAGACCGCCTATCTGTGTGGTCTAGGCAGTACCTTGACGCATCTTTAAAAGGGACAGGTCGCCAATCTTCACTGGTCCATCCAACGTGGTCTATGGCGCATTCATATCGTGCCTGGCGGTGGTTCTGGAACAGCGGAATGCGAATATATGGTCTTCTCGATGGGAGACCACCTTCCTGCAACATTGCCCCGATAGTCTGCGTCGAAACATTTACACCGGATGCATTCTGAAGGTCACTGCAAAGCTGGGTTATTGATACAAAGCGGTTTCTACGGGCCTGAATGACCAAAAACCGGTCTTCAGCTGCAGATGTTGCCCTGTCTCTGCCTCCACCATGTCGTCTTATTGGTGTGCCATACTGCTGAAATCTTACCCAGGCTCTGGTGATCACCGTATAGTGCACATCAAGGGCTTCACCAACCTGACGATGGGTAGCTCCTTGCTCCACCATCCCCACAGCCCGCCACATTTCTGCTTCAGACAAATGTCTTCTTACATTTGCATTTGCCATATTTAATCATTGAATCACAAGGGTTTGTGTTAAAATGAAGACTGAATACCCTACACATGTCATGTACATGTAGACAGTACACGAAAACATCATAAAAATCAAGGAGTACATGCTTTCCATGACTGTCACGAAAAGTCTGCCTGTCTATAGAGCTAATGTAAACACGGGGGACCATCTCAATACATTTCTCAATCATATCCAACAAAAATATCGCAAATATGTCACAAGCAAATTTCACAATGATGTGTCAAATATTTGGTGCTTAACAAACTTTGAGTAGTATACATAAGGAATCCAGGACAAACGTAACACGTGAAAGCGACGGCTTGAATGGAAACTTGCCATCTCTATTTTTGGATTCCTCAGTCTTGTCTGAAATTTTCTCGTCCCCTTAAAACCACGGGGCGCCGCAAATCAGAATATAATATAATATATTTATTCATTATCGCCACCTTCTTTCTAATTCCGCGCTTCTTGGACTTAACTCCAACATGTGTATTTTAGTATTGAAAAGGATTATCTGTTACTTTAGCCAGTGGCGGCGCCAAAGTTACAGAAGAGAGGGGGGGGGGGGGTACAGTTGGGTATTGCCCGCCGCGCGTAAGTTTTAGAAGATTTTCTCAACTTCGGGAGGGAACACCCCTCCCCAAGTTGAGAAAATTTTTAAAACTTACGTTGTAAATGGTGTTCTCTGGAGCATTCTCAGACAATTAAATTAAAACAGCTTTATCCTTTTGAAACTTTCTGGTTAGGTCTTTTAGTTATAGAAAACGTCGTACATGGTGATATTTTAACAAAGCACCAAACGACACTAAGATCGAAAATGAAAGTAGGCTGCATTCCAAACGGATGCGTTGCACTCTCTCGATTCTAGCATTCCTCGAATACTCTTAAGCGGTTTGTTTCAGACCGTTTGAACGCGGCACGTCTTGTTGCAATTTGGGACCTCGACTCTTGTTTGTTGTTTGCAGTTAATGTGTGTGTGGGGGTCGTGGGGAGGGGACACACACAAACATAATTTAAAAACTTCTCCGATTTAGTGCACTTGGGAATATGGAATTAAGCATACCCACCGTAACACCGCAACATTCAATACAAAAATTAAAATGATAGTATTTTTTACTACGCTTGGCGAAAAAAGTGGAGGGGTAAGTACCCCTCCATACCCCCACCCATACCCCCCCCCCCCCCATGGCGCCGCCACTGACTTTAGCAGGGTGTGGTTGTGGAGTGCGCTTCGTGTAAAATGCAGCACAGCCATGCCACATGAATTACGAATTCTTGTTTTGGCGAGATCCTGTGTTAGTTGGTGTTATTTTTTTTGTCGGAAATGTTATAAAGATTTGATCGGCATGACACTCAATTCACACGTGGATGGGATGCATAACCTACCTAAATCGTTTTCCAGCGGTGGATACACAGAGGGTATCAACGCTGTTCAGTGGTTAGCGGGAATTACCTCATGAGTGTGGAGTTCAAAGTTTTATTTTTCACGAGTGCTTGCGGGGGTGAAAAATAATAATTGCAGGTCCACACGAATGAGATAATTCCCGATATTCACTAAACCAGCATAGATTTTTTTGCATTATATGCTATGTGACATTTTATTGTGCAATATTCAGCCCAATTCCACTGCAAACAATTCTCAGACAATAACAAAAAGCTTCTGATCGTTCCTTCAAAGTGACGTTTAAGACGACGTCATGCGCCGAAGCGTAACGTCATTTAGCAAACTACTGAAAACATTCATCGTGTGAACCTGAAAAAATTATGTTTCACTCTTGCAAGCGCTCGTGAAAAATAAAACTTTCAGGTCCACAGTCATGAGATAATTCCAGATACGGACTAAAATAGAGTAGATTTTCTTTTATTGCACAATATTCAATCCAATTCGACCCCAAATATGTACGTTTCAAAACAATAACAAAGATTAGCTGATCGTTCCTTCAAGGCGACCCGTTGCGGCTTAGCGTGACGTCATTTAGGGAGATACTGAGGGTTATTCCTCGATATACATGGAGTCGATTGATATCGAGAATTATCATATGACTCGTCCGTTTTGTTCACTTTAAAACATTTGATATTTTGTTTTCATATTAATCAGTGAAAAATAAAGCCTTCCGTCAATTTCATTGGTCATTTTCAAAACTAGACAATTTGATTGGCTGAACAAAATACAACTGGGTCACATTTTCGTAATTGCATAATTAATTAGAGTTGGGAGCTTTCATTGGTCAATTTCAAAACTGGCCAATTTGTTTGGCTAAACAAAATACAACTGGGTCACATTTGCATAATTTCGGTAGGGAGAATTTACGTTATCTGTCCTGTTTAGGGTGTGTTATATTGTATTAATCATTTACCTTCAAGAAAAACGCCATTCATTTTTTTATATTTTCACTTTTTGCTTCCAAAACATAGGTTATGACCCCTCATTGGAACGAGCTCGACGAAACATATTAGTTATACGAGGATGTTTTTTCCAAGTGCCGTCTGAAACTAAAGTTAGGTGATGGGTTAAAAAGTCATACTTCGCATTCACTCGCGTCGGTATAAAATCGAACACAAAAACCTGAAAATAGTCACAAATGCTATCAGATTTCCGACAATTCATTCATATTTTGCCGTTATAAATCAAAGAGTCGAGCAATTAAATGAAACAACTTGAGAAAAATAAAATAAGAGCAAACATCGTCCCCTGAGTTCCAATATGTTCTATGTGCCATAGGCACATAACCCTATAATAACTCTATCTGTTTTCTGCTGCGTTTATAAAGACAAAAAATATTCACGAATTTGGTCCAAGTGATTGCGAAGCTTGAGAAATGCGCCCCCAAATTTATTTCCACTATGTTTGTGTTTTGTTTCAAACGGTACAAAATGTTATCTCCGCCAACATGTATGGTATAAGGAGATTTAATACCTGGGTGTCTCATTTAAACACCTCGCCTGCGGCACGGTGCTTAAAAACCGACATCCAGGTATTAAATCTCCATATTATCTATTATTTATTGGTGTTTAAGGTCACATACTTATGCACAATAGCTAATCATGACCGTGGCAGTTTTATGGATGGAGGAAGCCGGAGTACCCGGAGAGAACCACCGAGCAATGACGAGCAGCTACCAGCTCCCCAACATCGTAACTCTGAACTCTGCACCGCAGCACAAGCAGGGTTGGATTGGTTGAAGACATGCGCACCATCGACGTGCAGTACGCCTCAGTACACAGCGTCATCGTGCCCCCATGTAGGCAATCGGGGTGAAGTGTCTTGTCCAAGGACATAACGCGGTTGCCGCAGGTGGGATTCGAACCGAGGACCTCTCGGCTTGCAGCCTGCACCTCTACCAACTGAGCCACCGCGCCCCCTTCTCACCTCCAAGACTTTTATCTTAATGGAAAGGATGCAGTGTTTGTATTATATCTTCCGACATACAGTACGTGGAGAGTGTATTATCACTAAATCACCCACAGAGTGGAGATTCCACCCATGCAATAATTGCAAATTTGTTGCAAAGCATAACCAGCACAAGCAAAGTTTCAGTCAATGGATCTCCGGGTTAAACCCGGAGGTCCATTGGCTGAAACATTGCTTGTGTTTTTTGTCGATATGTACAGAATTTGAAAGTTATAGCTTGGGTGATAACTCCACTCCGCGGGTGATTTAGTTACAATCCACTCTCCACGGCAGCACAAACAGGGTTGAAGAAATGCGCACCATCGACGGACAGTACGCCTCAGTACACGGCGTCATCGTGCCCCATGTGGACAATCGGGGTTAAGTGCCTTGCCCAAGGACACAACGCGGGAGTCCGAACAAATCTCCATATACCATGCACGTTGGCGGAGATAACTTATATTGTCCTTGTATCAGTATGCATCGGGTCTTCTGATTGGTCAACGTGACCGAAACGAATAGCCATGGTGTCGGCTATCTTCAAACATGCGGGTGATAAGAGCGCGCGCCGTTGTTCCCCGTTTGTCATTCCAGAAACATCCATCCAGGTGATAAAAATAACCCTTGACCCCAACTGGGTCACATCGATTGGAGAAACTCCTATTAGAAGTGTTAAGTTATATCTAACTTATTGTCGTATTGCAGTGAATACTAATACAATTAAAAAACATCGTTGCAGCCCTATGAGTAGAATGGGTCTATGTATAGTTTTGCTGTGACGTTTGTTTCGTTGTTTGGTTCAAAACCTGAGGCTCAGTGTGGGGTTTAAACTTCGTCGCCTGAGTCTTAATGTGGGATCATATTTTACATCTCGGCATTATTTCTGTGTTACGAGGCGGGACAAAATCGTTATCTCGGGCAACATCCATGGTTGAAAACCGACATCCAGGTATTAAATCTCCATGTACCCTGGATGTTGCCCGAGATAACTTATAATGTACCGAAGTAGTATGTCTCGTATGTTTGAGGACTCATTTGGATCATCTCATTTGGATGATCTCATGTGACGTCATGTCACGTGACCTAGTGGCGCCATGTTGTTTTGTCATGGTAACCCGCGTGCGCGGCCATGTTGTGACGTCATCTCCATAGTATTACGTGGTGGTAGTACGCATGAGCAGCGCGTGTTGTTAGGGTGATACGTGTTCTATACTGCCAGGCATTACCCCTACCCCCATTCCACAATACTACTTGACCTGCCATAACGTAGTCCCTATACCAGTCATAGACTAATACAAAGCAATCTGATTGGTTATAAATGATCTATATAAATGAAACAACAAGAGTACTTGGAATAGGGTCAGAACTAACAAGAGTAGACCAGAAATTGCTAAATATAGTAATAATAAGCAAAGCTGTTCCAACTGATAAGCTCTTCTACGCTACTGGAGTATACTCTAGAATAAAGAAACATGGCCAGATAGACGAAAACTATTGCATGTATAGATAGAAGCAGAGAATTCAAAAGAATTCGAAATAGTAAAATTGTCGGGTTGTTTGTGGTAATTATCCAGGGAAGTCGTTCCAGAAAATACTCCTATTCAATCGAACATACCCTCCGAACATACCCCTGTCCTATTGTAGGACATTGGGTAACATAACAATCACGTGCTACCATAGAAACCAAAATGGCGGCCTCCAGTATACAAAATGGACAACGGAAACACGTATCACCCTAACAACACGCGTTGTGCATGCGTACTACCACCACGTATCACTATGGAGATAACGTCACAACATGGCCGCTCACGCAGGTTACCATGACAACACAACATGGCGCCACTAGGTCACGTGACATGACGTCTCACGAGATCATCCAAATGAGATCATCCAAATGAGTCCTCAAACATACGAGACATACTACTTACCGGGAATTACAGAGAACATAAAGCGTCACGCCTCTGCTGATAGACAGCATGTCTGTACTGCATCATCAAGAGAGTAAGATCGCTGTCAAACTTCCTCAAGGGTCCGGAACGATTCCGGATCTCTCTGCTGAAAGGACTTGTGAAGCACTGATTCCAGATGGTTAAAAGGTGTTATTCGTCACGATAAAGTGGACAGTGAAGGAAGAAATGAATTCCATCCTTTACTTCAGTAGTATAAGTAGTAAAGATGTTACCGTTTTCTAAACCGGTAAATGCATTAACCCTTTACCCAACGTAACGACCAAAACCGGCCATCGCTATTCTCAAAAATCGTCAATTAATTTTCATTATTTTTTCATTTTTTGTCTCAAAAACATAGGCTATGACCCGTCTTTGGAACGAGCTCTTTGAGCTCGTTCCAACGACGGGTCATAACCCATGTTTTTTTGAGTGTCGTCTTCTTTGCATGTTAGGTAAAGGGTTGAACATTTTATTTGGTTTGATAATGCATGTTTGAGCAACGAAAACCAATCTATCACATGTATTTACAAAAGTCCTCCAAAACCCATTATTTTTTCTGTTATTGGCTCCACACTGAAGTTCTGATAAATAAATTGGTGAATTCGACACCAGTTTGGCTCGAACGGAAATCAGAACAGAATGAAATCATTGGGAATATCTGTAACTTACCGTCTTGATCGGTTTCTGATTTTGAAAATGAAAAGCCGACGTCATTTTGAGCAGGGCAACAACTCCACCCTCCTCAACCGCAGCAGGAAGAAGATAGATAGTTTATTGAAGAAATATTACACCTACTTTGAGGCAGATTGCATAAATAACATACAATATGGATTGTAAAATTTATCTGATAACCATAGAGTATAACAACCGTTGTATATACTTGAAGTATATACAACGGGTGTTGTATATAATTATAATTTATGCGAACGACCTCTGACCTCTTTCAATTCCATTTTCATTCATTCATTCATGAAACATCGTTATATCACAGGGCAGGTTTTAATTGTACGCTTATTGCACTTTGTCAAAATCCTCTGATGGTGTCATTTCTTATTTATTTTGCTTCAATAAAGGCAACCTAAAATTTTGCTTCAAAACATTGTAGAAATTACTTGAATGTTAATAGTTATTAGTATGCGGCGACTGCGAACTATTTATAGTCACGGCCTCGATCAAAAGTACTCGCGGGACTGCGCTAATTAAAAGATCGTCTGCTCTACCTGAAAAAAAAACACTTCGTAAAAATTGTAAACAAACGCAAAATTATTTGTTATATTGGGACTACAGCATAAAACACGGAAGAAAACTGGAACTATGTCAAAAAAAGAATAACTCTACTGAAACACCGTTTTGTTACTGTTAATAAAATAGTTGAAATTTATTTTGTTCCAGCGCAGTTACATGATGCAAGAAGTGCAATCGCACTTTACAATCGCCGTCATCGATTTTGTAATGTAAGGGACACAACTCTATGCGTCTTGTCCTATTTCTTTTGTCTCGTAGACTGGTTTTCTTTGGAGGCCCGTGGGAAGCATATATAAGTCGGGTAGACGCACGAGACGGGTGTCTGTTATCAGATAAAAACAATAAACATATAGTGTGTTTTTATATCTGTGTTATACAACTCGTTGAAATATGGTTTATTTTTTCTCGGCGAAGCCTCGAAAAAATAAACCATATTTCAACTCGTTGTATAACACAGATATAAAAACACACTATATGTTTATTGTCTATATATACAATGGTTGTTAAAAAGATCAACAAAGACTCTTTAACCCTTTACCTAACATGAAAAGCAGACGACACATGCAAAAAAAAATCGCGAATAACTCATTTTTTTCATTTTTTGTCTCAAAAACATAGGTTATGACCCCTCATTGGAACGAGCTCGTTGAGCTCGTTCCAATGAGGGGTCATAACCTATGTTTTTGAGACAAAAAATGAAAAAAATAATGAAAATTAATTGGCAGTTTTTGAGAATAGCGCTGGCCGGTTTTGGCCGTTACGTTGGGTAAAGGGTTAACCCTTTTACTGCCACACCCACTTTAGTTATATATGGAGGACCTCTATGTACGCCTGTATGCAAGGAGGAAGTTTAATAAGTTTTATGACATTATAATAATTAATAATAGACTAAATGTCCTTTCTGTTCAAGCCGAGCGGTATGAGCGTTTTGAGTTGGAATATCCATCTCATTTCAGCAGTGCGTTTTCTATCCGTATTTATTATGCCAATAATTGTTATTGACCAATCAGCTTCAATATCTAGTGACCGTGTATGAGACTGTGTATCATCGAGCTAACCGTATATAGAGCTTATATACGGTCAGTTCCGACATTTTGTTTTTGACATCCAACGCTCGCTTCGATGTTTTTCCTAACAAATAATTTCGCGTGTGTGTCTGTTGAGCAATGTACAACTATAATACGTTTCTTCCAGTCTTTGAGAAATTTTAATAAACAAATATAAATAAATACAATAAATAAACCACTAAAACGACATGTATAGAAGCCAACTGGCACTGTCTGAGACGAACTCAAGCGAGAATCCTTACCCGAATAATCTGCCCTTCTCAGTTCATGCAAATATTTTCGAGTGATTTGGATAACGATGACGGGGATTTTGACATTGAACAGTTATTCATTCCCTTTGAAGATTCTGAAACTCGTGTGGTTAACCAAAAGAAATGATATGAGTACACTTACTGGAAATATGCCTGTGTTTGCGAACTGCCGAGTCGGAAACATTAATATCACCATTAACAACAAATAATGAATGAAACTGTTCCCACTTACCTTCTTGAAAGATTTGTTAATCCATTTGCTCCAGTGTTTTATTTTTCCAGAAAACTCCGTTGTTTCAGCGCCTGCTACTAGCGTGACCTTCACATAACGTAAAAACGGGAAATTCCCTGATAGTGATAACAGGACATTTGCGCTAGGAATCTGGGTACACTTATGGTTGTGTCTCTGTCAAAGGACTGGCATAATAAATACGTTATGGGGCTTTCAGTGGGCGGATATGGTGTGATATTAGGCTCAGCAAGATCAATATTAGGCGAGGCTTATATCACACCATATCCGCCCACTGAAAGCCCCATAACTTATATTGTCGGGTCGTCTGGGTCAGCGTTTAAAAGTTGTATTATCCTATATTCTACATTGAGAATTTGGTGATTATGTTAATTGAAGTGATAGGAGACTGGTCTGTCTCTCTTATACAGTACGTGGAGAGTGGATTGCAACAAAATCACCCGCAGAGTTGAGTTACCACCCAAAGTATCACTTCCAAATTATTTTCATATGGACAAAAAAACACAGGCAATGTTTCAGCCAATGGACCTCCGGGTTTAACCCGGAGGTCCATTGGCTGGAACTTTGCTTATGATTGTTATGCTTTGCAACAAATACGCAATTATTGCTTGGGTGGAATCTCCACTCGACGGGTGATTTAGTGGTAATATACTCTCCACGTACTGTACCTGATGTCGGCTAGATGTTCTTTAATGCGAATGTGGAAATGGCGTTTTGTTTCACCCACATATCGTTTACCGCATTTAGAGAAATGAATTAAATAAATATATTTCCGGACATACAATTTGTTTTGGAAGGGCCTCTGTGTCTTGATTTGGAGGCCGTCCCAGAGAACCATTTAGATTTGGGTTGTTTGGGGCAGACAAGACAATTATGATACGGGCATGATGTTAATGGGTTCAGTATACAAATAGCATACCATCATGAACACCACAGCTGAACAAGGGCTGTGCGGCATGGTTTATTAAAAAACAACAAGTGTCAGTGTATTAACATTCTTTATTATTATCTAACAGGTTGGTGGAGGTACCATTTACCCCATTATCGCTTGTCATCTTCCAGCTTTTAGTCAACACAACTGATATCTTTGGCTTCCCCATTACGAACAAACCATCACAACCTATAATAAAACAAAATGTTAGTTTCAATTCCTTAAGGACTCAAAATGAGATTCTCATTACTTCTTTAGCACTGCTATAGAACACTGTCGAGTCGGAAACATTAATATCACCATAATACCGGCAAGTGTACCGCCAAACCCTAAACGATACCGCCAGATGCTACCCTACCATTCAGTCCACAGATACGTCACAGAACAAACAAAACGGTACCTCCATAAACATCCCAATATCGGTACCGTCAGACATATAATGATACCGCCATACCAAAAAACGGTACCGCCAGGCCAAAAGGTATATAAAGGGGGAGGCCGACTCAACGCTTTGCTTCTGATGAGTTCCCCAAAGAACGAAACAGGTCAGGCAATATAGCTACCACAAAGGGTATAGCCAAGCTATTCACTCTCTCGGGCTTAATATAGAGCTTCTATTTTAATAAATTTTATGACATACTTGAGACGCTGTCATCTGCTTAATTGTTGGAAAGGGCTCTTTGAGCCCTTTCCAACAATTAATCAGATGGTAGGTTTGATCTGCACAAACCAGAACGTACAGATAATTATCATAAAATAGGTGACAGTAGTCGCAGCGCAAGTGTTGAAGGAAATGCAAACATCCTAGCTCATGTGTTTGGCAATTAATGCATCTCCCTCCCTGAAGAACAGTAGGATCGTGTTACAGGTGGGATTAATGAGTGTCGTACTGTCATTCTTCATAAGTTCAAATTGCTGACATTTACTGGCTTTTATAAAATCTGGTGTATCTCTCCTTACAATGTCTAACAACTGGGCTCCAATGTTTGAATAGGTCAGGCAATCCATGATGAAGTGAATCTCACTTTTCTACTTTGGTGCTAGCTGCACAAACACTAGAAGCCTTGCAGAGCCTACCGTCTAGTGGAATAGGGGGTTGAAAATGTCTCGCTCTCTCTCAATACTCAATTATGACTGCTTATTCCCAGTCTGGATGACATAATTCTCGCCTCACTCGCTTTAATGATAGCTTTATTTTCCGACCCTTTCTAAAGAGTACCTCTAAATTTCGTGAATTAAACAAAATATTAACAGAGCAAAAGCAAGAAACAACTCGTCAACATATTTACATGGTTTGGCGTGGTAATCAGTTCAAATCATGAAAAGAAATAAATTGAAACGCACGTACCGTATTCCTTTTATTTGGGGTCAGTCTAAATACTCCCGGGGCATACTCTGTATTAATAACCATGTACCAGCCTACCTTGGTTAGTCCAATTTGAGCTAGTAGTGGCTAGACAAGATTAGAAAAAAAATCCTGTCGGACAATATTTACGAGTTAAGGGAGCCGGAGTACAAGAAGAGAACCACCGAGCAGCGGCGAACAACTTTCAGACTCCCCAGTATACTAACTCCGCATCATATACGGGGTTAGCATTTGTTGAAGGCAAGTGCGCCATCGACGTGTAGTACGCCTAAGTACACAGCACCTCCGAGAGTTCCACGTGCGCAATCGGGATTAAGTGCCTTGCCCATGGATACAACGCAGTTAACCCCGATCGGAATCGAACTGTGAACCTCTCGCGGTTTGAAGTCGGAATTCTCTAATCACAGAGGCGCCGTGCTCCCTCGACCCCATTTTTTATTTAGCTTACACTGTCGTCTATGTGGTGAATTTCACACTAAAATATGGGCAGTGGAAGAGGCATTTGGCACATGAAACGTCCAGTCGCAGCAGCGTTTCAAAGCTAAATGTAAATCTTTAACCCTTTAACCAACGTAACGTCCAAAACGGGTCAACGCTATTCACAACAATCGCCAAATATTATTTATTATTTTTCAATTTTTTGTCTCAAAAACATAGGTTATGACCCCTCTTTGGAACGAGCTCGTCGAGCTCGTTCCAATGAGGGGTCATAACCTATGTTTTTGAGACAAAAAATGCAAAAACTTAGTTATTCAAGAATATTTTTGGCAAGTGTCGTCTGCTTTTCATGTTAGGTAAAGGGTTAAAAGAAATATGTAGTAAACGATAGCAGAGTCCGAATCGGTGTGTGAAATGTTAAAACCTCGGGGTTCTACATTAAACTGTAATTGCAGGAACCTTTTTGCCCTGGTACCCGTAAGTACAGTAGTGTTCAAAAAGACTTATGTTTAGAAGTGACTTTAATAATGTTACATTATTAATGCAACAGTAGCCTTGCGATTGATTGACAAGTACACCTGTACCATACGGGAGCAAATATAAGTAGATTACTTGGTTACAAATTGATTTTTTATTCACCCTCTGCTCATCGTCGTCAAAATATCTTAATTACAGCCGTAATTTCGTCCCATGATGCACTAGGATTTAACAATTTCATTCTTGTTCAGGTAGCTCATTGAGCTCTGTCAAACAAGACTGAACTGGTTAAATTTCTTGTTGCATTATGGGACAAAATTGCAGGCTGAACTTTTGATTATTTCGACTGCTGTGTGGAGAGGGTTAATTTCTCTATCAATGATTTCTTAACCTTCTGCCCACTTGTGTCAAAATACCGAATTTTTCAACAGCAATTTTTTCGCAAAATGCAACTGGAAATTTAACTTTTTCAATATTTAGAGGATATCTACGGTATTTTAATGAATGTCGGGTCGAATCCCACCTGCGGCAACCGCGTTGTGTCCTTGGGCAAGACACTTCATCTCCATTGCCCGCGTGGGGACACGGTGGCGTTGTGTACTAAGGCGTACTGCACGTCGATGGTGCAATTGTCCTCAACCAATGCTAACCCTGCTTGTGTGGAGTTAGTATGTTGGGGAGCTGACAGTTGCTCGCCGTTGTTCGGTGGTTCTCTCCGGGTACTCCGGCTTCCTCAACCCGTAAAACTGTCACGGTCGTGATTAGCCATTGTGCATAAATATGTGACCTTAAACACCAATAAATAAATAAATAAATAAATAAATAAATAAATAAATAAATAAATGAATGTCGGGAAATATCTTATGAGTGTGGACCTAAAAAATAATATTTTCAGCTCGATAATTCCCGATATTCACTAAAATGACATATATTTTTTATTTCATGCTACGTGACATTTTACCGTGCACTATTCAACCCAATTCGACTGCAAGCGCGTACATTTCAAAACAATAACAAAGATCAGCTCTTCGTTCTTTCAAACCTGTACTAACCAAATCATTCAAAAAGTTCCAGTGGAACCACTTTTATCGTTAGAAAATCAGTTTTTATCGAAAGGCTCCTTGGGTATTTAATTCGAAACGTTTAAACTATGCTAATGTGTTCAGGTAACATCTCTAGATGTGCATGAAGGTTTCGGAATTTTGATTTGGCCCCAGGTGGTTCCAGTGGAACACTTTTATCATTAGAAAATCAGTTTTCATCGAAAGGCTCCTAGGGTATTTAATTCGAAACGTTTAAACTTTGCTAGTGTGTTCAGGTAACATCTCTAGATGTGCATGAAGGTTTTGGAATTTGGATTTGGCCCCAGGTGGTTCCAGTGGAACCACTTTTATCATTAGAAAATCAGTTTCCATCGAAAGGCTCCAAGGGTATTTAATTCGAAACGCTTAAACAATGCTAATGTGTTCAGGTAACATCTCTAGATGTGCATGGAGGTTTCGAAATTTTGATTTGGCCCCAGGTGGTTCCAGTGGAACCACTTTTATTGTTGGAAAATCAGTTTTCTGCGAAAGGCTCCTAGGTTATTTAATTCGAAACGTTTAAACTATGCTAAAGTGTTCAGGTAGCATCACTAAATGTGCTTGAAGGTTTCGAAATTTTGCTTTGGCCCATGTGGTTCCAGTGGAACCACTTTTATCGTTGGAAAATCAGTTTTTATCGAAAGGCTCCTTGGGTATTAATTCGAAACGTTAAAACTATGCTAAGGTGTTGCTAAGGAAATGCGGCGATACACCATTGTGTGCTTTGCACACAAATAACTCGATCTAGTTTATTTATTTATTGGTGTTTAAGGTCACATATTTATGCACAATGGCTAATCGTGACCGTGACAGTTTTATGGGTGGAGGAAGCCGGAGTACCCAGAGAGAACCACCGAGCATCGACGAGCAACTGTCAGCTCCTCAGCATTCTAACTCTGTTCAAGCTCCTCTCAAGCACGGTTACATCGGTTGAAGACATGTGCACCGTCGACGTGCAGTACACCTTAGTGCACGGCG
The DNA here is from genome assembly GCA_031216915.1 of Pictodentalium vernedei. Taxonomy (NCBI): domain Eukaryota; kingdom Metazoa; phylum Mollusca; class Scaphopoda; order Dentaliida; family Dentaliidae; genus Pictodentalium; species Pictodentalium vernedei. The sequence goes on along the minus strand of CM062291.1, from coordinate 26,627,039 downwards.
TCATCGTGCCCTTATGTAGGCAACCGGGATGAAGTGCCTTGCCCAAGGACACAACGCGGGTCGTCCCGGACGGGGATCGAACTCGGGACCTCTAGCATAGAAGTCCAACAGTCTACCACTGAGCCACCGTGCTCCCATAGAACATTTTAAATGTCAATTTACAAGGAATTTGGAATTGAGTGCACCGACTCATCTAAAAGAAACTTCCTGGGCGGAATAATCAACAAGCTTTATCGTTAAAATCACCCAGTTCAAGGTTCAATGTCACTCTCAGAATCACTTTCTGGACATATAATTATTTTGCTTTATTATTTTATAATAATTATAGAAAGTGTTGGAATTGCTTGAACTTCTGGTACTGCTGGTAAAGCCGGCACTGAATTGCTTGTAAGAGAATAGAAGGCGAAGTGATGCGCCAAAGCGTTACGTCTTTTAGGTAGCTATTGAGGGACAGGCCAGAAAATAAGCAGACTGTATCTGCAAAATGAGGTCCCCTGAGGGTGAATTTAGTGATGCTACCCTGCATAGCAGGGCAGCATCACTAAATTTACCCTCTGTGAACCCCAATCTGAACAGGGTCTCAAAACTAAACAGAAAGAGATTCCAAGAGGATAAATTGGCCCACTGTATGGGTTAGCATCAACTTCACTCTCTGGGGACCTCATTCTGCAAATGTCAGCCTGCTTATTTTCGGGGTTGCCGAGGGATATTTCTCGTTATCCACCAAGTCGATGGATATCGAGAAATATCTGTTAGATAATTTGCGATAATATTCACGGCTTGGAATATAATAAAATTTAAATTTTCTTCAATATCTTATTTACTTGCACACGTTGGTCGAGGTGAGTTTTTCATAACTCGATTAGTAATTTTCCTATCGTATGAATATTTCTGCTTTGTCCCACCTTTTTTTTTTTTTTTTTTTATTAGGGTTTAAGTCACATTAACAGCCAGGGTCATATAATGTCAGTGACAGTTTTACGGGTGGAGGAAGTCGGAGTACCCAGAGAGAACCACCGAGCAACGACGAGCAGCTGTCAGCTCTCCAACAGCGTAACTCTGAACTTTGCACCGCGGCACAGGTAATGGTTAGATTGATTGAAGACATGCGCACCTTTGACGTGCAGTACGCCTTAGTACACGGCGTCATCGTGCCCCCATGTAGGCAATCGGGGTTAAGTGCCTTGCCCAAGGACACAACGCGGGAACGCAAATCAGTCGCTGAAATGGTCACCCATCCAACTACTAACCGCGCTCGACGTTGCTTAACTTCGGTGATCTGACGAGAACCGTTTGCCGCGACACCCCCGCGCCCCCTCCCATCAACTTATTGTGTTATCAGAGTTCAGAGAGTTAAAATCCCTGAAGAAAAGTAACTTCATACAAATGATCAACTATATTTACCTTTGTTATTAAAGGAGTGCAGCATAAATTTTTGATGAAAACGTGAAAGAAAGGGTATTTTTTCATTAAGGAAGAAATTAACTTTTGTCTTTAAATTAGATTGGAAAAAATATTTGAATAATTTATATAAAATCACTCCTGTAATTTTCTCTTTGCACAAAAGTGTTATTTTCTTTAAAGAATTGTCAGCTCACTCATCTTTATATACCTATTTGTAAAACAATCGTATTATGTAATCAGTCTATCCGTCTGTCCGTTCGTCCGTTAACATTTTAGGTTTCCGACCGATAACTCCAGTTTGGATTATTTTATCTAAGCCGAAATTGGTATGTGTATTATCCAGCTAGTAATACAGGCCATTGTCGAATATGGGTTCCGTCCAAATATTTTTACATGAGTACCGGTGTAAAAGGAATGGAAGTCCGTAGGAAAATTAGTCCCTCTGGACTATTATTCCGCGGAATTATAGTCCTAGGTCTAACATTTCTAGGAATAGTAGTCCGCCGGACTACTATTCCTAGAAATGTTAGACCTAGGACTATAATTCCGCGGAATAATAGTCCAGAGGGACTAATTTTCCTACGGACTTCCATTCCTGTCACACCGGCTCTTTTTAGACTTAGGATTCGACCGTCTATTAACATTTTGGGTTTCCCACTGATAACTCCACTTCGATTATTTGATCTCAACCAAAGTGTATATGTGTATTACCCAGCCAGTAGTACAGACCAAGTTCAAGTATGGATTCCGTCCAATTATTTTTACATGAGTTACTGCCCTTTTTTCGACTTTGAATTCGCCTATCTATTCACATTTTGGATTTCCGACCGATAACTCAAGTTTGGATTATTTGATCTCAACAAAGTTTGTATGTGTATTACCCAGCTAGTCATACAGGCCGGGCGCGCGGTGGCTCAGTAGGTAGAGGTGAGGCTGCAAGCCGAGAGGTCCTCGGTTCGAATCCCACCTGCGGCAACCGCGTTGTGTCCTTGGGCAAGACACTTCATCTCCATTGCCTGCGTGGGGGCACGGTGGCGTTGTGTACTAAGGCGTACTGCACGTCGATGGTGCACTTGTCTTCAACCAAAGCTAACCCTACTTGTGTGGAGTTAGTATGTTGGGGAGCTGACAGTTGCTCGCCGTTGCTCGGTGGTTCTCTCCGGGTACTCCGGCTTCCTCCACCCGTGAAACTGTCACGGTCATGATTAGCCATTGTGCATAAATATGTGACCTTAAACACCACTCAATATAGTCATACAGGCCAGAATATGGTTTCCAATTATTTTTACATCAGTTACCGCCTTTTTTCGACCGTTTATTAACATTTTTGGTTTCAGGGCGATAATTCCAATTTCGATCTCAACCAAAGTTGGTGCAATTCAAAATGGCTGACAGGCGTATTTACAAACGCCTGTCCATGCCCAAGTTCTTTTTGTTTCATTTCTGATACTAAAGAATGGAATTAAATATTGGTTCATTCGTTGGTATTTGAAATGTCTAATTTTCTTTAGGGTGTGGGGTAAGGGACAGTATCGCCCCTATAAACTGTCCGGAAAAAAATACCAGCTGAAATAAGGGATACTGCGTTGGGGGTGTATTATCACTAAATCACCCACAGAGTGGAGATTCCACCCAAATAATAATTGCAAATTTGTTGCAAACCGTAACAAGCAAAATTCTAGCAAATGGACCCCCGGGTTAACCCTTCACCCAACGCAGACAATTTCAAAATTTATTATTTTAAACATCATTTTTTAAATTTTTTCAAAAAGTTTCAGCAAAACCATATCATGTGACCCCTCTTTGGAACGAGCTCGGCGAGCTCGTTCCCAAGAGGGGTCACATAATATGGTTTTGTTGAAATTTTTCGAAAAATAATATTTTTTCAGCTGCTGTATTTGCATATTACGCGGCCGGAAGATGCGATTCGTTGGGTAAAGGGTTAAACCCGGAGGTCCATTGGCTGAAACATTGCTTGTGTTCTTGCCCATATGTACAAAATTTGAAAGTGATACTTGGGTGATAACTCCACTCCACGGGCGATTTGATTACAATCCACTCTCCATATGTTGATTCTTCTAATACTTGACATTATTTCACGGAAAGCTCTCTGTGAACTTTCCAGGATTTGATGTCAGGATCGCAATGATTAAATTTAAGTTTATTTGTTTCACAGGGATTGATCAACAAGTTTTGCAACTTATATTAACGCCTCTTCTTTGCCCAATGGTGCGGGTGTGTAGGATGATCTTCGTAGCAGCAACTTCGTGGGCTCGCTCTTCTCGAATGCTACGAATGGATCTTTAGCCTGCAAGGAGTGTGTCTCTCTCTCAGCACAGAGGGCAACCATTTTACGACCCCACCCGATAGGCCGGCACGCTGTGACAGCACTAACCCCACAACTGATACTGACAGAGAGTGTTCGGACACCTCGAGAACTTTCCCTGACCGAGGATCGATCCCGAGACCTCTGGCGTGAGAGACCAGCGCGTTCGGCCACCACTCTCGTAATTATTAACAAAGAAAGCGGGCGCTGTGGCTGAAAGGTTAGAGCGTTGGACTTTAAAACGAAAGGTCGGCAGTTCGACCCAGACCCGACATTTGCGCTGTTCTTGGGTTAGACACGTAATCTCCTCTACGAGGAGGAACACGGCGGCGTTGTGTACAAAGAAACTGATGTGTACTAGCTGGACGACAGAACAAATGTCCAATCTGCTTTGCAAAATGAAAACTAACTTATCGGCCGAGGCTAGGTCGCGATAGTACTATTTATATTGTCTTCCGAAATGAATTCCAGTCGATTCGAAATGGCCTCGATGATTCGATTTTCGTCGCGCTGATTGGAATGTTTTCGAATCGTCGAGATGTTCTCACAATCTTACCAATTATCTCCTCTTGTTCTCTTCTTTCGTCACCAGGGACCAGCATCATAGGACGTTTACAATTGTATTTTCTAGAATTGTATTTTCTACCCATTAATATAATTGACTAAAATGAATCATTAGCATTTTAAAAGATATGGCAATTTGCCAACTGGCAAATTGCCACATCTTTCAAAAGGCTAATGGGTCATTTCTACCCGTTTAAAGCCATAACTAGATAATACAATTCTAAAAAATACAATTATAGAAGTTTTATAGTATTGGCCACAGGAGTTCGGGTGGTAAGAGAAGGTTTCAAGGAGTTTCTACTTTCCAAATAACTAATTTGATTTCGTTCTGGAGTATTCATAATTTTGGAGTCGACGTTGAGCAGAATACTAGCGTGAAGGCTAGTAAAATTAATTTATTGGGGTTTAACGACACTTTCGACATCCAGGGTCGTGTTGAACAGTTTTACAGGTGGAGGAAGCCGGAGTACCCGGATAGAACCACCAGCAACGGCAAGCAACTGTCAAACTCCCCAACATATCTATTTATTTATTGGTGTTTAAGGTCACATATTTCTGCACAATGTCTAATCATGACCACGACAGTTTTACGGGTGGTGGTGGTGGCCGGAGTACCCGGAAAGAACCACCGAACAACGGCGAGCAACTGTCAGCTCCCCAACATACCAACTCCACACAAGCAGCATTAGCACTGGTTGAGGGCAGGTGCACCATCGACGTGCAGTATGCCTTAGTACACAACGTCGCTGTGCCCCCACGTGGGCAACTGGGATGAAGTATCTTGGCCAATGACACAACGCGGTTGCCGTAGGTGGGATTCGAACCGAAGACCTCTCGGCTTGCTGTCCGCATCTCTACACACTGTGCCACCACGCTCCCGGCTAGTGAAAAATATATTGTTGTAAGAAGGTGCAAAATTTTACAACTTAACCCTTTACCTAACGTAACGGCCAAAACCGGCCAGCGCTATTCTCAAAAATCGCCAATTAATTTCCAAAATATTTTCATTTTTTGTCGCAAAAACATAGGTTATCACCCCTCGTTGGAACGAGCTCGTCGAGCTCGTTCCAACGAGGGGTCATAACCTATGTTTTTGAGACAAAAAATGAAAAAAATTAGTTATTCAATAATTTTTTTTGCAAGTGTCGTCTGCTTTTCATGTTAGGTAAAGGGTTAAAAAACAGTGAGATTCGATTTGAGGTTCGATTCGAGTCGATTTTTTCTATCTGACTGATTACACTTCACCCCGATTGCCTACATGGGGGCATGATGACGCTGTGTACTGAGGCGTACTGCTCGTCGATGGTGCGCATGTCTTCAACCAATCTAACCCTGCCTGTGCTGCGGTGCAGAGTTCAGGGTTACGATGTTGGAGAGCTGACAGCTGTTCGTCGTTGCTCGGTGGTTCTCTCCGGGTACTCCGGCTTCCTCCACCCGTAAAACTGTCACGGTCACGATTAGCCATTGTGCATAAGTATGTGACCTTAAACACCAATAAATAAATAAATATCTGACTGATTATAAATTCATTCGGCCCAAAACTTGAGATTCACAATTATGCACGATTACTTTAGCATTTCCACTGGGGCGATGGCAAGACATCGACGGCGCATGGACCTGATAAGTCTCTGGGTGTCACCCTGTGGTATTGCGTTCTACTCCTGCCTTAGAACATTACGTAAATCGTCTAACGTCTGAAGATTATGAAGTCGTACCCGACGGTACAATTTATCCCAAAAAGGCTCGATTGGCGACAAATCTGGCGAAAGTGGGGGGCCAGGAAAGAAGTTCGATGCTCTGCTCCTCAAGAAAGTCACGACAGATACATGCCACGTGACATCGGGCATTGTCTTGCTGGAATAACTGCAATCCGACGTTAGCGTTGAACAACGGGACAACAACAGCGTTAAGAATTTCGTCCCTGTATCGCTGTCCATTCGGATTACTATCGATGAAGATTAACTACGTTCGATGGTGCAAGGAAATTCCTGCCCAAACCATTACACTACCCCCACCGAAACGATCGCATTCCCAGACGCAAGCATCAGAAAACCGTTCTCCTCGTCGGCGATACACTCTTGCCCTACCGTAGACAAAATCGTGCTTCATCACTGAAAAGAACTGTTCTCCAACGCTGTTGAGTCCAGCGAACACGCTGACGTACCCATTCCATTCTGACGGCACGATGACGTTGGGTAAGGATTGGTCCGTGGTATGGACGCCTACTTCGGATGCCGTGTTCAGCGAGTCTGTTGCGGACAGTTTATGCACTATTTCTATTGTTAGTTCTACCAGGTGGAATTGCTGCTGTCCTCGTCGCCGGAAGGAAGCGATCCCGCAAGTGAGACGTCCTGATGTATCGGTCTTGTGCAGGGGTCGTAACTCTTGGTCGACCTGGACGCGGTCGGTCGGCAGTAGATCCAGTGGGTCTATACATTTCAATGAGACGTTAAATAGTGGCCACAGTGACTCCGAACGCAGCAGCGAGGTCATCTGGAGGTACCCCAGCCTCATGCATACCAATGGCACGCAACTTCTGATTTTCGGTTAACCTTGGCATTTTTAAAATGTCGGAAGTCAAAAACTAGCGTGTTTTCTCAATAACCCAGCCTCTCTAGCAAAACTTGACACAAAGAAAATCGTCAGTCATCCATTCAATTTGAATTTCTCGGGTAGCACGTGCTATTTTGAAATACGTAGAAAAATTGTATACGGTTGGGTGGACAACAACAACATGCCATTAAACTCTTTGCACGACTTCTTGTCCACAAACATGCAACATTAGAAATATTATATTTCATCCTTTGTACTATTTTTTTCACATTTGTTTCTATTATACTTTTTTTTTGACTCAGTATATTAGTATTTTAAGCTGCGATAACATTTGGCTGAACGGTTATCGCTGAGCACTATTCGGGAGATAAAAGGAATTTGAGGTTAAAACTTTAAAAAATCGAAAAATAATAACAAAACTAATGACCACAAAGTATCAACGTCCTGTTTGATTTCGTACGTCATAACACTTACAAAAATATCAAAGGGTTAAAGAATGTTTTACGTCGTGCTTGCAACACGCTGGAAAGTCCATTGATGCATCAACTCCCTAGGGAGACGGCATATATAAGTTTATGGCTTAATGTCGAATCCTGTCCGTTTACTCTGTTTTTTAATCCTGTTCGCCTTGTTATAATGCCAAACCGAGTTGATATATTTTTTAATGGGAATGGCAGGAAGACAGCCTTTTAGGCATTACCATTTCCATGCTGTATACTAGGTTATGTTCTTGTAGTTTGTAATGTTATCTCGTTGTTAATGTACTAGTATGCTGCAGAATAAGGATATATATATACCATTATTATGTCTCAAAGTTAGTTTGTCCAATCAAAATGCTGGAATACCTTCTAAAGATTCCACCGTACCGGGTTACTCACCTGATATTAATTAATATCAGGTGAGTAGCCGCCATTACTATTTTGATGCAATTCCCCTCACTTCGAATTTTCAAAATTTGAATTAAAACAAAATAAGAGAATTTAGGTTCCGAAAATATTTTCAAGATACCGTATTTTGTGATTTAAAACATTAAATATGTAAAAAGATGGGCAGAAGATAATATTTGTAGTTCAAGTTGCGTTATTGTTATTGTTTGCTCTACAGTAAAAAAGTGATTTTTAATGTTCAAAACTGCTTTATTAGTCCTTTTTAGGTAGTAACAACAGTAAATGTACGCAAGGGGCCTCCAGATTATGCCGAGTTGGCAAGCAGCACTGATCTCAGTGGCAAGCAGCGATTCGTTTCATTTGTAAACAAGTACGGCAATCGCCCTTCGCAAAGTGATGATTTGTTTACAATTACCATGGTTACACGTACCGGTGCCTGTTACTGTTCATGATTCTGCGCGGTGCTATCAATAGTGGTTCCTGAAAAATAAATTCCGGGCCGTTGTTTGTTTATGGAGAAAATTATTAATCGCTTGATTTACATGGACTTTCGACATAATAAATATGTTACATGGCGTGTAGCTGGCTGATACATTTCCATACAAGGCTCTGAGTGTTCATATCAGGTTCGGCTTCGCCTCACCTGATATGAACACTCATCGCCTTGTATGGAAATGTATCAGCCAGCTACACGCCATGTAACTTATATTGTTGCCATACAATCTTTGCAATTATTATGTCGTCATCAAATACTTTTATGTATTATTAAATAAATATTGTTTAAACTAAGTGTCATCAGGTATAATAACGGACTCGGGTCGATAACCACCAAAGAACCTATATAATCGGCGAGGTGATTTCTAAATAATAATAATAATAATAATAATAATAATAATTTATAAGCTTAAACTCTACTAGCGTGCTCTTTGGCTTTACATGAACTAATCCCAGCATTTATCAAAAGCTATTTTATAGAGAAAAGTTTTTAGACCTATCTTAAATGAAGTGATTGATTGGGGTTTTCTTAGGTGAGCAGATAATACATTCCAGTACCTAGGGACTGCCACAGAAAAAAACCCCGTCACCTGCAGTGTTTAACATGGACCTTGGCAGCACTAGGGCTACGAGATTCGTCGAGCGCAGTGATCGTGGTGGTTTGTAGACTGGTATAAGCTAACTCAGGTATTGTGGCATCATGATAAAGATATATATCATCACTTGAGTTGAACAAGGCGCCATCTGCAATGCTTTAGCATTGCAGATGGCGCCTTGTTCCTCTCAAGGGACGATACATATGTAATGCCAATACTATTGGGCGTCACGTTATATAATATACCAATAACATGATTTTTGAGGGCGTTATGGTTTATTACCGGCCCTACAGAAATGATTAACAGCCCAAGGGTCTATTAGCGGCCCGAGACGAAATCATGTTATTTCTATTATTACCACTAATAGGGGAGGACATTCAAGTAACCTCAAAATAACAATGAACGCATGTCGTCTGTTTGCAAACAATACCATGTGATCAAAACAAGCCAAAGTAATTGAATATTCATGAGTTGTCGGAGTTAATCTTTGGAAGTTTTTTGAAAACAAGTACGAAATAACCGATGTTAAAAATCCAGGATCGGAGTTTGTTAGCTTCAAAAACAGAATGATACATAAATATACTCACATTATATCACTATTTGGCCCCTTATGTTTTAGTAAATAGGTTATATTTGGTGTAATCACCTCAAGTAACTTCTGTGAGATTTGTTTACCTCGCACAGCATCCGAACTTGCAACGCAGAAACAGAAGATTGGGAATGGGAGGTAATTCAGTCACGTGACGTGTAGGGCCGTGGGCGCTAATGGGAAGGAAAGCCCATTAGCGGCCCAGCACGTCACGTGATGACCTGAGCATTTATCGCGTATTAATGCCCAGGAAATTAGGGATAATGGCCTAAAGAACGCCCGCTAAAGTGGTAATAATTTATGATACGTTCTAAACTCTCGGGCTTAACTCATACCCAGAGTCGAATTCCCCTTTCCATTCCCTTGCCCTCGGATGTCTCCGGCTCCCCTGAATGAAACGAAACACATTTTAGAAAAATACTGTCGGACGTTTGATGACCTCCCACACTAACCATAAAAAGTTATCTACGCCGATATTATTGGCTTTTAATCGATATGATGTGAAGAACTTGTCTGCAATATTATCTGCTCTGATTGATCGTGTTTTAAATACATTGTTTTCATCTGCCCTATCTTGATTACACATCTGTTTCGTTTTTTTCAACCCATTGTCGGTGAGACATTCTTTGTCCCAGACTTTGTTCTATCTGGATGAGCAGTGGGATAGCAGTTTTATTTCACTGACACCATTTTCTCAGCAGAATAAATGTGCCAGGGACTGGTTAGAACTGAAAGTGTCGAAACCACGATAATCAGCCAGTGTTCGCTATGGGGAACTCTTTTTATTCCGTTACCGTTCCGCGACTAATTAATTTGTTTCGTGTTATGTTTTATTGGTTCGCTTTTATACCTCGCATCGATTTTCCTTCACATAAAAAATGAACTGCCGCTTTCCGCAGAAATTTTAACCGAATTCTTTTCAGTGGTTTTGTACTAAACTACTCTGCGGTCTCCCTACTTAAGTTCATACTTTGGCCCCAGGGAGCACAATGACTCATTGGTTAGAGCGCTGAGGTCGAAACCGAAAGGTCGACGGTCCAATACTGATCCCCGCCATCTGTGTTGTGTTCTTGGGCAAGACACTTAATCCAGAATCCTCGCTTGACGGTGGCGGCACGGTGAAGCTGTGTACTAAGGCGTACTGCACATCGATGGTGCACTTGACGTCAACCGCTGGTCATTACCAATCATTAGTCCGGCGTTGAATGTGCTTGCGCGACTTTTCAGGAAAAACTTCGCCTAAATTTTAACACTGAGTCACATTTTTTACACAAAGAACGGGTTGAGCTGAAATATTTTACGTGTTATGCCCATTCAGTTCAATCTTTATAGTTTTAAGTGCACTGTTTATGTTATTTATTGGATGAGTTTTATTGCTTTCTTTTTCTGTTAAAAAAATGGCCCTAAAAGTGTTTATTATGCCTCACGTTTGTAACATCAGCCGTGATTGGTTAATATGACACCTTCTAAAAGTCATAGTACTGGAGTTTTGGGGCAAAACACGGGTACTATCAGAACGTTTTTCCCTGGAGACAAGAGAACGAAGAAAATGTAAGCGCCACTTCCATTGATCAGCGTCGAATTTCTCGACACCAAACGCTGGCTCCGTGTCCGTTTAGCTTTTTCAACACCGGTAGACACAAACTTACCAACAAATATATCATCTTCAGTGGGTGTGTTTTCAATTTTAACTGCAAACAATGAATTCAAAAGAATCAGAAATATTAAAAAACTCACTCACGTGTTGTTCACCACTTCAGTGAATCCTGAATATGAGTCTCAGTTATGACTTCAATCAATTATATTTCCACAAGTTTAGTACTCCTTCACCTTACTGAGCCTCCGCTTAATTCTATCTACTCTTGTCGCCCGAGAAACATAAATTTATATTCCATTAATTTAAATCACTTTTCATACAAGCATTAACAACGAATTATAGCATGATGCAGTTGTAAACATTGGCATTTGTTGATACAGAAACTCCTAAAGCGATGGCATTTTCGAAGAGACGTCATTCGTTCGAAATGACGTCATGTTTTTGGATTCGACTACATTATTGTTGGCATGTAGCAGTTAACGCTTAACAATGAAAGTCATTTTTTGTTCGGCATAATAAAATAATTAGAACGTTTCTTTTCATGTTCTATCGGTCGATAGTACCTGAGTTTGTGTGATTTTTGAAATAAAACCTTCAGCAGCTTCGCTGCTGAAGGTTTTCTTTCAAAAAATCACAAAAACTCAGGTACTATCGACCGATAGAATATGAAAAGGAACGTTCTAATATTAGAGTATAACGTTAGTAAATGTTAGGAAAATAGTCGACCCGTGGTGTATTTCCAGCACTTTTTGAATTTTTGTCGCAACTTTTATGTGTTAATTTATAATCTGCAATAAATACTGAGGATAATAAACTAAAAATAATAAGTATGTGCGAATGTATTTGGGGTTTTTTGTTTTGTTTCCTTTTTCTTTTGAAAAAGAGGGTCGGTGGCGTTGCGGTAACCGGTTCTCGTCAGATCACCGAAGTTAAGCAACGTCGAGCCCGGTTAGTACTGGATGGATGCCCGTCTGAGCGACCGATTCGGACTCCCGCGTTGTGTCCTTGGGCAAGGCACTTAACTCCGATTGTTCTTATGGGGGCACGATGATGCCGTGTACCAGTGGCGGCGCTAACGGGGGGCATGGGGGGCATTTGCCCCCCCCCCCCCCCAAACGAAGGCTTTGCCCCCCCCCCCCCCCAGTTGTCCCCCTCCCCAACCATCTCGCATGCATTTCCATCCACCCTCACACACAAACACATTCAGTCTCTCTCTCTCACACACACACACACACCCCTCTCTTTTTTTATTCCCAATAATTTCCCATACACACTTAGCCCAAATCGTCAGGCTAGCTGATGAACACATCCAGGCAGTAGAGATTTAAAGACTCGGATGCAGATACTTATAAGTTATAATTAAGTTATGAGCCAACAAAGGCATGTCTATCCATATCCCTTGTCTAAAAAAATTCATGGATTTCGCATTATGACAAACGGGCATCCTCTCTCTCTCTCTCTCTCTCTCTCTCCCTCTCTCTCTCACGCACAGACCCACCAGACGCGGATCCAGGATTTTTTGAAAGGAGGACCGCTAATTACCATTACATTTAGTCGAAACTTGGACCCAAAGTCCGTAATATAATTTTTTGGTTTGGTACGTCCACAGGACGTATCAAACCAAAAAAGTATATTACGGACTTTGGGTCCAAGTTTCGACTACCTCATAACAAAGTAATGATATGATCCTTTACGTATTTGCCCCCCTTCATGGGAGTCTGCCCCCCTAGTTGCCCCCCCCCCCCCCCCCACAAAAAAAATTCTGGCGCCGCCACTGCCGTGTACTAAGGCGTACTGCACGTCGATGGTGCGCATGTCTTCAACCAATCTAACCCTGTTAGAACTGTTAGAACAACCTTCCGAACACATCCCGGGCAAATGAGAGAGTTTGGTGTTACCTAGCAACCACGTACCACCGTCGAAACCAAGATGGCGGCGTCCAGTAGACAAAATGGATGGCGAAAACACATGTCACATAACACACGCTGTGCATGCGCACTAACCCCAGGCATCATTATGGCAATGCCGCCACCAACGGAAGTATATGGGAACTCTATTTTATCACAACGGACTATTAATGCTGAAAGGGTAACAAACAGCTGTGGTTTTGCGTGCTTGGATTTGAAGCCTAATCACGATGAATACCGCCGAGGTTTGTTCAACCCTTTGCCGCATCCGCCCGCGTAATATGCAAATTTAGCAGATGAAAAATACTATTTTTCAAAACTTTTCAACAAAATCATATCATGTGGCCCCTCGTTTCAAACGAGCTCGTCGAGCTCGTTGTAACGAGGGGTCACATGATATAGTTTTGTTGAAACGTTTTGAAAAATTTTAAAAATGGTATTTAAAATAATAAATTATGATATCGTCTGTGTTGAGTAAAGGGTTAAAAACTTCCAACTTTTGAAATACGTATAATAAAAGGAAACTTTAGTATTTTTCAATTCATAATTATTTCATGCGTGACCGCAACAAACCGTTTTGTCCCTATATACCAATAAATTCTGACTTTTGATTGGTCATAATGCCTTGTACATATAGCCATGGCTAAGGGTGCACCAAACATGCAAGGTACATGAGAGCGGGCAACATCTAGGTATATGGGCACGCGAAATACGGGGCTATATTGTTTAAATGAAAGCGTTTCGCTTCCGCTCTCCTTGATATAAAAATCGAACAAAAAAAACCTGAAAATAGTCACAAATATTATCAGATTTCCGACAATTTGATCATATTTTGCTGTTAAAAATTAAATAGTCGAATAATTAAATGAAACAACTTTAGAAAAATAAAATAAGAGCAAATATCGTCCTCTCAGTTCCAATGTGTTCTATGTGCCAGTAGGCTGCCAGTACGCACATAGAACACTTTGGAACTCGGAGGAAGATATGTCAACAAAATACTGTTTGCTCGTTTCTTAACGACCCAAGGGATGTAATTCTATCTGTTGTCTTCTGCGTTTGTAAAAACAAAACAATTATTCACGAATTTGGTCCAACTGATTGTGAAGCGTGAGAAACGCGTCCCAAAATTTTGCTCCACCATGTTTCTATTGTGTATCAAAATGGACAAAAACGTTATCTCCGTTAACATGTATAGTATATGGAGATTTAATATCATGTTGTCTCATTTAAACACCTCGCCGCACATCCAGGTATTAAATCTTCATACACCATACATGTTGGCGGAGACAACTTACAATGTTTTGCTCGTGCAAGACACGAAAGAAACATAAACAAACATTTATGGCTGTCATGAATGGGATAATTCTCGGTATCCACTCAAAAAAACACAAGATATACTATAACTTAACGACACGAGCGGCGCATGCGCACATTAAATTGAGTCCAGTAAGTTTGTACTAGAAATAATAAACCTTTTTTCGTCATTGAAAATTGGAAATAGATTTTTGTATTTTCCCTACCCAGATTAACAATTAGCACTGGTTGAGGGCAGGTGCACCATCGACGTGCAGTATGCCTTAGTACACAACGTCGCTGTGCCTCCACGTGGGCAACTGAGATGAAGTATCTTGGCCAATGACACAACGCGGTTGCCGTAGGTGGGATTCGAACCGAAGACCTCTCGGTTTGCTGTCCGCATCTCTACACACTGTGCCACCACGCTCCCGGCTAGTGAAAAATATATTGTTGTAAGAAGGTGCAAAATTTTACAACTTAACCCTTTACCTAACGTAACGGCCAAAACCGGCCAGCGCTATTCTCAAAAATCGCCAATTAATTTTCATTATTTTTTTCATTTTTTTTGGTCTCAAAAACATAGGTTATGCCCCCTCGTTGGAACGAGCTCGTCGAGCTCGTTCCAACGAGGGGTCATAACCTATGTTTATGAGACAAAAAATGAAAAAAATTAGTTATTCAAGAATTATTTTTGCAAGTGTCGTCTGCTTTTCAGGTTACAGTGAGATTCGATTTGAGGTTGGATTCGAGTCGATTTCTTCTATCTGACTGATTATAAATTCGATTCGGCCCAAAACTTGAGATTCACAATTATGCACGATTACTTTAGAATTTCCACTGGGGCGATGGCAAGACATCGACGGCGCATGGACCTGATAAGTCTCTGGGTGTCACCCTGTGGTATTGCGTTCTACTCCTGCCTTAGAACATTACGTAAATCGTCTAACGTCTGAAGATTATGAAGTCGTACCCGACGGTACAATTTATCCCAAAAAGGCTCGATTGGCGACAAATCTGGCGAAAGTGGGGGGCCCGGGAAGAAGTTCGATGCTCTGCTCCTCAAGAAAGTCACGACAGATACGCGCCACGTGACATCGGGCATTGTCTTGCTGGAATAACTGCAATCCGACGTTAGCGTTGAACAACGGGACAACAACAGCGTTAAGAATTTCGTCCCTGTATCGCTGTCCATTCATATTACCATCGATGAAGATCAACTTCGTTCGATGGTGCAAGGAAATTCCTGCCCAAACCATTACACTACCCCCACCGAAACGGTCGCATTCCCACACGCAAGCATCAGAAAACCGTTCTCCTCGTCGGCGATACACTCTTGCCCTACCGTAGACAAAATCGTGCTTCATCACTGAAAAGAACTGTTCTCCAACGCTGTTGAGTCCAGCGAACACGCTGACGTACCCATTCCATTCTGACGGCACGATGACGTTGGGTAAGGATTGGTCCGTGGTATGGACGTCTACTTCGGATGCCGTGTTCAGCGAGTCTGTTGCGGACAGTTTATGCACTATTTCTATTGTTAGTTCTACCAGGTGGAATTGCTGCTGTCCTCGTCGCCGGAAGGAAGCGATCCCGCAAGTGAGACGTCCTGATGTATCGGTCTTGTGCAGGGGTCGTAACTCTTGGTCGACCTGGACGCGGTAGGTCGGCAGTAGATCCAGTGGTTCTATACCTTCCAATGAGACGGTAAATAGTGGCCACAGTGACTCCGAACGCAGCAGCGAGGTCATCTGGAGGTACCCCAGCCTCATGCATACCAATGGCACGCAACTTCTGATTTTCGGTTAACCTTGGCATTTTTTAAAATGTCGGAAGTCAACAACTAGCGTGTTTTCTCAATAACCCAGCCTCTCTAGCAAAACATAGCACAAAGAAAATCGTCGGTCAACCATTCAATTTGAATTTCTCGGGTAGCACGTGCTATTTTGAAATACGTAGAAAAATTGTATACGGTTGGGTGGACAACCAGAACATGTCATTAAACTCTTTGCACGACTTCTTGTCCACAAACATGCAACATTAGAAATATTATATTTCATCCTTTGTACTATTTTTTTCACATTTGTTTCTGTTATACTTTCTTTTTTGACTCATTTATTTATTTATTGATGTTTAAGGTCATATATTTATGCACAATGGCTAATCATGACCGTGACAGTTTTACGGGTGGAGGAAGCCGGAGTACCCGGAGAGAACCACCGAGCAACGACGAGCAGCTGCCAGCTCCCCAACATCGTAACTCCGCACTGCAGCACAGGCAGGTTTAGATTGGTTGAAGACATGCGTACCATCGACGTGCAGTACGCCTTAGTACACGGCGTCATCGTGCCCCCACGCGGGCAGTGGAGATGAAGTGTCTTGCCCAAGGACACAACGCGGTTGCCGAGGACCTCCCGGCTTGCAGCCTGCACCTCTACCTACTGAGCCACCGCGCTCCCATTTTTGACTCAGTATATTAGTATTTTAAGCTGCGATAACATTTGGCTGAACGGTTATCGCTGAGCACTATTCGGGAGATAAAAGGAATTTGAGGTTAAAACTTTAAAAAAATCGAAAAATAATAACAAAACTAATGACCACAAAGTATCAACGTCCTGTTTGATTTCGTACGTAATAACACTTACAAAAATATCAAAGGGTCAAAGAATGTTTTACGTCGTGCTTGCAACACGCTGGAAAGTCCATTGATGCATCAACTCCCTAGGGAGACGGCATATATAAGCTTATGGCTTAATGTCGAATCCTGTCCGTTTACTCTGTTTTTTAATCCTGTTCGCCTTGTTATAATGCCAAACCGAGTTGATATATTTTTTAATGAGAATGGCAGGAAGACAGCCTTTTAGGCTATGCCATTTCCATGATGTATACTGGGTTATGTTCTTGTAGTTTGTAATGTTATCTCGTTGTTAATGTACTAGTATACTACAGAATAAAGATATATATATATATATATATCATTGTTACCATACAATCTTTGCAATTATTAAGTCGTCATCAAATACTTTTATGTATTATAAATAAATATTGTTTAAACTAAGTGTCATCAGGTATAATAACGGACTCGGGTCGATAATCACCAGAGAACCTATATAATCGGCGAGGTGATTTCTAAATAATAATAATAATTTATAAGCCTAAACTCTACTAGCGTGCTCTTTGGCTTTACATGAACTAATCCCAGCATTTTTCAAAAGCTATTTTATAGAGATAAGTTTTTAGACCTATCTTAAATGAAGTGATTGATTGGGGTTTTCTTAGGTGAGCAGATAATACATTCCAGTACCTAGGGACTGCCACAGAAAAAGCCCTGTCACCTGCAGTGTTTAACATGGACCTTGGCTGCACTAGGGCTACGAGATTCGTCGAGCGCAGTGATCGTGGTGGTTTGTAGACTGGTATAAGCTCACTCAGGTATTGTGGCATCACGATAAAGATATATATCATCACTTGAGTTGAATAAGGCGCCATCTGCAATGCTTTAGCATTGCAGATGGCGCCTTGTTCCTCTCAAGGGACGAGACATATGTAATGCCAATACTATTGGGCGTCACGTTATATAATATACCAATAACATGATTTTTGAGGGCGTTATGGTTTATTACCGGCCCTACAGAAATGAATAACAGCCCGAGAGTCTATTAGCGGCCCGAGACGAAATCATGTTATTTCTATTATTACCACTAATAGGGGAAGACATTCAAGTAACCCCAAAATAACAATGAACGCATGTCGTCTGCTTGCAAACAATACCATGTGATCAAAACAAGCCAAAGTAATTGAATATTCATGAGTTGTCGGAGTTTATTTTTGGAAGTTTTTTGAAAACAAGTACGAAATAACCGATGTTAAAAATCCAGGATCGGAGTATGGCAGCTTCAAAAACAGAATGATACATAAATATACTCACATTATATCACTATTTGGCCCCTTATGTTTTAGTAAATAGGTTATATTTGGTGTAATCACCTCAAGTAACTTCTGTGAGATTTGTTTACCTCGCACAGCGTCCGAACTTACAAAGCAGAAACAGAAGATTGGGAATGGGAGGTAATTCGGTCACGTGACGTGTCGGAACGTGGGCGCTAATGGGAAGGAAAACCCATTAGCGGCCCAGCACGTCACGTGATGACCTGAGCATTTATCGCGTATTAATGCCCAGGAAATTAGGGATAATGGCCTAAACAACGCCCGCTAAAGTGGTAATAATTTATGATACGTTCTAAACTCTCGGGCTTAACTCATACCCAGAGTCGAATTCCCCTTTTCATTCCCTTGCCCTCGGATGTCTCCGGCTCCCCTGAATGAAATGAAATACATTTTAGAAAAATAATGTCGGACGTGTGATGAACTCCCACGCTAACCATAAAAAGTTATCTACGCCGATATTATTGGCTTTTAATCGATATGATGTGAAGACTTGTCTGCAATATTATCTGCTCTGATTGATCGTGTTTTAAATACATTGTTTTCATCTGCCCTATCTTGATTACACATCTGTTTCGTTTTTTTCAACCCATTGTCGGTGAGACATTCTTTGTCCGAGACTTTGTTCTGTCTGGATGAGCAGTGGGATAAGCAGTTTTATTTCACTGACATCAGTTTCTCAGCAGAATAAATGTGCCAGGGACTGGTTAGAACTGAAAGTGTCGAAACCACGATAATCAGCCAGTGTTCGCTATGGGGAACTCTTTTTATTCCGTTACCGTTCCGCGACTAATTAATTTGTTTCGTGTTATGTTTTATTGGTTCGCTTTTATACCTCGCATCGATTTTCCTTCACATAAAAAATGAACTGCCGCTTTCCGCAGAAATTTTAACCGAATTCTTTTCAGTGGTTTTGTACTAAACTACTCTGCGGTCTCCCTACTTAAGTTCATACTTTGGCCCCAGGGAGCACAATGACTCATTGGTTAGAGCGCTGAGGTCGAAACCGAAAGGTCGACGGTCCAATACTGATCCCCGCCATCTGTGTTGTGTTGTTGGGCAAGACACTTAATCCAGAATCCTCGCTTGACGGTGGCGACACGGTGAAGCTGTGTACTAAGGCGTACTGCACATCGATGGTGCACTTGACGTCAACCGCCGCTCATTACCAATAATTGGCCCGGTGTTGAATGTGCTTGCGCGACTTTTCAGGAAAAACTTCGCCTAAATTTTAACACTGAGTCACATTTTTTACACAAAGAACGGGTTGAGCTGAAATATTTTACGTGTTATGCCCATTCAGTTCAATCTTTATAGTTTTAAGTGCACTGTTTATGTTATTTATTGGATGAGTTTTATTGCTTTCTTTTTCTGTTAAAAAATGGCCCTAAAAGTGTTTATTATGCCCCACGTTTGTAACATCAGCCGTGATTGGATAATATGAAAAGTCATAGTACTGGAGTTTTGGGGCAAAACACGGGTACTATCGGAACGTTTTTCCCTGGAGACAGGAGAACGAAGAAAATGTAAGCACCACTTCCATTGATCAGCGTCGAATTTCTCAACACCAAACGCTGGCTCTGTGTCCGTTTAGCTTTTTCAACACCGGTAGACACAAACTTACCAACAAATATATCATCTTCAGTGGGTGTATTTTCAATTTTAACTGCAAACAATGAATTCAAAAGAATCAGAAATATTGGAAAACTCACTCACGTGTTGTTCACCATTTCAGTGAATCCTGAATATGAGTCTCAGTTATGACTTGTGTTTCACCCCGCTCAATTCTATCAACTGTTGTCCGAGAAACATGAATTTATATTCCATTAATTTAAATCACTTTTCACACAAGCATTAACAATGAATTATAGCATGATGCAGTTGTAAACATTGGCATTTGTTGATACAGAAACTCCTAAAGCGACGGCATTTTCGAAGAGACGTCATTCGTTCGAAATGACGTCATGTTTTTTGATTCGACTACATTGTTGTTACAAGACTGATGGCTTGTTGCAGTTAAAGCTTAACAATGAAAGTCATTTTTTGTTCGGCATAATAAAATAATTAGAACGTTTCTTTTCATGTTCTATCGGTCGATAGTACCTGAGTTTTGTGATTTTTGAAATAAAACCTTCAGCAGCTTCGCTTGCCCCCAGTTGCCCCACCCTCACCCCCACCCACCCACCCACCCCCAAACCATCTCGCATGCATTTCCATCCACCCTCACACACAAACACATTCAGTCACTCTCTCTCACACACACACACACACCCCTCTCTTTTTTTATTCCCAATAATTTCCCATACACACTTAGCCCAAAGCCTCAGGCTAGCTGATGAACACATCCAGGCAGTAGAGATTTAAAGACTCGGATGCAGATACTTATAAGTTATAATTAAGTTATGAGCCAACAAAGGCATGTCTATCCATATCCCTTG
The DNA here is from genome assembly GCA_031216915.1 of Pictodentalium vernedei. Lineage (NCBI taxonomy): Eukaryota > Metazoa > Mollusca > Scaphopoda > Dentaliida > Dentaliidae > Pictodentalium > Pictodentalium vernedei. The sequence continues at coordinate 26,606,445 of CM062291.1, read as the reverse complement.
TCTAAAAAAAATCATGGATTTCGCATTATGACAGACGGGCATTATCTCTCTCTCTCTCTCTCTCTCTCTCTCTCTCTCTCTCTCTCTCACGCACAGACCCACCAGACGCGGATCCAGGATTTTTTGAAAGGAGGACCGCTAATTACCATTACATTTAGTCGAAACTTGGACCCAAAGTCCGTAATATAATTTTTTGGTTTGGTACGTCCATAGGACGTACCAAACCAAAAAAGTATATTACGGACTTTGGGTCCAAGTTTGGACTATCTCATAACAAAGTAATGATATGATCCTTTACGTATTTGGCCCCCTTCATGGGAGTCTGCCCCCCCCCCTAGTTTCCCCCCCCCCCCCAAAAAAAAAAAAATTTCTGGCGCCGCCACTGCCGTGTACTAAGGCGTACTGCACGTCGATGGTGCGCATGTCTTCAACCAATCTAACCCCGTTAGAAGTGTTAGAACAACCTTCCGAACACATCCCGGCCAAATGAGAGAGTTTGGTGTTACCTAGCAACCACGTGCCACCGTCGAAACTAAGATGGCGGCGTCCAGTAGACAAAATGGATGGCGAAAACACATGTCACATAACACACGCCGTGCATGCGCACTAACCCCGGGCATCATTATGGTAATGCCGCCACCAACGGAAGTATATGGGAACTCTATTTTATCACGACTGACTATTAATGCTGAAAGGGTAACAAACAGCTGTGGTTTTGCGTGCTTGGATTTGAAGCCTAATCAAGATGAATACCGCCGAGGTTTGTTTAACCCTTTACCCAACGAATCGGCCGCATCCGCCCGTGTAATATGCAAATTTAGCAGTTGAAAAATATTATTTTTCAAAACATTTCAACAAAATCATATCATGTGGCCCCTCGTTTCAAACGAGCTCGTCGAGCTCGTTGTAACGAGGGGTCACATGATATAGTTTTGTTGAAACGTTTTGAAAAATTTAAAAAAATGATATTTAAAATAATAAATTATGATATCGTCTGCGTTGAGTAAAGGGTTAAAAATTTCCAACTTTTGAAATACGTATAATAAAAGGAAACTTTAGTATTTTTCAATTCATAATTATTTCATGCGTGACCGCAACAAACCGTTTTGTCCCTATATACCAATAAATTCTGTCTTTTGATTGGTCAGAATGCCTTGTACAAATAGCCACGGCTAAGGGTGCACCAAACATGCAAGGTACATGAGTGCGGGCAACATCTAGGTATATGGGCACGTGAAATACGGGGCTATATTGTTTAAATGAAAGCGTTTCGCTTCCGCTCGCCTTGATATAAAAATTGAACAAAAAAAAACCTGAAAATAGTCACAAATATTATCAGATTTCCGACAATTTGATCATATTTTGCTGTTAAAAATTAAATAGTCGAATAATTAAATGAAACAACTTTAGAAAAATAAAATAAGAGCAAATATCGTCCTCTCAGTTCCAATGTGTTCTATGTGCCAGTAGGCTGCCAGTAGGCCACCAGTAGGCCACCAGTAGGCCACCAGTAGGCTGCCAGGAGGCCACCAGTAGGCTGCCAGTAGGCACATAGAACACTTTGGAACTCGGAGGAAGATATGTCAACAAAATACTGTTTGCTCGTTTCCTTAATGACCCAAGGGATGTAATTCTATCTGTTGTCTTCTGCGTTTGTAAAAACAAAACAATTATTCACGAATTTGGTCCAACTGATTGTGAAGCGTGAGAAACGCGTCCCAAAATTTTGCTCCACCATGTTTTTATTGTGTATCAAAATGGACAAAAACGTTATCTCCGTTAACATGTATAGTATATGGAGATTTAATACCATGCTGTCTCATTTAAACACCTCGCCGCACATCCAGGTATTAAATCTTCATACACCATACATGTTGGCGGAGACAACTTACAATGTTTTGCTCGTGCAAGACACGAAAGAAACATAAACAAACATTTATGGCTGTCATGAATGGGATAATTCTCGGTATCCACTCAAAAACACAAGATATCCTATAACTTAACGACACGAGCTGCGCATGCGCACATTAAATTGAGTCCAGTAAGTTTGTACTAGAAATAATAAACCTTTTTTCGTCATTGAAAATTGGAAATTGATTTTTGTATTTTCCCTACCCAGATTAACCCTTTACCCAACGTAACGGCCAAAACCGGCCAGCGCTATTCTCAAAAATCGCCAATTAATTTTCAAAATATTTTCATTTTTTGTCTCAAAAACATAGGTTATGACCCCTCGTTGGAACGAGCTCGTCGAGCTCGTTCCAACGAGGGGTCATAACCTATGTTTTTGAGACAAAAAATGAAAAAAATTAGTTATTCAAGAATTTTTTTTGCAAGTGTCGTCTGCTTTTCATGTTAGGTAAAAGATACACTATCACAAAATAATAATAAACACGTAATATGATAAACATTTACTTTTGCAGTGTTCCTGGTCGTGATTACCCATATCAATAAGGCAGCGGCGTCCACAACAGACTCCAGCTCAACTATCACATCATCTGAATCTTCTACAACAGAACAATCCACATCAACAATAGCTTCTTCAACAACAGTCCAATCCACATCAACAACAGATTCTACAACAACAGACCAATCCACATCATCAACAGAGTCGTCAACAACAGATACATCCACGACATCTTCTTCTACAACAACAGATTTGTCCACATCAACAACAGGTCCTTCAACAACAGAACAATCTACAACAAGTTCGGAAACTTCAACAACAGATCAATCCACAACAACACTTTCTTCAACAACAGAACCAACCACACCATCTTCAACAACAGATCTATCCACATCAACAACAGCTGCTTCAACAACAGACCAATCCACAACAACAACACTTTCTTCCACAACAGAACCGACCATATCATCTTCAACAACCGATCTATCCACATCAACAACAGCTGCTTCAACAACAGAAGAATCCACAACAACAACAACAACACTTTCTTCCACAACAGAACCAACCACACTATCTTCAACAACAGATCTATCCACATCAACAACAGAACAGTCCACAACAACAACACTTTCTTCCACAACAGAACCAACCACATCATCTTCAACAACAGATCTATCCACAACAACAACAACATTTTCTTCCACAACAGAACAGACCATATCATCTTCAACAATCGATCTATCCACATCAACAACAGAACAGTCCACATCAACAACAATTTCTTTGACATCAGAATCAACCACATCATCTTCAACACCAGATCTACCCACATCAACAACAGGTACTTCAACAACAGATCAATCGACACCAACACTGTCTTCCACACCAGAACCAACCACATCATCTTCAACAACCGATCTATCGACGTCAACAACAGAAGAGTCCACAACAACAACACTTTCTTCCACACCAGAACCAACCACATCATCTTCAACAACCGATCTATCGACGTCAACAACAGAAGAGTCCACAACAACAACATTTTCTCCCACAACAGAACCGACCACATCATCTTCAACAACCGATCTATCCACAACAACACAACAGTCCACAACAACAACACTTTCTTCCACAGATTCCACCACAACAGATCAGACAACATCTACAACAGATTCTTCTACAACAGACCAGACGACCTCGACCACTGACTCTTCTTCAGTAGGCTCTACAACGTCAACCACTGATTCTACTACCACAGACCAATCCACATCTACAACAGATTCTTCTACAACAGACCAATCCACATCTACAACAGATTCTTCTACAACAGGTCAGACCACGTCGACCACTGACTCTTCTACAGCAGGCTCTACAACGTCAACCACTGATTCCTCTACAACAGATCAGTCAACATCTACAACAGATTCTTCTACAACAGGTCAGACCACCTCAACCACTGACTCTTCTACAGTAGGCTCTACAACGTCAACCACTGATTCTACTACCACAGACCAATCCACATCTACAACAGATTCTTCTACAACAGGTCAGACCACGTCGACCACTGACTCTTCTACAGTAGGCTCTACAACGTCAACCACTGATTCAACTACCACAGACCAATCCACATCTACAACAGATTCTTCTACAACAGGTCAGACCACGTCGAGCACTGACTCTTCTACAGTAGGCTCTACAACGTCAACCACTGATTCCTCTACAACAGATCAGTCAACATCTACAACAGATTCTTCTACAACAGACCAGACCACGTCGACCACGGAATCTTCTACAGTAGGCTCTACAACGTCAACCACTGATTCTACTACCACAGACCAATCCACATCTACAACAGATTCTTCTACAACAGACCAATCCACATCTACAACAGATTCTTCTACAACAGGTCAGACCACGTCGACCACTGACACTTCTACAGCAGGCTCTACAACGTCAACCACTGATTTCTCGACAACAGATCAGTCAACATCTACAACAGATTCTTCTACAACAGGTCAGATCACCTCAACCACTGACTCTTCCACAGTAGGTTCTACAACGTCAACCACTGATTCAACTACCACAGACCAATCCACATCTACAACAGATTCTTCTACAACAGGTCAGACCACGTCGACCACTGACTTTTCTACAGCAGGCTCTACAACGTCAACCACTGATTCAACTACCACAGACCAATCCACATCTACAACAGATTCTTCTACAACAGGTCAGACCACGTCGACCACTGACTCTTCTACAGTACGCTCTACAACGTCAACCACTGATTCTACTACCACAGACCAACCCACATCTACAACAGATTCTTCTACAACAGGTCAGACCACGTCGACCACTGACTCTTCTACAGTAGGCTCTACAACGTCAACCACTGATTCAACTACCACAGACCAATCCACATCTACAACAGATTCTTCTACAACAGGTCAGACCACGTCGAGCACTGAATCTTCTACAGTAGGCTCTACAACGTCAACCACTGATTCCTCTACAACAGATCAGTCAACATCTACAACAGATTCTTCTACAACAGGTCAGACAACGTCGACCACTGACTCTTCTACAGTAGGCTCTACAACGTCAACCACTGATTCTACTACCACGGACCAATCCACATCTACAACAGATTCTTCCACAACAGACCAATCCACATCTACAACAGATTCTTCTACAACAGGTCAGACCACGTGGACCACTGACTCTTCTACAGCAGGCTTTACAACGTCAACCACTGATTCAACTACCACAGACCAATCCACATCTACAACAGATTCTTCTACAACAGGTCAGACCACGTCGACCACTGAGTCTTCTACAGTAGGCTCTACAACGTCAACCACTGATTCAACTACCACAGACCAATCCACATCTACAACAGATTCTTCTACAACAGGTCAGACCACGTCGAGCACTGACTCTTCTACAGTAGGCTCTACAACGTCAACCACTGATTCCTCTACAACAGATCAGTCAACATCTACAACAGATTCTTCTACAACAGACCAGACCACGTCGACCACGGAATCTTCTACAGTAGGCTCTACAACGTCAACCACTGATTCTACTACCACAGACCAATCCACATCTACAACAGATTCTTCTACAACAGACCAATCCACATCTACAACAGATTCTTCTACAACAGGTCAGACCACGTCGACCACTGACACTTCTACAGCAGGCTCTACAACGTCAACCACTGATTCCTCTACAACAGATCAGTCAACATCTACAACAGATTCTTCTACAACAGGTCAGACCACCTCAACCACTGACTCTTCCACAGTAGGTTCTACAACGTCAACCGCTGATTCAACAACCACAGACCAATCCACATCTACAACAGATTCTTCTACAACAGGTCAGACCACGTCGACCACAGACTCCTCTACACCAGGCTCTACAACGTCAACCACTGATTCAGCTACTACAGACCAATCCACATCTACAACAGATTCTTCTACAACAGGTCAGACCACGTCGACCACTGACTCTTCTACAGTAGGCTCTACAACGTCAACCACTGATTCTACTACCACAGACCTACCCACATCTACAACAGATTCTTCTACAACAGGTCAGACCACGTCGACCACTGACTCTTCTACAGTAGGCTCTACAACGTCAACCACTGATTCAACTACCACAGACCAATCCACATCTACAACAGATTCTTCTACAACAGGTCAGACCACGTCGAGCACTGACTCTTCTACAGTAGGCTCTACAACGTCAACCACTGATTCCTCTACAACAGATCAGTCAACATCTACAACAGATTCTTCTACAACAGGTCACACAACGTCGACCAATGACTCTTCTACAGTAGGCTCTACAACGTCAACCACTGATTCTACTACCACAGACCAATCGACATCTACAACAGATTCTTCCACAACAGACCAATCCACATCTACAACAGATTCTTCTACAACAGGTCAGACCACGTCGACCACTGACTCTTCTACAGCAGGCTTTACAACATCAACCACTGATTCAACTACCACAGACCAATCCACATCTACAACAGATTCTTCTACAACAGGTCAGACCACGTCGACCACTGACTCTTCTACAGTAGGCTCTACAACGTCAACCACTGATTCAACTACCACAGACCAATCAACATCTACAACAGATTCTTCTACAACAGGTCAGACCACGTCGACCACTGAGTCTTCTACAGTAGGCTCTACAACGTCAACCACTGATTCAACTACCACAGACCAATCCACATCTACAACAGATTCTTCTACAACAGGTCAGACCACGTCGAGCACTGACTCTTCTACAGTAGGCTCTACAACGTCAACCACTGATTCCTCTACAACAGATCAGTCAACATCTACAACAGATTCTTCTACAACAGACCAGACCACGTCGACCACGGAATCTTCTACAGTAGGCTCTACAACGTCAACCACTGATTCTACTACCACAGACCAATCCACATCTACAACAGATTCTTCTACAACAGACCAATCCACATCTACAACAGATTCTTCTACAACAGGTCAGACCACGTCGACCACTGACACTTCTGCAGCAGGCTCTACAACGTCAACCACTGATTTCTCTACAACAGATCAGTCAACATCTACAACGGATTCTTCTACAACAGGTCAGACCACCTCAACCACTGACTCTTCCACAGTAGGTTCTACAACGTCAACCACTGATTCAACTACCACAGACCAATCCACATCTACAACAGATTCTTCTACAACAGGTCAGACCACGTCGACCACTGAGTCTTCTACAGTAGGCTCTACAACGTCAACCACTGATTCAACTACCACAGACCAATCCACATCTACAACAGATTCTTCTACAACAGGTCAGACCACGTCGAGCACTGACTCTTCTACAGTAGGCTCTACAACGTCGACCACTGATTCCTCTACAACAGATCAGTCAACATCTACAACAGATTCTTCTACAACAGACCAGACCACGTCGACCACGGAATCTTCTACAGTAGGCTCTACAACGTCAACCACTGATTCTACTACCACAGACCAATCCACATCTACAACAGATTCTTCTACAACAGACCAATCCACATCCACAACAGATTCTTCTACAACAGGTCAGACCACGTCGACCACTGACACTTCTACAGCAGGCTCTACAACGTCAACCACTGATTCCTCTACAACAGATCAGTCAACATCTACAATAGATTCTTCTACAACAGGTCAGACCACCTCAACCACTGACTCTTCCACAGTAGGTTCTACAACGTCAACCACTGATTCAACTACCACAGACCAATCCACATCTACAACAGATTCTTCTACAACAGGTCAGACCACGTCGACCACAGATTCCTCTACACCAGGCTCTACAACGTCAACCACTGATTCAACTACCACAGACCAATCCACATCTACAACAGATTCTTCTACAACAGGTCAGACCACGTCGACCACTGACTCTTCTACAGTAGGCTCTACAACGTCAACCACTGATTCTACTACCACAGACCAACCCACATCTACAACAGATTCTTCTACAACAGGTGAGACCACGTCGACCACTGACTCTTCTACAGTAGGCTCTACAACGTCAACCACTGATTCAACTACCACAGACCAATCCACATCTACAACAGATTCTTCTACAACAGGTCAGACCACGTCGAGCACTGACTCTTCTACAGTAGGCTCTACAACGTCAACCACTGATTCCTCTACAACAGATCAGTCAACATCTACAACAGATTCTTCTACAACAGGTCACACAACGTCGACCACTGACTCTTCTACAGTAGGCTCAACAACGTCAACCACTGATTCTACTACCACAGACCAATCCACATCTACAACAGATTTTTCCACAACAGACCAATCCACATCTACAACAGATTCTTCTACAACAGGTCAGACCACGTCGACCACTGACTCTTCTACAGCAGGCTTTACAATGTCAACCACTGATTCAACTACCACAGACCAATCCACTTCTACAACAGATTCTTCTACAACAGGTCAGACCACGTCGACCACTGACTCTTCTACAGTAGGCTCTACAACGTCAACCACTGATTCAACTACCACAGACCAATCCACATCTACAACAGATTCTTCTACAACAGGTCAGACCACGTCGACCACTGACTCTTCTACAGTAGGCTCTACAACGTCAACCACTGATTCAACTACCACAGACCAATCCACATCTACAACAGATTCTTCTACAACAGGTCAGACCACGTCGAGCACTGACTCTTCTACAGTAGGCTCTACAACGTCAACCACTGATTCCTCTACAACAGATCAGTCAACATCTACAACAGATTCTTCTACAACAGACCAGACCACGTCGACCACGGAATCTTCTACAGTAGGCTCTACAACGTCAACCACTGATTCTACTACCACAGACCAATCCACATCTACAACAGATTCTTCTACAACAGACCAATCCACATCTACAACAGATTCTTCTACAACAGGTCAGACCACGTCGACCACTGACACTTCTACAGCAGGCTCTACAACGTCAACCACTGATTTCTCTACAACAGATCAGTCAACATCTACAACAGATTCTTCTACAACAGGTCAGACCACCTCAACCACTGACTCTTCCACAGTAGGTTCTACAACGTCAACCACTGATTCAACTACCACAGACCAATCCACATCTACAACAGATTCTTCTACAACAGGTCAGACCACGTCGACCACTGACTCTTCTACAGCAGGCTCTACAACGTCAACCACTGATTCAACTACCACAGACCAATCCACATCTACAACAGATTCTTCTACAACAGGTCAGACCACTGACTCTTCTACAGTACGCTCTACAACGTCAACCACTGATTCTACTACCACAGACCAACCCACATCTACAACAGATTCTTCTACAACAGGTCAGACCACGTCGACCACTGACTCTTCTACAGTAGGCTCTACAACGTCAACCACTGATTCAACTACCACAGACCAATCCACATCTACAACAGATTCTTCTACAACAGGTCAGACCACGTCGAGCACTGACTCTTCTACAGTAGGCTCTACAACGTCAACCACTGATTCCTCTACAACAGATCAGTCAACATCTACAACAGATTCTTCTACAACAGGTCAGACAACGTCGACCACTGACTCTTCTACAGTAGGCTCTACAACGTCAACCACTGATTCTACTACCACAGACCAATCCACATCTACAACAGATTCTTCCACAACAGACCAATCCACATCTACAACAGATTCTTCTACAACAGGTCAGACCACGTGGACCACTGACTCTTCTACAGCAGGCTTTACAACGTCAACCACTGATTCAACTACCACAGACCAATCCACATCTACAACAGATTCTTCTACAACAGGTCAGACCACGTCGACCACTGAGTCTTCTACAGTAGGCTCTACAACGTCAACCACTGATTCAACTACCACAGACCAATCCACATCTACAACAGATTCTTCTACAACAGGTCAGACCACGTCGAGCACTGACTCTTCTACAGTAGGCTCTACAACGTCAACCACTGATTCCTCTACAACAGATCAGTCAACATCTACAACAGATTCTTCTACAACAGACCAGACCACGTCGACCACGGAATCTTCTACAGTAGGCTCTACAACGTCAACCACTGATTCTACTACCACAGGCCAATCCACATCTACAACAGATTCTTCTACAACAGACCAATCCACATCTACAACAGATTCTTCTACAACAGGTCAGACCACGTCGACCACTGACACTTCTACAGCAGGCTCTACAACGTCAACCACTGATTCCTCTACAACAGATCAGTCAACATCTACAACAGATTCTTCTACAACAGGTCAGACCACCTCAACCACTGACTCTTCCACAGTAGGTTCTACAACGTCAACCACTGATTCAACTACCACAGACCAATCCACATCTACAACAGATTCTTCTACAACAGGTCAGACCACGTCGACCACTGACTCTTCTACAGTAGGCTCTACAACGTCAACCTCTGATTCTACTACCACAGACCAACCCACATCTACAACAGATTCTTCTACAACAGGTCAGACCACGTCGACCACTGACTCTTCTACAGAAGGCTCTACAACGTCAACCACTGATTCAACTACCACAGACCAATCCACATCTACAACAGATTCTTCTACAACAGGTCAGACCACGTCGAGCACTGACTCTTCTACAGTAGGCTCTACATCGTCAACCACTGATTCCTCTACAACAGATCAGTCAACATCTACAACAGATTCTTCTACAACAGGTCAGACAACGTCGACCACTGACTCTTCTACAGTAGGCTCTACAACGTCAACCACTGATTCTACTACCACAGACCAATCCACATCTACAACAGATTCTTCCACAACAGACCAATCCACATCTACAACAGATTCTTCTACAACAGGTCAGACCACGTCGACCACTGACTCTTCTACAGCAGGCTTTACAACGTCAACCACTGATTCAACTACCACAGACCAATCCACATCTACAACAGATTCTTCTACAACAGGTCAGACCACGTCGACCACTGACTCTTCTACAGTAGGCTCTACAACGTCAACCACTGATTCAACTACCACAGACCAATCCACATCTACAACAGATTCTTCTACAACAGGTCAGACCACGTCGACCACTGACTCTTCTACAGTAGGCTCTACAACGTCAACCACTGATTCAACTACCACAGACCAATCCACATCTACAACAGATTCTTCTACAACAGGTCAGACCACGTCGAGCACTGACTCTTCTACAGTAGGCTCAACAACGTCAACCACTGATTCCTCTACAACAGATCAGTGAACATCTACAACAGATTCTTCTACAACAGACCAGACCACGTCGACCATGGAATCTTCTACAGTAGGCTCTACAACGTCAACCACTGATTCTACTACCACAGACCAATCCACATCTACAACAGATTCTTCTACAACAGACCAATCCACATCTACAACAGATTCTTCTACAACAGGTCAGACCACGTCGACCACTGACACTTCTACAGCAGGCTCTACAACGTCAACCACTGATTTCTCTACAACAGATCAGTCAACATCTACAACAGATTCTTCTACAACAGGTCAGACCACCTCAACCACTGACTCTTCCACAGTAGGTTCTACAACGTCAACCACTGATTCAACTACCACAGACCAATCCACATCTACAACAGATTCTTCTACAACAGGTCAGACCACGTCGACCACTGACTCTTCTACAGCAGGCTCTACAACGTCAACCACTGATTCAACTACCACAGACCAATCCACATCTACAACAGATTCTTCTACAACAGGTCAGACCACGTCGACCACTGACTCTTCTACAGTAGGCTCTACAACGTCAACCACTGATTCTACTACCACAGACCAACCCACATCTACAACAGATTCTTCTACAACAGGTCAGACCAGGTCGACCACTGACTCTTCTACAGTAGGCTCTACAACGTCAACCACTGATTCAACTACCACAGACCAATCCACATCTACAACTGATTCCTCTACAACAGGTCAGACCACGTCGAGCACTGACTCTTCTACAGTAGGCTCTACAATGTCAACCACTGATTCCTCTGCAACAGATCAGTCAACATCTACAACAGATTCTTCTACAACAGGTCAGACAACGTCGACCACTGACTCTTCTACAGTAGGCTCTACAACGTCAACCACTGATTCTACTACCACAGACCAATCCACATCTACAACAGATTCTTCCACAACAGACCAATCCACATCTACAACAGATTCTTCTACAACAGGTCAGACCACATGGACCACTGACTCTTCTACAGCAGGCTTTACAACGTCAACCACTGATTCAACTACCACAGACCAATCCACATCTACAACAGATTCTTCTACAACAGGTCAGACCACATCGACCACTGAGTCTTTTACAGTAGGCTCTACAACGTCAACCACTGAGTCAACTACCACAGACCAATCCACATCTACAACAGATTCTTCTACAACAGGACAGACCACGTCGAGCACTGACTCTTCTACAGTAGGCTCTACAACGTCAACCACTGATTCCTCTACAACAGATCAGCCAACATGTACAACAGATTCTTCTACAACAGACAAGACCACGTCGACCACGGAATCTTCTACAGTAGGCTCTACAACGTCAACCACTGATTCTACTACCACAGACCAATCCACATCTACAACAGATTCTTCTACAACAGACCAATCCACATCTACAACAGATTCTTCTACAACAGGTCAGACCACGTCGACCACTGACACTTCTACAGCAGGCTCTACAACGTCAACCACTGATTCCTCTACAACAGATCAGTCAACATCTACAACAGATTCTTCTACAACAGGTCAGACCACCTCAACCACTGACTCTTCCACAGTAGGTTCTACAACGTCAACCACTGATTCTACTACCACAGACCAACCCACATCTACAACAGATTCTTCTACAACAGGTCAGACCACGTCGACCACTGACTCTTCTACAGTAGGCTCTACAACGTCAACCACTGATTCAACTACCACAGACCAATCCACATCTACAACAGATTCTTCTACAACAGGTCAGACCACGTCGAGCACTGACTCTTCTACAGTAGGCTCTACAACGTCAACCACTGATTCCTCTCCAACAGATCAGTCAACATATACAACAGATTCTTCTACAACAGGTCAGACAACGTCGACCACTGACTCTTCTACAGTAGGCTCTACAACGTCAACCACTGATTCTACTACCACAGACCAATCCACATCTACAACAGATTCTTCCACAACAGACCAATCCACATCTACAACAGATTCTTCTACAACAGGTCAGACCACGTCGACCACTGACTCTTCTACAGCAGGCTTTACAACGTCAACCACTGATTCAACTACCACAGACCAATCCACATCTTCAACAGATTCTTCTACAACAGGTCAGACCACGTCGACCACTGACTCTTCTACAGTAGGCTCTACAACGTCAACCACTGATTCAACTACCACAGACCAATCCACATCTACAACAGATTCTTCTACAACAGGTCAGACCACGTCGACCACTGACTCTTCTACAGTAGGCTCTACAACGTCAACCACTGATTCAACTACCACAGACCAATCCACATCTAAAACAGATTCTTCTACAACAGGTCAGACCACGTCGAGCACTGACTCTTCTACAGTAGGCTCTACAACGTCAACCACTGATTCCTCTACAACAGATCAGTCAACATCTACAACAGATTCTTCTACAACAGACCAGACCACGTCGACCACGGAATCTTCTACAGTAGGCTCTACAACGTCAACCACTGATTCTACTACCACAGACCAATCCACACCTACAACAGATTCTTCTACAACAGACCAATCCACATCTACAACAGATTCTTCTACAACAGGTCAGACCACGTCGACCACTGACACTTCTACAGCAGGCTCTACAACGTCAACCACTGATTTCTCTACAACAGATCAGTCAACATCTACAACAGATTCTTCTACAACAGGTCAGACCACCTCAACCACTGACTCTTCCACAGTAGGTTCTACAACGTCAACCACTGATTCAACTACCACAGACCAATCCACATCTACAACAGATTCTTCTACAACAGGTCAGACCACGTCGACCACTGACTCTTCTACAGCAGGCTCTACAACGTCAACCACTGATTCAACTACCACAGACCGATCCACATCTACAACAGATTCTTCTACAACAGGTCAGACCACGTCGACCACTGACTCTTCTACAGTAGGCTCTACAACGTCAACCACTGATTCTACTACCACAGACCAACCCACATCTACAACAGATTCTTCTACAACAGGTCAGACCACGTCGACCACTGACTCTTCTACAGTAGGCTCTACAACGTCAACCACTGATTCAACTACCACAGACCAATCCACATCTACAACAGATTCTTCTACAACAGGTCAGACCACGTCGAGCACTGACTCTTCTACAGTAGGCTCTACAATGTCAACCACTGATTCCTCTACAACAGATCAGTCAACATCTACAACAGATTCTTCTACAACAGGTCAGACAACGTCGACCACTGTCTCTTCTACAGTAGGCTCTACAACGTCAACCACTGATTCAACTACCACAGACCAATCCACATCTACAACAGATTCTTCTACAACAGGTCAGACCACGTCGAGCACTGACTCTTCTACAGTAGGCTCTACAACGTCAACCACTGATTCCTCTACAACAGATCAGTCAACATCGACGACAGATTCTTCTACAACAGGTCAGACCACCTCAACCACTGACTCTTCCACAGTAGGTTCTACAACGTCAACCACTGACTCAACTACCACAGACCAATCCACATCTACAACAGATTCTTCTACAACAGGTCAGACCACGTCGACCACTGACTCCTCTACACCAGGCTCTACAACGTCAACCACTGATTCAACTACCACAGACCAATCCACATCTACAACAGATTCTTCTACAACAGGTCAGACCACGTCGACCACTGACTCTTCTACAGTAGGCTCTACAACGTCAACCACTGATTCAACTACCGCAGACCAATCCACATCTACAACAGATTCTTCTACAACAGGTCAGACCACGTCGACCACTGACTCTTCTACAGTAGGCTCTACAACGTCAACCACTGATTCCTCTACAACAGATCAGTCAACATCTACAACAGATTCTTCTACAACAGGTCAGACAACATCGACCACTGACTCTTCTACAGTAGGCTCTACAACGTCAACCACTGATTCTACTACCACAGACCAATCCACATCTACAACAGATTCTTCCACAACAGACCAATCCACATCTACAACAGATTCTTCTACAACAGGTCAGACCACGTCGACCACTGACTCTTCTACAGCAGGCTTTACAACGTCAACCACTGATTCAACTACCACAGACCAATCCACATCTACAACAGATTCTTCTACAACAGGTCAGACCACGTCGACCACTGACTCTTCTACAGTAGGCTCTACAACGTCAACCACTGATTCAACTACCACAGACCAATCCACATCTACAACAGATTCTTCTACAACAGGTCAGACCACGTCGACCACCGACTCTTCTACAGTAGGCTCTACATCGTCAACCACTGATTCAACTACCACAGACCAATCCACATCTGCAACAGATTCTTCTACAACAGGTCAGACCAC
The DNA here is from genome assembly GCA_031216915.1 of Pictodentalium vernedei. NCBI lineage: Eukaryota > Metazoa > Mollusca > Scaphopoda > Dentaliida > Dentaliidae > Pictodentalium > Pictodentalium vernedei. The sequence continues at coordinate 26,590,863 of CM062291.1, read as the reverse complement.
GTCGAGCACTGACTCTTCTACAGTAGGCTCTACAACGTCAACCACTGATTCCTCTACAACAGATCAGTCAACATCTACAACAGATTCTTCTACAACAGACCAGACCACGTCGACCACGGAATCTTCTACAGTAGGCTCTACAACGTCAACCACTGATTCTACTACCACAGACCAATCCACATCTACAACAGATTCTTCTACAACAGACCAATCCACATCTACAACAGATTCTTCTACAACAGGTCAGACCACGTCGACCACTGACACTTCTACAGCAGGCTCTACAACGTCAACCACTGATTTCTCTACAACAGATCAGTCAACATCTACAACAGATTCTTCTACAACAGGTCAGACCACCTCAACCACTGACTCTTCCACAGTAGGTTCTACAACGTCAACCACTGATTCAACTACCACAGACCAATCCACATCTACAACAGATTCTTCTACAACAGGTCAGACCACGTCGACCACTGACTCTTCTACAGCAGGCTCTACAACGTCAACCACTGATTCAACTACCACAGACCAATCCACATCTACAACAGATTCTTCTACAACAGGTCAGACCCCGTCGACCACTGACTCTTCTACAGTAGGCTCTACAACGTCAACCACTGATTCTACTACCACAGACCAACCCACATCTACAACAGATTCTTCTACAACAGGTCAGACCACGTCGACCACTGACTCTTCTACAGTAGGCTCTACAACGTCAACCACTGATTCAACTACCACAGACCAATCCACATCTACAACAGATTCTTCTACAACAGGTCAGACCACGTCGAGCACTGACTCTTCTACAGTAGGCTCTACAATGTCAACCACTGATTCCTCTACAACAGATCAGTCAACATCTACAACAGATTCTTCTACAACAGGTCAGACAACGTCGACCACTGACTCTTCTACAGTAGGCTCTACAACGTCAACCACTGATTCTACTACCACAGACCAATCCACATCTACAACAGATTCTTCCACAACAGACCAATCCACATCTACAACAGATTCTTCTACAACAGGTCAGACCACCTCAACCACTGACTCTTCTACAGCAGGCTTTACAACGTCAACCACTGATTCAACTACCACAGACCAATCCACATCTACAACAGATTCTTCTACAACAGGTCAGACCACGTCGACCACTGAGTCTTCTACAGTAGGCTCTACAACGTCAACCACTGATTCAACTACCACAGACCAATCCACATCTACAACAGATTCTTCTACAACAGGTCAGACCACGTCGAGCACTGACTCTTCTACAGTAGGCTCTACAACGTCAACCACTGATTCCTCTACAACAGATCAGTCAACATCTACAACAGATTCTTCTACAACAGGTCAGACCACCTCAACCACTGACTCTTCCACAGTAGGTTCTACAACGTCAACCACTGACTCAACTACCACAGACCAATCCACATCTACAACAGATTCTTCTACAACAGGTCAGACCACGTCGACCACTGACTCCTCTACACCAGGCTCTACAACGTCAACCACTGATTCAACTACCACAGACCAATCCACATCTACAACAGATTCTTCTACAACAGGTCAGACCACGTCGACCACTGACTCTTCTACAGTAGGCTCTACAACGTCAACCACTGATTCAACTACCACAGACCAATCCACATCTACAACAGATTCTTCTACAACAGGTCAGACCACGTCGACCACTGACTCTTCTACAGTAGGCTCTACAACGTCAACCACTGATTCCTCTACAACAGATCAGTCAACATCTACAACAGATTCTTCTACAACAGGTCAGACAACGTCGACCACTGACTCTTCTACAGTAGGCTCTACAACGTCAACCACTGATTCCTCTACAACAGATCAGTCAACATCTACAACAGATTCTTCTACAACAGACCAGACCACGTCGACCACGGAATCTTCTACAGTAGGCTCTACAACGTCAACCACTGATTCTACTACCACAGACCAATCCACATCTACAACAGATTCTTCTACAACAGACCAATCCACATCTACAACAGATTCTTCTACAACAGGTCAGACCACGTCGACCACTGACACTTCTACAGCAGGCTCTACAACGTCAACCACTGATTTCTCTACAACAGATCAGTCAACATCTACAACAGATTCTTCTACAACAGGTCAGACCACCTCAACCACTGACTCTTCCACAGTAGGTTCTACAACGTCAACCACTGATTCAACTACCACAGACCAATCCACATCTACAACAGATTCTTCTACAACAGGTCAGACCACGTCGACCACTGACTCTTCTACAGCAGGCTCTACAACGTCAACCACTGATTCAACTACCACAGACCAATCCACATCTACAACAGATTCTTCTACAACAGGTCAGACCACGTCGACCACTGACTCTTCTACAGTAGGCTCTACAACGTCAACCACTGATTCTACTACCACAGACCAACCCACATCTACAACAGATTCTTCTACAACAGGTCAGACCACGTCGACCACTGACTCTTCTACAGTAGGCTCTACAACGTCAACCACTGATTCAACTACCACAGACCAATCCACATCTACAACAGATTCTTCTACAACAGGTCAGACCACGTCGAGCACTGACTCTTCTACAGTAGGCTCTACAATGTCAACCACTGATTCCTCTACAACAGATCAGTCAACATCTACAACAGATTCTTCTACAACAGGTCAGACAACGTCGACCACTGACTCTTCTACAGTAGGCTCTACAACGTCAACCACTGATTCTACTACCACAGACCAATCCACATCTACAACAGATTCTTCCACAACAGACCAATCCACATCTACAACAGATTCTTCTACAACAGGTCAGACCACGTGGACCACTGACTCTTCTACAGCAGGCTTTACAACGTCAACCACTGATTCAGCTACCACAGACCAATCCACATCTACAACAGATTCTTCTACAACAGGTCAGACCACGTCGACCACTGAGTCTTCTACAGTAGGCTCTACAACGTCAACCACTGATTCAACTACCACAGACCAATCCACATCTACAACAGATTCTTCTACAACAGGTCAGACCACGTCGAGCACTGACTCTTCTACAGTAGGCTCTACAACGTCAACCACTGTTTCCTCTACAACAGATCAGTCAACATCTACAACAGATTCTTCTACAACAGACCAGACCACGTCGACCACGGAATCTTCTACAGTAGGCTCTACAACGTCAACCACTGATTCTACTACCACAGACCAATCCACATCTACAACACATTCTTCTACAACAGACCAATCCACATCTACAACAGATTCTTCTACAACAGGTCAGACCACGTCGACCACTGACACTTCTACAGCAGGCTCTACAACGTCAACCACTGATTCCTCTACAACAGATCAGTCAACATCTACAACAGATTCTTCTACAACAGGTCAGACCACCTCAACCACTGACTCTTCCACAGTAGGTTCTACAACGTCAACCACTGACTCAACTACCACAGACCAATCCACATCTACAACAGATTCTTCTACAACAGGTCAGACCACGTCGACCACTGACTCCTCTACACCAGGCTCTACAACGTCAACCACTGATTCAACTACCACAGACCAATCCACATCTACAACAGATTCTTCTACAACAGGTCAGACCACGTCGACCACTGACTCTTCTACAGTAGGCTCTACAACGTCAACCACTGATTCTACTACCACAGACCAACCCACATCTACAACAGGTTCTTCTACAACAGGTCAGACCACGTCGACCACTGACTCTTCTACAGTAGGCTCTACAACGTCAACCACTGATTCAACTACCACAGACCAATCCACATCTACAACAGATTCTTCTACAACAGGTCAGACCACGTCGAGCACTGACTCTTCTACAGTAGGCTCTACAACGTCAACCACTGATTCCTCTACAACAGATCAGTCAACATCTACAACAGATTCTTCTACAACAGGTCAGACAACGTCGACCACTGACTCTTCTACAGTAGGCTCTACAACGTCAACCACTGATTCTACTACCACAGACCAATCCACATCTACAACAGATTCTTCCACAACAGACCAATCCACATCTACAACAGATTCTTCTACAACAGGTCAGACCACGTCGACCACTGACTCTTCTACAGCAGGCTTTACAACGTCAACCACTGATTCAACTACCATACACCAATCCACATCTACAACAGATTCTTCCACAACAGACCAATCCACATCTACAACAGATTCTTCTACAACAGGTCAGACCACTTCGACCACTGACTCTTCTACAGTAGGCTCTACAACGTCAACCACTGATTCTACTACCACAGACCAATCCACATCTACAACTGATTCTTCTACAACAGGTCAGACCACGTCGACCACTGACTCTTCTACAGCAGGCTTTACAACGTCAACCACTGATTCAACTACCACAGACCAATCCACATCTACAACAGATTCTTCCACAACAGGTCAGACCACGTCGACCACTGATTCTTCTACAGTAGGCTCTACAACGTCAACCACTGATTCAACTACCACAGACCAATCCACATCTACAACAGATTCTTCTACAACAGGTCAGACCACGTCGAGCACTGACTCTTCTACAGTAGGCTCTACAGCGTCAACCACTGATTCCTCTACAACAGATCAGTCAACATCTACAACTGATTCTTCTACTACAGGTCAGACAACGTCGACCACTGACTCTTCTACAGTAGGCTCTACAACGTCAACCACTGATTCTACTACCACAGACCAATCCACATCTACAACAGATTCTTCTACAACAGGTCAGACCACATCGACCACTGTCTCTTCTACAGCTGGGCAGACAACGTCCACAACGGATTCTTCCACAACAGACCAGACGACCTCGACCACTGACTCTTCTTCAGTAGGCTCTACAACGTCAACCAGTGATTCATCTACAACAGATTCTTCCACAACAGACCAGACCACGTCGACCACTGACTCTTCTACACTAGGTTCTACAACGTCATCCACTGATTCAACTACCACAGACCAATCCACATCTACAACAGATTCTTCTACAACAGTTCAGACCACGTCGACCACTGACTCTTCTACAGTAGGCTCTACAACGTCAACCACTGATTCTTCTACCACAGACCAATCCACCTCTACAACAGATTCTTCTACAACAGACCAGACCACCTCGACTACTCACTCTTCTACAGTAGGCTCTACAACGTCAACCACTGATTCCTCTACAACAGATCAGTCAACATCTACAACAGATTCTTCTACAACAGACCAGACCACGTCGACCACGGAATCTTCTACAGTAGGCTCTACAACTTCAACCACTGATTCTACTACCACAGACCAATCCACATCTACAACAGATTATTCTACAACAGGTCAGACCACGTCGACCACTGACTCTTCTACAGTAGGCTCTACAACGTCAACCACGGATTCCTCTACAACAGATCAGTCAACATCTACAACAGATTCTTCTACAACAGACCATACCACGTCGACCACGGAATCTTCTACAGTAGGCTCTACAACGTCAACCACTCATTCAACTACCACAGACCAATCCACATCTACAACAGATTCTTCTACAACAGGTCAGACCACGTCGACCACTGACTCTTCTACAGTAGGCTCTACAACGTCAACCACTGATTCCTCTACAACAGGTCAGTCAACATCTACAACAGATTCTTCTACGACAGACCAGACCACGTCGACCACGGAATCTTCTACAGTGGGCTCTACAACGTCAACCACTCATTCAACTACCACAGACCAATCCACATCTACAACAGATTCTTCTACAACAGGTCAGACCACGTCGACCACTGGTTCTTCTACAACAGACCAGTCAACGTCTACCGCGGATTCTTCTACAACCTCTCACACGACCTCGACAACTGTGTCGTCTACAACAGTCTCTACGATTTTGACCACTGATTCATCTATAGCAGATCAGTCCACATCCACTGATATATCATCTTCTACAACAGGTGAATCTTAGTTGCAATCCATTTTTTGTGTGTGTGTGTGTGGGGGGGGGGGTGGGGGCTGATTGTCCGCAACAATCGAGGCCGCAGATCAGATCGGAATTTCCCGCTGCCTGTTTTTTACAATGTTGAACATTTTGTCCGAATCTGTCGGAGAGTATGAGATGGAGTGAAAGTGGAACTGACGGACACTCACGTCTTGCATTCTCAATTCTCAAAATCCACCACTCCCTCGGTTTTTTAACATGTTTGGTTATGGTCGAGGGCCGCACATCTTCTGTAGGTGATTGATTCGGACCACATTTTTGTGAAGCCCTTTTTTGTAGATTCCGTTTTTAGTCTTTTATTCTGTCATGCCTGGGAAAAGTATTTTTTGACAATTATCCTGCGGCGCCATCCTTTTTCATATATGTTAGACCTATATATATGCTTGGATGTGAGCAAGTTTAATATCAAATTTATTACACGACTAGAACTCTATCAACTGATTATTTGTTGGAAAGATTTCCCTGAAATCTTTCCAACAAATAATCAGATGGTTGTGTTAATTTGCGCATGACAGGACGTGCAGAACATTAAATCTGCACAGTTTGAGCTGAAGATCAAATGTTTATGACCTCCCGCAATATACGCATCTCACCAACTATTCAGACTTTATGCATATCGGGTTGAAAAAGATAATGGTACATTCTTGTAGCAGCATTTTATCCCAAGGGTTTAAATTAATAGAAGTAGTATGTCTCGTATGTTTGGGGTCTTATTGGCAGGACCTCGATGCAGGACCTCGGAAGTGACGTCAGGTCACGTGACCCAGTGCCGCCATGTTGTGTTTTCATGGTAACCCGCGAGAGCGGCCATCTTGTGACGTCACCCTCATGGTGATACGTGGTGTTAGTGCGCATGCGCAGCGCGTGTTGTTAGGGTGATACGTGTTTCCGTCGTCCATTTTGTATACTGGAGGCAGCCATCTTGGTTTCTATGGTAGCACGTGATTGCTATGTTACCTAAGTCCTACAACAGAACACGGGTATGTTCGGAGGGTGTGTTCGATTGAATCGGAGTATTTTCTGGTACGACTTCCCTGGATAATTACCACAAACAACCCGACAACTTGTATTATTTCGAATTCTTCCAGAATGTTTTGCTTCTATCTATATATGCAATAGTTATCGTTTATCTGGCCATGTTCTTTTATTCTAGAGTATACCCCAGTAGCGTAGAAGAGCCTATCAACTGGAACAGTTTACCTTATTATTGCTATATTTAGCAATTTCTGCTCTATTCTTGTTAGTTCTGACCCTATTCCAAGTACTCTTGTTGTTTCATATGTCTAGATCATTTATAATCAATCAGATTGCTTGATTTCCCATAACCTGTACTTAATCGTACAGAGTTATCTCCCTTCTGTATAATAAAAACCTATATCAATGGCAATTTCTTTTCTGAAATGAGGATAAGAGTCGTATTAAAAATCCCTCGGGTTGTTTGTGGTAATTATCCAGGGAAGTCGTTCCAGAAAATACTCCGATTCAATCGAACACACCCTCCGAACATACCCCTGTTCTGTTGTAGGCCTTAGGTAACATAACAATCACGTGCTACCATAGAAACCAAGATGGCGGCCTCCAGTATACAAAATGGACGACGGAAACACGTATCACTCTAACAACACCCGCTGCGCATGCGCACTAACACCACGTATCACCATGAGGGTGACGTCACAAGATGGCCGCTCACGCGGGTTATCATGACAACACAACATGGCGGCACTGGGTCACGTGACCTGACGTAACTTCCGAGGTCCTGCACTGAGGTCCTGCCAATAAGGCCCCAAACATACGAGCTACACTACTAATAGAGACGCACTTCCGGTCCCTGTCCAGAATCTCCCAACCTTTTATGCAAAATATGTTCAGTTACAGACGGATTTCGCACGATCCTTAGCTTTAATACTGTTTTTTATTGTTGTTATTCGAGCAGTTCGTCTCCGTGTGTTGGGAAGAGAGGAGAAGCGTGGGAATAGGGAGGCAGTTGGGAGTATAGGGGTAACCGTGGCCTTCTCGTCCGAGAACCGCAACAAATCAGCGGCTGGCCAAAGTGTTATTATTATTATTGTTGTTATCATTTATTGATATTGATTCATAGCACCTTTGACAATATCACGGCCACATCACTGGTAAAAACTTTGGTTTGGACCATGTTTCATGCCCATGCTCGCGACTTTAGATGGCTTTTATCACAGGCGTTAATTATCAGTTTCCATGTTTCCACAGTGAAGAAGCGCTGTTCTTCGTCCAGGAGTCTCCACGGGGTTATATATTGTTGTATGATTGGCGGGAATTCCGCCAGGCATTGTACTTGATCCGAGCCACTGAAATAAAAACTCAGAAGTTTCTCAGGAAGTGACCGCAATGGAAGTCGATCCATATATGCTCGTCACTTTATAGTCTCAATGCAGTTACGGTCGTGACATAGCTTCTTTTTTTTTTTTTTTTTTTTTTTTTTATTAGAGTTTAACGACACATTGACAGTCAGGGACATATCATGTCGGTGACAGTTTTACGGGTGGAGGAAGCCGGAGTACTCTGTCGACGAGCAGATGTCAGCTCTCCAACAACGTAACTCTGAACTCTACATCGCGGCACAGGCAGAGTTAGATTGGTTGAATACATGCGCACCATCGACGTGCAGTACGCCTTAGTACACAGCGTCATCGTGCCCCCATGGAGGCAATCGGGGTTAAGTGCCTTGCCCAAGGACACAACGCGGGAGCACGAATTAGTCGCTGAAATGGTCACACATCCAACTACTAACCGCGGTCGACGTTGCTTAACTTCGGTGATCTGACGAGAACCGATCACCGTGACGCCACCGCGACGCCAACGCTCCCCAGTGACATAGTTAAAAAAATTATAGAGTAGTTGCCGAGTGGACAAGTGCGCTGGTCTCTCATGCCAGAGGTCCCGGAATCGACCCTCGGTCGGGGAAAGTTCTCGAGGTGTCCGAACACTCTCTGTCAGCATCAATTGTGGGATTGTCCTCTGTGACACACTCCGTGTAGGGTAAATATACCTTCTTAGTATTCGAGAACAGCGGGGCTACGAAATTGCCGATGCGAACGTCACCCTGCACTCCTACGCCATTGGGCCACGGAGAGGTGTTAATATGAGTTGAATAACTTGTTCGCCAATCCTTGTGAGACAAATAAGCTTTAAAAATATGCATTTATTGCTAAGCGGTTATATTTATTGGCAGACAGGATCCAATTTCTCGTAACAAGGTTTCGAAACAGTTAACATTACAGTTCTAGGTCCTCGGTTTCCAATCGAGTGCCCACACCTACACACATATATTTGTCATTTCAGTAGAAACTAGACGGGCCGTTTAGAATATCGCAGTCCACGGACCCTCTACCCAGTGGTCCGTGAACTGCGATTTTCTAAACGGCCTGTCGAGTTTCTACGGAAATGACAAGTATTTGTGTATAGGTGTTGACACTCGATTGAAAACCGAGGACCAAAATACTGCAAGTGAACTGTTAGTCGATTATAATGGATCTCAAAACATCTGGGTAAAGAAATTCGAAAATTAATTTTGAGCTCGGAAAACATAGACATAATAAACTCCTTTGTTGACACAAGCTTTGCTTTGAAAGAAAGTCGATTCCCGCGTGTCTAGAGAATTTCCAAAGAGTCCCCAGTTTATATGTGACTTTACGAAAGGATTTGAGTAAATCCGGAGATGTCCACACCAAATTAACTGGACGAGTTTTGTAAATGTCGATATAGCCTGGGGTTAAATTGAAGATTCTGCTTGTTATATGATCCAAAAACCCAACAAAATATATTTAAATGGAAGAAGAAACAAGCAGCAGCATCTACATGAGCTGCGATTACTTTACTTATCAAGATGAGTTATCTGTCCGCCGTGTCCGCGTCAGGAAATATTCCCTGATAAAGAATAGATTTCAAAGTATTTAGTGACACGAATTTAATGAAATAATTCCAAATGACATCAGCTGCTATCATAGACAGCAAATTTTTATCATTCCTCATCCCAGAGTCTGAATCTACGATTACCCACTGGCGCTTGATCGGCCGTGTGTTGTCATTTTAAACGAATGGAATTAATAACCGGAATAATGCTCGAATCATTTTATAAATCTCAATATTACATTATCTTTATCAAATTTTTTGTATTTTCTCTCCATCTACTTGAATTTAATTTTGAACCAGATTTGTTGTCATTACAAAATGTTTATCAATATGGGACTTAACGGCAAAAACCAGTAAGCATTAGTCAAAAAAATCACCATTCAATTGTCATTATTTTTTTTCATTTTTTGCCTCAAAAACATAGCTTGTGCCCCGTCATTGGAACGAGCTCGTTGAGCTCGTTCCAATGAGGGGGTCACAAGCTATGTTTTTTGACGCAACAAATCGTCGTGTGAGAACCAGAAAGTTGTATCTTTCACTTGAAGATAAAACCATATGGTTATCACGCGACGAAATGAGACAAATTGTTATTCGATAATTTTGTTTGCAAGTGTGATCTTCCTTTCGTGTTAGGGAAAGGGCAATGTGGCTGAAGTCCAAATTGCTGGCTGTATATTGCATGTACATTTTTTCATAAACCTTTTTTTTTCTTTCATATCGCACAGCCGGAGTGCCCAATTTAGCTGCTCAAGTGAGTATTAATTTTCGCACCTTCTTTGCACTGCATTCTAAATTCGTCTATAGCGTGTAAGTGGATGTATTTGCAGATGGTTGAAACCCCATTGAGATCTCTCGAATACCTGTGACAACCCGAACGCGGACTGTTGTGCATCAACGCCCTTTTATCTTAAGCGTGTACAGGGGAGGGCGTGGGCTTGAAAAAATTGCAGACACGAGGTTGAACATTGCGCCCTTTCGGAGACCCACCACACCCCATTTCGCAATAAAAAATATTTATTCACTTCAGAATTTGGGAGCCCATCACGCACCCCCTCCCCCCCCCCCCCCCCTCAAATTAGACAACAATGTATGACTGTATTTCGTATTTTCTGTCTGGGCGCTCTTCAAATGCTGGAATATTCGCGAAACTCTAAAATCGGCGGGGGGGGGGGGGTGTTCTAAAGTGTTATTTCAACCTTGAGTGGTAAAAGGTGCCATACGCAATGCTTTAGAATTCCAGATGGCTCCTTGTTCTTTTCAAGGGATGTTAATGTCAACACTATTGGGTGTCACCTAACATGGGAGCGCGGCTCAGTGGTTACGCCATTGGACTTCAAACCGAAAGGCCCATGGTTAGATCCCCGCCAGGGGTAACTGTGTTTTATCTTACAATCAGCATGTATTTTGTCTGTATTAACTCCGAAGCTGTCGTGTATCCGACACCCTGATACAAATGTTTGTATCAGGGGGTCGGATACAAGCACGTTCCTTTCGCGTGAGTTCCATTTTTTTTATTTTTGTTCATTCGTATGAATAAATAGTTCGTTATATATTCGTCAACATTCTTGACTTATCCCCAATATATTGTAAGATAAAATGATTATTACCATTATGTGGATGTACAAAATATGTATTGGAGTCTCCATCCGGTTCTAATGGTAGCTCCCGACTCGTCTTCGACTCGTCGTGATCTGCCCTTAGAACCCGGAGCTCGACTCGGATACATATTTTGTACATCCACATAATGGTAGTAATCTCTATGTATCCTTCGGCAAGGCACGTCACTCCGACTGCCTACGTGGGGGTACGGTGGAGCTGTGTACTAATCTGATTGCACATGTGGGGGTACGGCGGAGCTGAGTACTAATAATGTGATTGCCTATTTGGGGGTACGATGGAGTTGTGTACTAAGGCGATTGCCTATGTGGGGGTATGGTAGAGCTGTGTACTACGGCGATTGGCTATGTGCGGGTACGGTAGGGCTGTGTACTAAAGTGATTGCCTATGTGGGGGTACGGTGGAGCTATGTACTAATGTGATTGCCAACGTGTGAGGGTACGGTGGTGCTGCGTACTAAGGTGATTGCCTACGTGGGGGTACGGTGGAGTTGTGTACTAAGGTGATTGCCTATGTGAGGGTATAGTGGTGCTGTGTACTAAGGTGATTGCCTATGTGGGGGTATGGTGGAGCTGTGTACTAATGAGATTGAATATGTGAGGGTAGAGTGGAGCTGTGCACTAATGCGATTGCCTATGTGGGGGTGAGGTGGATCTGTGTACTAATGTGACTGCCTATGTGGGGGTACGGTGGAGCTGTGTACTAATGCGATTGTCTATGTGGGGGTACAGTGGAGCAGTGTACTGATCCGACTGTCTGTGTGGGGGTACGGTGGGGCGGTGTACTAATCCGATTGCCAATGTGAGGGTACGGTGCAGCTGTGTACTAAGGTGATTGCCTATGTGGGGGTACGGTGGAGCTGTGTACTAATGAGATTGAATATGTGAGGGTAGAGTGGAGCTGTGCACTAATGCGATTGCCTATGTGGGGGTGAGGTGGATCTGTGTACTAATGTGACTGCCTATGTGGGGGTACGGTGGAGCTGTGTACTAATGTGACTGCCTATGTGGGGGTACGGTGGAGCTGTGTACGAAGGTGAATGCCTATGTGGGGATACGGTGGAGCTGTGCACTGAGGCGATTGCCTGTGTGGGGTACGGTGGAGCTGTGTACTAATGCGATTGTCTATGTGGGGGTACGGTGGAGCAGTGTACTGGTCCGACTGTCTGTGTGGGGGTACGGTGGGGCGGTGTACTAATCCGATTGCCTATGTGAGGGTACGGTGTAGCTGTGTACTAAGGTGATTGCCTATGTGGGGGGACGGTGGAACTGTGTACTAATGCGATTGCCTATGTGGTGGTATGGTGCAACTGTGTACTAAGGTGATTTACAATGCAGGGGTATGGTGGAGCTGTGTACTAATAGAATTGCCTATGTGGCGGTACGGTGGAGCAGTGTACTAAGTTGATTGCCTATGTGGGGGTATGGTGGAGATGTGTACTAATCCGATTGCTTATGTGAGGGTACGGTGGAGCTGTGCACTAAGGCAATTGTCTATGCGGGGGAATGGTGATGCTGTGTACTAAGGCGATTGCCTATGTGGGGGTACGGTGGAGATGTGTACTAAGGCAGTAGGCAATTGCCTATGTGGGGGTACGGTGGAGCTGTGTACTGATCCAACTGCCAGTGTGGGGGTACGGTAGGGGGGTGTACTAATCCGATTGCCTATGTAGGGGTACGGTGGAGCTGTGTACTAAGGCGATTCCCTATGTGGGGGAATGGTGGAGCTGTGTACTAATGCGATTGCTTATGTGGTGGTACGGTGAGGCTGTGTACTAAGGTGATTGCCTATATGTGGGTACGGTGGAGATGTGTACTAATGCGATTGCCTATGTGGGGGTACGGTGGAGATGTGTACTAATGCGATTGCCTATGTGGGGGTACAGTGGAGATGTGTACTAATGTGATTGCCTATGTGGGAGTACAGTGGAGATGTGTACTAATGCGATTGCCTATGTGGGGGTATGGTGGAGATGTGTACTAACGCGACTGCCTATGTGGGGGTACGGTGGAGATCTGTACTAATGCAATTGCCTATGTGGGGGTACGGTGGAGATGTGTACTAAGTTGACTGCCTATGTGGGGGTACGGTGGAGATGTGTACTAATGCGATTGCCTATGTGGGGGTACGGTGGAGATGTGTACTAAGCGATTGCCTATGTGGGGTACGGTGGAGATGTGTACTAATGCGATTGCCTATGTGGGGTACGGTGGAGATGTGTACTAATGCAATTGCCTATGTGGGGGTACGTTGGAGATTGTACTAATGTGATTGCCTATGTGGCGGAATGATAGAGATGTGTATTAATGCGATTGCCTATGTGGGGGTATGGTGAAGATGTGTACTAATGTGATTGTCTACGTGGGGGTATGGTGGAGATGTGTACTAATTCGTACGTTGGAGATGTGTACTAATGCGATTGCCTATGTGGGGGTGCGGTGGGGGCTGTGTACTAATGCGATTGCTTACGTGGGGGTATGGTGGAGATGTGTACTAATGCGATTGCCTATGTGGGTGTATGGTGGAGATGTGTACTAAGGCGATTGCCTATGTGGGGGTACGGTGGAGATGTGTACTAATGCGATTGCCTCTGTGTGGGGTATGGTGGAGATGTGTACTAATGTGATTGCCTATGTGGAGGTAAGGTGGAGATGTGTACTAATGCGATTGCCTATGTGGGGATACGGTGGAGATGTGCACTAATTCGTATTGCCTATGTGAGGGTATGGTGGAGATGTGTACTAATGCGATTGCCTATGTGGGGGTATGGTGGAGATGTGTACTAATGCGATTGCCTATGTGGGGGTACGGTGGAGGTGTGTACTAATGCATATTGCCTATGTGGGGGTACGGTGGAGCTGTGTACTAATGCGATTGCCTATGTGGGGGTACAGTGGAGATGTGTACTAATGCGATTGCCTATGTGGGGGTGAGGTGGAGATGTGTACTAATGCGATTGCCTATGTGGGGGTACGGTGGAGATGTGTACTAATGTGATTGCCTATGTGGGGGTACGGTGGAGATGTGTACTAATGCGATTGCCTATGTGGGGGTATGGTGGAGATGTGTACTAATGCGATTGCCTATGTGGGGGGTGCAGTGGAGATGTGTACTAATGCAACTGCCTATGTGGGGGTACAGTGGAGATGTGTACTAATGCGACTGCCTATGTGGGGGTATGGTGAAGATGTGTACTAATGCGATTGCCTATGTGGGGGGTATGGTGGAGATGTGTACTTATGCGATTGCCTATGTGGCGGTACGGTGGAGATGTGTACTAATGCGTTTGCCTATGTGGGGGTACGGTGGAGATGTGTACTACTTCGTATTGCCTATGTGGGGGTACGGTGGAGTTGTATACTAATGTGTATTGCCTATGTGGGGGTACGATGGAGATGTGTACTAATGCGATTGCCTATGTGTGGGTACGGTGGAGATGTGTACTAATGCGATTGCCTATGTGGAAGTACGGTGGAGATGTGTACTAATGCATATTGCCTATGTGGGGGTACGGCGGAGATGTGTACTAATGCGATTGCCTATGTGTGGGTACGGTGGAGATGTGTACTAATGCGATTGCCTAAGTGGGGGTTCGGTGGAGATGTGTACTAATGGGTATTGCACATCGATATGCTCTTCTCTTTGACCAATGCTAACCCTGCTTGTGGGGAGTTAGTACCTTGGGGAGTCTGACAGTTTCTCGCCGTTGCTGGGTGGTTCCCCCGGACACTCCGGTATCCTCCACCCGTAAAACTGCCCGACACGAGTCATGACTCTGACTGTCGAATGTGTCGTTAAACCCCAATAAATAAATAAATATTCACATTACAATTTATGATACACTGTAAAACAGTCGTAACTTATACCCAGAATCGTGTGTCTTTTGATGTCACCCGATGTCCCATATTGCTTGGATGACAGTGGTATAGGCTGATATCATCCAATCAATTCGATCACGAGAGAAAATTTTTTCTCCTATCGTGTGTCACATGACATCATCGTAATCAGTAATTACAAAATGACGTCAACGGAATGTTAATTATTTCAACTCACTCCAAAATGTTAGAACATCTCCGTTGTGAGCTAACGGTCGTTTTGGAAGTGTATACCATTGGTATGTTCGGAGCATTTCGAAGCTCTTTCCGTATATGCAATTCATTATTTTCTACGATCAGTCGGTAGAACTCTAAAGTTTCATCGCATCAGCAGTATTTCGATTTCGGTGACGTCACGTGTGACGTGACTAATATCTTTGAGTGGTGTGGGGTAGGATGGAAAATCAGTCTTGGGGAAAGCAATTTGATGC